>JALGBA010004171.1:0-116810 GCA_023970755.1 Azemiops feae | reverse complement strand
AAACAGAATATTAAATACAAAGCATTAACAACATTGTATATAAAAATTGAATACAAGAAACAAATGAAATAAAAAAGAATAAGAATAAAAAACATGAATCGTATATTATGTATTATATGTAAATGTTTAACTCTAACTGCAGAGTCAATATATTGTTTTAACACAAGTATCCCAACAGGGAGTTTGTCTAATGTGCAGTGCAGGATTCTCTCTCTCTCTTTCTTATGCAGTTGACATTCAATATTCCAGATTCTTGGATTCCAGATTTTTTCTTTTTTCTTTTTATTTCTATCCTGCCTTGATTATTTTTTGGCTCGTTCTCTAGTTATACAAGAGATGGGGAGGTCACAACTCCTAATATAATTTGTCACTTGCAGAATTCAAGAGGGCTTTATTTGCAATATTTTATGTTTTAATACAGAGAACTTTGGGACTCTGTCAGGTTCCAGAGGTTTAACTGTACACCAAGAATTACAGCCATGTGGAAAATAAAGGACGCCCTCTTTGAGTTCTGTGGTTTTACGTATCAGGACATAGCAAAAAGCATCTGTTCTTAAGCAGTTCTTAAAAGTAGGTAAATACAGTCTCAGATGAACAATAACCCATGACATATTACACCATGTCATCATTTATTTTACAAAAAGAAAGGCAAAATGGAGAAGCCGTGTGTAAAAGACAAAACACACCCTGACTGCTTCCATAGGTATGAAGAGGCTAAGAGGTAATGTCAGAATCCAGTTATATTTCCTTTCTATCTATCTTCCCTGATCTAAAACCAATTCTTACCCTTCCCTGGATCCTGCCATACTCCCAAGGGGGAGGGGGGGGAGATGCATGTGGGTTTATTACGTTCACTTCCTCTATTCACTACAAAGTAACCTTTTGTTTATTCGCCTTTGGGTCTGCTAACCATTGCAATGTAACCATTTGCCTCTTATCCTATGTCCCTCTGAACTTCTCCTTACCGGGCAGATAGGAAAAGGGGGGTGAAAAGATACAGACCTCCGGGATCTGATTTATTTCTCCCTCATCAAAATAAGGTGTGAAGAGCTGTTGAATGATCATGCACAGATTGATGTTATCTTTCCTGGATTTAGCACCTAGAAATTTGCCGGTCTGAATCGCCCGGAAGAACTGTGGGTTGGGGTTTGCTGAGGGACACTTTAAAACATTGATCTGTAAGGGAATCCCGCAGATCCTGTCTATTATGCCTGCTATCAACTACTCTTAATAAAAGTTCCTGTTGGAAGAGATTGTTTCCAAGAGTTCTGCTTTCTTAAGATGTGCGTTGGAGTGGGACCTTACAGGTAGCCTGGTGCTGCTGATCAAGTGACCTTGATTAATTGATCATCAGCAAGTGTGACTGCCTCTATAAAAACTAAAGTTTCAGGAGTTTGCCAGTCTCCAGCATTGAGTTGTGTATTAACACAATGCCAAAAGGTAAAGACATCAGCAATGATCTTAGAGAACAATTGTTGCTGCCTATCAATCTGGAAAGGGTTACAAGGCCATTTCAAAACAATGTAAAGTCCATCATTCTATAGCGAAGAAGATTATTCACAAGTGGAAAACATTCAAGGCAGTTTCCAATCTGCCCAGGAGTGAACATCCCAGCAAGTTCACCCAATGCTCAGAGATATTGCAAAAAATCAAGAGTTCCACCTCAGACTCTACAGGCTTCAGTGAGCATCTTAAATGTTCATGACAGTAGAATTAGAAAAAGTCTGAACAAGCAGGGCTTCTTTGGAAGGGCTGCCAGGAGAAAGCCTCTTCTCCCGAAAAAGGACATGGCAGCCCGGCTGAGGTTTGCCAAGTTGCACCTGAACAAATTCCAAGACTTCTGGAACATTCTCTTTTGGACGGAAGAGACCAAAGTGGAGAAGTTTGGCCATAACACACAGAGCCACGTCTGGCGAAAACCACACACAGCCTATCAGCACCGACATGCCTCACCAACCGCCAAGCAGGGTGATGGAGGGATGAGGATTTGGGCTTGTTTTGCAGCCAGAGGACCTGGGCACCTTGCACTATGTTGTGTGTTGTTCATCTGAGATTGTAGTTACCTACTTTTAAGAACTGCTAAGGACCAGTGATTTTGATCAGATGGCCTGATACATAAAATCATAGAACTAAAAGTGGATGGATTTTCCTTTTCACATGGCTGTATTTTCCCCAATTTTAGACAAAGATGAAACTGTATAAATTCCCAATCCAGCTCTGAGTCAGCAACTGAAGTCCTTTTATCCATCTCCAAAATATTCCTCGGGTCCACCGATTGGGTTTGTTCCAGTAGAGGCATATTTTAAGCCCCAAACTTCAGTCCAATATAAGTATTTGGGGGTAATTTTGGCATTCTTTTTTCTAAGAATTGGGAAGAAAGTTGGATAGCTATGTTTTTTTTAAATTTAAGCAGTAAATTCAATCCTGCCCTTGCTCTAAGTGGGCTCCTTTGATGATGGCAGACCCAAGATTCAGTCTCAAAGAAAAGTAACACTGGGTAAGGAAAGGTGTTACTTGCTATATTGGCTACATTTGTCTTCCAAAGACCAAAGCTTTTGACTTTCATTTATCAATAATCAGAGAATTATTATGTCAGTAGGAGCCAAGTTTTCTCAAGAGTCTACACAATCTAACCCATAGGATAACAGTACTACATTATCAGATTAAACCAACGTGTATTTAGCAAGTAAGAGGCTCAGTGGTAATAGTAGATAAATAGGTACCACTTTGGTGGGAAGTGTGGCGTGTTTCATGCAGATGGTGGGGCCCCTGCCAGTGCTGGACTTGCTGGGATGTGACACCCAACTGTGAGGAGACATCGGTGGTGAGAGAAGGCCTGGATGATGCCACAGGAGACCTCTCGTCTTTCTGGTGCGGAGCCAGTTCACCCCTTGTGGGGCACCCTGGATAAGGTTATGAG
Source organism: Azemiops feae (assembly GCA_023970755.1). NCBI lineage: Eukaryota > Metazoa > Chordata > Lepidosauria > Squamata > Viperidae > Azemiops > Azemiops feae. The sequence continues at coordinate 113,890 of JALGBA010004171.1, read as the reverse complement.
CACAAACTGAATGGACTAGCATTCCTCGGCTGCGAAACAAACACTATGTAGTCTGCTGGCTATTTATACCTTTGCCATATGCTAAACAAATAAACAATTTAGCACGTTAGGCATGTACATGAGAATCCTTCCTTAGTCATGGTAAGCCATTAATATCTAGACTGAATAAGATGCTTTCAAATATGTACTCTTTTATGTTACACCTAGGTAAGTATCGATCCTTCTTCTCGAGGCTCCACTGAGCCCAAACCTCCCTCTCAAACAAGGGCTTATGGAAAGGGCTTGGATCAGGGCCAACAGTCGGAGTTCCATTTTAAGGGAAATCAATTTCCTCCATCATATTTCTCCATTTACTGTATCAAATGCTGCAGTAACATCTATAAAGCCAGAAAACCGTTGTTTACCCGACTGACATATTGTGAAATTAGCTATTTCAAAAGAAATCTGTTGTCAATATTAGATTATTAATTTATTCATTAATTATTATACAACTATGTGAAACTTTTTCCTCTACTTAAAACCTTCTTGTTCTTCTGCAAGGAATATAAGTTTGTTCTACCCAACCTCAAGTTTACTTAAGAGGAACATGGTATATATATTGGGACTTTGTCATCTCTGGTGATGGATGGGGGGGCACCAGCCCAGACCCCCCCCAGTGCATGATCTGGGGGTCCTTCTGGGTCCACAACTCCTGCCTGAGGAGCAGGTGGCAGTCACGGCCAGGGGGACCTTTGCACCCTCTTGTGTTTTGCTCCAGTTGCTCCCTTTCCTGGGCCACCATTGGCTCCCTTCACAGCCACTCAGGCCCTGGTCAGCCCCAGAATGGACTCCCGCCACGCTCTCTCCGTGGGGCTGCCCTTGAAGAGCAGCCGGGAGCTTCAGCTGAGGCCGAATGCGGCTGCCAGGACAGTTGTGTCTCTGCTCAAACGGCAGTGGGCAAAGCACAGAGGGACCTCCAGTTACAATGCTTCACTTAATGACCGTTCAAAGTTACAACGGCACTGAAAAAAGGGACGTGACTGTTTTCCACACTTACACTTATTGCAGGATCCCAATGGTGATCTAAATTCAGATGCTGGGCAACTGTCTCATGTTTATGACGGTCGCAGCGTCCCGGACTCATGTGATCGCCTTTTGCGACCTTCTGGCAAGCAAAGTCCTTGGGGAAGCCAGATTCGTTGAACAGCCGTGGTGATTCACTTAACAACTGTGGCCAGAAAGGTCGTAAAATGGGGCAAAACTCACTTAACGACTGTCTTATTTAGCAAGACAAATTCTGGGCTCGATTGTGGTCATAAGTCGAGGACTATCTATAGACTTATTTGGAAGAGCATCCTTCCAAAATGGCGAAGTGACATTAAACACAAAGACACACAATGGCGCACAAAGGGCAGAGTCTGACCGTAGCAGAAGAGGATGAATGGAGGCAGTTGGGAGCTCTGGGGACTTTGCTGCCTTCAGACGGAGCCCTTCCTTCCCTGGGGGGAGACCCCAGTTAGATCCTCCAGGGAGACCCCCTCCCCCCCCAGTGTGGCTGTTGTGCAGGTTCCCTCTTGCCTGGGAGGGACCCTCTCCAGGACAGCCTCTTCACTGGAAGCAAAGAAGGGGGGAGGGGAAGGCAGCCCCCAGGAAGGACTGAATTCTCACTCCATGCTGCAGTTTTGCCAGCTCTGAGCAAGCCGGAAGAGGGGAAATTATCTGGGCAAAGCAACGGGACGATTGCCTGAAGGGGGAGAGAGACCTTCTCTTTCCAGTCTTGGTCCCAGAAAAGACGGGCAGGGAGGCCTGTAAAACACAGAAATGTTGATAAACTCTTAGCAGCTGTTGGAAATCCTCCCTCCTTCGGCTCCTGGTCCTCTTCCCGGCTCAGGAAGAGGTCTTCTGCTAGGGAAGGTCTCCCCTCCACAGTCTCAAATCTGGCTCTGCCTCTCCGGGGTCAGGATGGCCGGGAAGTGCTCCAGGACCCCCAGGTCCGGCATCTGAGCTTCTGGGGTCTCTCCTGGTTCAGCCACCAAGGAGGGTGGACGCAGCTGCTGTTTTCCCAGGGTCCCTCCTGGTGACACAACTCCCTGGAGTGGTGATGTTGCAGACCACAACTTGTGGTTCCTTTCTGCGGGTTGTTTGTCCTGATGCTTGGCCAGAATTTCCCACCAGGCCCAACCAGAATGACGGGGGGGGGGGCTTTCCCCCCACCTCTGCTGGGCTGCACACCCCGTTTTTCATGGTGCTGAAATGGAATCTGCTGGACCTGCAAAGGGGAAAGTTGTTTCTGAAGACCAGGAATTCTCTTGACCTGTTTGAGGAGCTCTTTACCCCCTCCAGACAGGCACAAACTTCACTTGTCAATTGAGATCCTTCCATCTCTCAAACTGATTGCACTGATCTTGGATCTTTTTAGAAAAACCCTCCAGGTGAAAAAGTATTTTTGGGGTGCAATCCGATGGGATGCAGCTGCCCCTCTTGCTCCCAAATAACCAGCATTCCCCCAAACACAGTCCTGGCTGCGCTGGTTCTCCCTTTGGCTTTGCAAAGGGGGATTTTTCTGATTTATCTTGATCTGAAAGTGTTCAGGACACCCAGCAGCCCATTCTGGGCCTCTGCCCATCCGCCTCCCTCCTTTGGGCAGCACCAGCTGTTCTTCCAGGGTCTCTGGCTGAGAAGGGGAGTCCCGACTGCCTGGGATCTGGTGCCTCCAGGCTGGCTCTTCAGGACCACGCGAGCATCCCTCTCGGGGGTCCCAAGTGGGTCTCTCGAGGGGAGCAGTCCCGACGTGGCTCAGGGGGTCGATGGAGTCTGCCCAGGGCTCCCTTCCTTAGAGTTGGGCAGAAATGGCCCTTTGCAACCTTCTTCCCCCTTTTGCCTTTCACCTGCAGAGGGGAGGGGGATCTCGCCAGGCTGAGTCTTGGACTGGATTAACCCCCCCACCTCACATTCCAGCTGAGGGGCCATAAGAGGCCAGGCAGAGTGACAGACATAATGGGAGGGGGCTCAGATCCCACTCCCTCACATGAGGGGTCCCCCAACCTCCACCCCCCCAATCTTGGAGAGGACTGACCCACCCAACTTTCTGCTGATGTGCCCTAAGGGGCCAGAATACACACACACAAACACACACACACACAAACTCAGGATGGGAGAGGGAGGCTTGTATCCCTCTCACTTCCAGGTGGGGTCCCAAAACGTCCCCCTCCCAGGGAACCCCCAGAAATGCTGCCAGCAGCTGCTTTCCTGCAAGGAAATCCTTTGCCTTTGCTTGGCAATGCCGGGGAGACTCCCTAAAGGCGGGATTCCTTCCTGGGGCTCCCAAGGAGCATCCAAACTTTCCTGGCATCGAGTGGAAAAGAAGCCCAAAAGGAAGGAAATCCCTGCGCTGGCTGCGATCATGGCTGGAAGGGGGCAGGAAACCCCCCCGCCACTTTAACCCCCACCCGGAGTGCGGCCCCATTGCTGACCAGGACCTAGGGGACAGTATCAATTGTGAATACATATAGATGGCCTCTCTCTCTTTGGTCACTTATAGTCCTGGATGCAGGGTCATGAAAGGAAAACACCCAATGTCCTAACCCACCCAGGAACGTACGATGTCTTTAGGGAAACCCCCCAAAGGGAACATTTTTAGCTACTTCTGCTTTCTCCCTTCTTAGCCAGACTTACTGGGTGCAATCTTCATCTTATGTGTGTCAGCTTTGCTGGGTGGGTTGCTTATGTAATCAGAAGGAATAAATACAAGAATTTCTTCTCATTCGGGGCTTCTCTCATTTAGAGCGGTCCGTCTCTATTCAGCTGAATAAAAACGTAAAACTTAAAAGGCAAAACTTCTGGTTTCCTGTATTTCTTTTCCAAGCCAGACCGCAGAACCTGCATATCATTTTTGGCAAGCTCTAGCGCAGGAGAGGTGCTTGGTTGGTCCTAGGGAGGCTCAGGAAAGGGGAAGTCACCAAGCGCACTCCAGGATTTCCTGGAGGTGCCCCCCTTCTTGACTCTTCACTGTGGTTTTTAACAGGAACCAGTTTTTTTCTTCTTCTTTTTGGTTGCCTTTTACTTGGTTCCTACATACTCAGGAGGGCTGAAGATAAGGTAAGATACAAAGATACACATTGCTTTGTTGCATCGGCTTGCCTGTGGGAGTGTGTATATGTGTGTAAAAGTGTGTCTGTTTCCTTGAATCATTTCCCACCATTGACCAGAGCTGGGCGGAAGGGTTTGCACCAGCCGCACCTAGCCCCCCCCCTCTTTTGGGGTGTTTTGGGAGGGGTGCTTAGAAAGCAAGGGGTGCTAACCTTGTACTCTCGTGCTCCAACAGGTTGTGAGTGGTATGTGGTTTGTGGTTTGTGGTTATTCCTTATATATTTCCTGCTGTTGACCAGGCCTAGGCATGATACTGATCTTAGCCGAAGGTCAGTGGATCTCTTGTGGCCCAACAGGCTATGCAAGTGGTGTGAGTGACTTGAACACATGGGCTCAGCCCAGGAAGACTAGTTAGAATGAATAAAAAGAAGGAACGTGTCCTCAGCCACCTTGAGTGTGTCATAAGGAACTTTGGTAAGCTTAAAACCTGTTGGGATATGAAATTGAAACTCTAATTAAGTATAATGCCTTCTGTCACCAGGACATACCCACTGTTTGGCCCACAGGGGATCCATTAATTTGGGAGTTTTTGAAACTATGGGAGACTATACTTAAAGAGGCATGGAACATGCTCAGCATGCTTAATATGCACTTTTTTGGACCTTACACAAGAATAAGCAGGTGCTTCAAGACTGTGGGTTGTGGTGACCTTCTGCGGCACCACCTTTTCCTGCTTTAGCTTCTGCTCCACCACCCTATAAGGGGATCTACTCCCTCACAGGGCAGGTAGCTATTAGAAGGGGGGACACTGGCGACTCCATAAGGTCCTGGTTCATACCCCCTTCTCCACATCTAACCTTTTTGCATGGGAGGACCGATTGGGTTCTTACACTGAAACCCCATGCAAATATTCTGAATTGGTTCTGTCCATTCTTCAAACTTATACCACTAACTGGGCAGACCTCCAAGCCATGCAGGATGTCTTTCTAACAACAGAGGAAAGGCGTCTGGTAGGAAATGCTGCTAAAAAGAAAGAAAGGATCTTTGTCCTGCAACTTAAAAGGTTTCCAAGACATTATTGTCACTGCATTGCAGATTGCCCTCCCTAAACAGAAAAAGGTGGGCAAAATTTATGATGTTCATCAGTTGTCAGCTGAATGTCCCAGTGACTGCCTTGAACGCCCCAGATGTTAAGTGCGAATTACAGAAGATGGAGGGGGCTTCAGCTGATGATAGAAAAATTGTTGGAAGGAGCTTATAAAGCCTACATGACATGACCAGAAGTGATAACCAGGGGGGCTGTATTTGAGAATACAGCCCCAAACCTCTTATGCAAACACAGTACATCATGTCAGTTGTAGGACAAATAACACGAGCAAGCATTTTATTTCCTCCCTGGATACAATTCCTGCAGCTGCAGAAAAAGCAGCAAATATAGAAAAAAGAGAATGTGCATTTCATTCATGTAGAACAAAGGAACAGTGAGTAACTCAGACTGGAGAGGAAAAAGTAGGCTAAAAATAAATAAAAATAAAAATGGTTGACACTGAGCGAAGCAAGCTGCCAGAAAGTGGATTTTATTACAGAAGCCAGACTTCTGGACTGGCTAGTAAAAATTGCCTAAATGCGTGGTACAATTTGTACTCTTTCCTATTTTAAGTTTTGATGAGATTTGTAAGAAGCTTGTTCTTAATTTCCTAGCTTGGTTTTTTTTTCCCTTTCAGCAGGATTGATTAATCCTATCACCCAGTGAAGGAAATGACTTGTTGATGAAGTTTTTGTCTTGTCATAGGTGCTGGTGTGTTTGGGTTAATACTGTTATTGGTTTTTATGTGTGTGTAGGGCAAACCTGTCAGCTTTCTTTTGGTTTGTTCACGGTTAGCGCTTATCTTTTCCTTCCCGAGGTTATTAACTGAGCTGGGCGGGGGAGGAAGGGAGAGGGGAGAGAAAAAAAAACCTCTTCTCTGGTACTTTTATTTTTCGGCTTGACTTTTCTGAGAGAAGGGGAATGGAGCAGCCTTCCGTATTTGTCTTAGTTGGTTTATGGGGTTAGGTTTTCTACTTTTTCCTCCATGCTGGCTCAGTCCACATGTCACAACAGAGCCAAGGTTCCCCGCCCACAAAGCCCTGCCCTAGTGGGAGGGGGAAGAAGTGGGACTTGCGGAAGAGGATGGCGAGGAGTGGTAGGACCCCTCAAGAGAGAAATGGGACAATGTCACCCAAATTCCAGGCACCCCCCCCCCAGACCACCCATTGCAGTCTTTTGCCCTAAAACAGGACCAGTGTTGTATATGCATGACATTTGGCCACTGGAGCAGGGAATGTCTTTTATGTTCCCTTCCTAACTGTACAATAGGGTGCTGTTCCACGACCATGCTCCAGATATAAGGGGGTGTGAGGGGCTGGGGGCCTTTGTCTCCCTGCCCTTATGGATGATTCTTCCTCTTCACCCCTGGTACAGTTTCAAAGTCAGAGGAAAACAATACCCTTTTTGATTGGTACAGGAGCATCACATTCAGTATTAAATAAGCCCCTTGGAAACCCTTCCTCACAAACGTTCCAGGTCTTTGGGGCCAATGGCCATTCTGTGTCAGCTGCAATACTCAACCCTTTGGAATGCTTTATGGGTGGTATTCGCCTTATTCATCAATTTCTTTACCTTCCAGACTGCCCTATGCCCCTTTTAGGATGTGATTTGCTTGCTAAGTTACAAGCCACCATCTTTGCTCTGATGGCTAAGCCCTTGTATCAGGCCACTACAGGCACAGATAAAGAACCCTTTGAATGAACCAAGGATTGTCAGGTGGCATTTGATAATATTCAAACTGCTTTAGTCAATGCTCCAGCCCTTGGTATTCCTGATGTCACTAAACTGTTCACCTTGTATGTGGCTGGAAGTAAAGGGGTGGCTGCTGGGGTCCTTACTCAAACCCTTGGTACTTGGTCTCGCCCCGTAGCCTATTTTTCCAAACAACTGGATCCTGTTGCTCAAGGATGGCCAGCATGCCTTTGGGCTGCTGCAGCTGCGGATCTTCTTTTGGAGGCTGCTGAACAATTAACCTTTTGGGCTCCTATCACAGTGGAATCACCTCATTCCATCCAGGATTTGTTAGCATCCAAGGGGGGCCATTGACTTACAGCCTCCCGACTGGAACAGTATCAGATCGCACTCCTTGACAACCCACCAGTTCATATAGAGCGCAGTAGCGACCTTTCTTCCCCAACTGGATAGTGATCGTGATTGCGTATAGACTATTACAGAACTATTTTCTGGCTGGCCGGATCTAACTGACCAGCCATTGGAGGAGGTGGACAGGGACCTGTATACCTACGGCAGCAGTTTTATAGGTCAGGGAGAAAGGCTAGCTGGCTATGCTGTGGTCACATTCGACCAGGTAGTGGAAGCAGCCACTCTCCCTGCAGGTACCTCAGCTCAGGAAGCTGAACTCATTGCCTTGACGAGGGCTTTGAAGAAATCAGATGGTGTGGTTAATATATTTATAGACAGTAAATATGTGGGGAGGTTTGTGTTATACATGCACGTGGGGCATTATAGATGGAGTATGGTTCACTCACTGCTCCTATTATGTATGGGTGGGACATTTTAAGGCTATTGGATGCTGTTTTGCTCCCGCATAAGGTAGCTGTCATGCATGTGAGGGCCCATGTTAGGGTTGATACTGAACATGGAAGGGGAAACGCCTTGGCCGACCGCACCGCGAAAGTCTGCCGCATCAGGTCCCCTGTCCCCATGGTATATGGGTGCGCTTGTACCCTCACATTTGCCTGTGCTGGCTCCATCATATATTTCACAGGATGGGCACAGAGCTTATAGACTGGGTGCTGTTTATCGTGGACATAGGCTGGAGAAGGACAGGAAATGCCTTCTCCCAGGACATGGATTATGGGCCCTCTTACAAAACTTGCATGCCAGCACTCATTGGGGTTACGAGGCCATGGCTGAGTTTCTTATGAAGGGCTATATTTGTTCTAGGATCTATAACAAGACCCCCACAATGTTTGAGCAATGTGTGATTTGTTGATGTAATGACCTGTGGAAATTATTAAGTTCCCCTTGGGGAAGGCTTGGGGCTGTCCAGGATCCTGCTAGTTTTTGGGAGGTTAATTTTACTGGGTTGCCATGGATGTTGGGTTTTGGGTACTTGCATGTTTTTGTGGGTGCTTTCTCTGGATAGAATGAGGCCTTTCCCTGTCATACTAACGAGGTATGTGCGGTGGTTGAGGCCCTCCTGCAGGAAATTGTTCCGCTTTTTCCTTTCCTTACCAAGGCATTGGCTCTGACAATGGGCCCCACTTTATCTTTGATATTACCCGGCAGGTGTCACGGGCCCTGGGGATTGGTTGGCAGCTTCATTCAGCCTACAGGCCCCCATCCTCGGGGCACATGGAGAAGGCTAATGGCATTCTTAGACGTCTTGAAGCTTGCTCAGGAGACACATCTTACTTGGCCTGTTCCCCTTTGAGATCATGTCTGGTCGGCCCTTTCTTTATCAATCTACCTTGTCCGCTTCCCTATCTGTTTTTGGAGACCAGGCCCTCAGGGAATATATACACTCTCTTGCTAATGATGTTTCTTCCATTTCACAAGCTGTTCAGGCCCTCCATCATCCAGGATTGGGTCATCCACTCCGTCCTTTCCTTCCTGATGATTGGGTACTTGTCGGATCCTGGGCTGATTTTGGCCTTTAGCTGGACACTGGAAAGGACCCTTCGTTGTTCTTCTCGCTACCCACACAGCGATCATGGTTGCTGGAATTCGTGCTTGGATTCATCACACTCGCCTTCGCTCTTCTTCATCACCTTCTGACGCTGAGGACCGAGTTGCTTGGACTATGGCCCCTGGTGCTGAGGAAGACCTTGGGCTGAAGCTTCTGTTTCAGGGCCAACACTGATCTGTATGCCGGGACATTTTGGTCGTTGTGATCCTTGTGCCCGCCGGGCTTCTACACGGGCACTTTCATCTCACCAGCTCCCTGCTTACTCGCACCGCGGGCATCGTTTCTCTCTTGGCTGATGCCTAGGGTTTTTTTTCTGTTTGGGTTGTTCATCTTTCCTTTTTTGTTACTCTGTCTTCTTTTCTCCATGCTTTCTTTCTTTTTTTTGCCTGATCTGCCCTTACGGGGGGGGATTATGGGAAGGGTGGTCAAGTTGGAGGTCAGGTTCTGGTCATGGTCAAGATATATGACATGACTATGGGGACAGTTAGTGTGGACTGGGATGTACAATCTAACACACCCTCCAAGCATGAACTCTCTTGTTGCTTTGCCCCCCACATATCTCGGCAAGGACAGTTTCTTCTTACACATGGTTGGGTGGGTCCAGATGCTGGTCAGGAAAATCCAAAGACCCCATCACATGTATCTCACCCTGGGAAGTTAGTACTTCCTGCAGGGTCATGAAAGGACAGCAAGGATAACATCCACTGCCCTAACCCACCCAAGAACATACAATATCTTTAGGGAAACACCCAAATGGGAACATGTTTAGCTACTTCTGCTTTCTTATCTGCCAGACTTACTAGGTGCAATCTTTATCTTATGTGTGTCAGCTTTGCTGGATGGGTTGCTTATGTAATTATACAGAATAAATACAATGATTTCTTGTCATTCGTTGCTCCTCTCATTCAGAGGGGTCCGTCTCTATTCAGCTGAATAAACATGTAAACATGAAGGCAACTTCTAGTCTCCTGTATTTCTTTAACCAGCAAAACCTCAGAACCTGCATATCATTAACTATAGCAAGATTTATTGAGCTGAAAGGAAAGGGAGCTACAAGAATTCCAGTCATTCAACATTTTCCCATTTTGAAACACATAGATATGATTTTCTTTGAATCCTCCATATTATCTAAATGGAAAGAATATCTCCTTTCAAATAAAAGGAAGTTTTAGAATTCTTCCAACCTCACGTTATACCTCATGTTTTTATATTTATTCTAGCTGTCAGATACTCCTTGGTGTTCAGGTCTGGCCTCAGAAGGATAATGTAGCACTTGGGGATGAAGATGCAGACCAGCAGACCAGCACTGGAGGCCAGGATGGAGAAGACCTGAACAGCCACCATGTATTTCCCTTTAGTGCTCAGGTAGGTGGGCACAAAAGTCACCCAGACACTGCCAGCATGCTGAAGGTGATCAGCTTGGCTTCGTTGAAGGCTCCAGGCAGATTCCTGGCCAGGAAAGCCACCGTGAAGCAGATGGCAGCCAGGAAGCCCATGTAGCTGAGGGTGACGTAGAACATGACAACAGCCCCTTCATTGCATTGCAGGATGATCTCTCCAGGCTGGGAGTGGAGGTCAGAGTCAGGGAATGGGGGAGAAACTCCCAGCCAGATGGAGCAGATGACAATTTGGACAGCAGAAGAAGACAGGATGATGGAGTTGGCCAAGCTCTTCCCCAACCATCTCTTCACTCGGTTTCCTGGTTTTGTGGCCAGGAAAGCCAGCACCACCGTGGTGGTTTTGGCCAAGAGAGAAGAAACAGCAACTGAGAAGATGATGCTGAAAACCATCTGTCTGAGAAGGCAGGTGGCTTTCCTTGGTTGACCAAAGAAGAGACAAGGAGACAAGAAGCAAAGCAGGAGGGAGACCAGGAGGATGTAGGAGAGGTCCCGGTTGTTGGCTTTGACAAGGGGAGTTTCTAAGTATTGAATGAAGATGATTAAGACAAGGGCTGTGGTTAGGAACAAGAGTAGAGCAAAAGAGACCAGGATGATGCCCAGATGTTCTTCATAAGAGAGGAAGGTGATCACTTTGGGGATACATCGGACTCTGTCCATATTTGAATATTTATCATCCGGACACTTGGTGCACTTTTCTGTATCTGAGAAAGTAAAAAACTTTCTTTATTTCTTTAATATTCTGTTTTTTATATTTCAAGAAGTACCTTTCTTTGGAGAAATGTTCCAGGAACATTTTCCAAGTTGTGTTGCTTAACTATTCCACAAGAATAAAAACTGATAATATAATTTTCTAATACCTATGTAGCTACGGTATCTGAAATTGGAGGATTTCTAGTTCATTTCGAATAAACAAAAAAGAGTTGAGCTTCAATGCATGTTTTAATTTGCACTTTCATCAGAATGAATAAATCCAGTTCCACAAAGCCTGACCTTTCCTCTGGTGTCACCCACCTTCCCGAGTGGAGATGGTCCCCTCCGGACAAGGAATGCAGTCATAGCAGCAAACTGGCTCTCCTTCTCGCACCCGCTTGACAAATCCAGGATGACAATTTTCCACACATTTGGACTGAGGCAGAGACTAAGCAGAAAAAATAGGAATGCCAAAGAAAATACGTTAGGACTCACCATCCATGGAAAAGGAGAGGAGAAATGGACATTAGACAAGTAGATTCTGGGCTTCATTTAGGTGAACATGAAATCTCTGACTCCTTCCAGTCAGGTGTAGGAGATGTGACCCTGGCAGATTCTTTCCTTAGTTCCTCCCTTTTGCTTCTGGCATAACACATTGCAACAAAGTCCTTTTCTAGTTAATAAAGTCTGGAGGGAGGGAATTGAGAAAAGAATTAAGCATTAAGTGACAAACAATCGGTTCCTCCTAATGGTTGTATTAAAAGACATTCCTCTACTTTTCATACATCCATGGCTATGATGATCTACTCATTAAATTTTTGAATAAATTTGTTGTCAAAGATTTATTAAATTGTTATTTTATTAGATTTATTTAAGTAGAATAAAATGTGATTAAGAAGGAAACTTCTGACCAGTAGGATCTGGAAAGGTTTCTTCTGGACTACACAAAGCCCTGCAAAGCTGCTCCCCTTTGACACTCGTTCAAAAGAGTCTCCCAGTTAAGATATAAAGGAAAAATTCCTCATAAATTGTAGCTGTCAACTTTAAAGCAGATGTTCTTTCTTGATTTGTATTTTTATTTGTTCAATTCATATGGCTGCCATGCTGCTGAAATAAGATTAAGGGTGAGGGCTCCTTGGTGCTCTCTGAGCTTGCTTGTTTGCTTACAGAGGTTTCATTACCTAAACTAGGGAACATGATCCATACTGGTCAGCTACCACTGATGATGTTACCTAGTTTGGGTAATGAAACATCTGCAAGAAAACAAGCAAGCTCAGAGAGCACCAAGGACCCCTCATGTCAACCCTGAGCTACAAATATTCTCCTTTATTAAGAATAAAGTTTTCTACATACGTAGATTCTAGACCTCTAGTGAGATTGAGGTGAGAAAATGAGAACATATCCCTGAAAAAGATTAAGTCGCAAATCTTTGGCTGCAACAGATGGGACCTGAGTATGAGTCCTGTGTCAGAAGGAGATATTTCTAAGGCCCCTCCAGTTATCCAAGAAAAGGTCCTTTGTGTTGAAGAACTGCAATTAGGAGACTCCAACTGGCATAGAAAGACAGACCCACATTTAATATTAGTTACATTGGGCGACTCTTTTTCACCCAGGGGGAGTGAAGAAAGCTAAGACTCAGGATAAACAATGCCATTCAACGAATTTTCAGATGAAGACCCTCATAATAGCCAAAGGCCAAATCTAAGTAGCCTTTCCTGTCAAAATCTCTCCCCTTACTTCTGATATCAGGAAGGGTTTGTCTTTGAATGAAAGTTGTGTTTTGGTGTTTCAGGTTTCTGGGTCAAGGGATTCTCTCACTGGTCACTGTCATTTTATGTGAAGTGAAAGTCTAGGACCTCCTTCCTGGGGCAGAAGCCCAATTGCTCCCCCCAGTTGGGTGAAAGACAGATATGGCTAACTTTGACAAGGTCTGGACTCCTTAAAAATATCACAGACCATGGACCTGCCCTTTCACGGAGTCATTTCCCAATGGCCTCTCCCTAAGCGGGACAAGATGAAGCTTCTCTTCCAATGGGACCAGCAGGAGCTCCATACAGTCATGATCCAATTTCATCACATTCAGTCCAAACCTCAATTCAGGGACTGTTTAACAGAATTCCCTCCCACTTTGCTATTTGAGGACAAGCAAACCTGACCTTATTAACAACACAACCTCCAGCACTTCAGGGTTTCTCATCCCAGGTTGGACATGGCTGAATCAGCTAAAAACAGTCTTCAATATTACAGCAGCTGAAGAACACCTTGGTCAATAGTACTGAAGCCTCCCAAGTGATCTATAGAAAGAAAACTGTAACGTTTCTGCTCCCCGTGTTCAATTCTCAGTGAAGGTCACTGACCCCGGTAACTAGCCTTAGTCCACATGAAATGGGTCCTAAATCTTTGGAAAAAGAGGAAAGACACCAACATTTCTCCGACCTTGTTGAGCAACTTTAGCTGTGAAAGAGCATCTTCGTCGATAGTAAGTCTCTGTTTTTCCAAACTCCCCATTTGCTGCTCGATGGGATCCTCCTTGGGGAGAATCAACCCGCTCAGGATTCCCAGATCTGCTGCTACATCTCCATTTTGATCCAAGTACAGTTTCACATCAGAAATATTGCAAAACTCATTCTTCTGCAGAAAAGGATGGAACTACAATGGGAACATCCAGGAATTTTAAAATCTGAAACCCTTTTTTTAAGATCCCATTTAGCCTTTAACACATTTGAATCTTTCTTCTGCAGTTGTCTAACATCAAAATATGCTTATTTAGAAAAACAGATACTTCTGCTATCTTCATAAATAAAAAAGAAAGATTCAGCAAAATTTCTCAACCATATACTGGCAAAATATATATTAATAAAATATAATTGTTGCAATTGGTAAGTTATAGGAAACATTCTAGAGCAAGTGACAAAAAAATGAATCATAGAAAAAAGAGATTATTCATAAATGCCTAGAAAACATCAGGTTGATTATGAGAAACCATTCATTTAGTGACTCTGCAAGGGCACTGAAAAAAGTGACTTATGACAGTTTTTCAGACGCTCATTGCAGCATCCCTGGGTCACGTGATCAAAATCAGAATTCTTGGCATGTACTTACGATGGTTACGGTGTTTGAGGGTCACGTGATCTCCTTTTGGGGCTTCTGATGAGCAAAATCAACAGGGAAGCCAGATTCCCTTAACAACCATGTTACTTGCTTAACAACTCCAATGGTTCACTTTACCAGAAAAGGCAAGAAAGGTCGTGAAATGGGGCAAAACTCACTTAACAACTATCTTGCTTAACAACAGACATTTTGAGCTCTGGTGAACTGGTGTAAGGAAAACAGCTTAGTTTTAAATACAGGAAAAACCAAAGAGATCATTGTTGATTTCAGAAAAGGCAGGCACAGCCACACTTCTCTGTGCATTAATGATTCACCTGTGGAGATGGTTACCAGCATCAAATTCCTGGGTGTGCAGCTAACGAGTAGGCTGACTTGGTTGCTCAACAGTGAGAAACTGGTGAAGCGGGCACAGCAGCACCTGCATTTTCTGCGCCGCATGAGGAAAGCACATCTTCCTTCCCCTGTCCTGACCACTTTCTACAGGGGGACAATCGAGAGCATCTTGTCATACAGCATCACAGTCTGGTTTGGAGGCATCACTGCTTCAGACAGGAAGGCGGTGCAGAGAGTGGTGAGAATGGCTGAAAAGATCATTGGCAGTTCCCTCCCTCCCATCCAGGACATAGCACAGAAGTGCTGCTTGAGCAGGGTCCGTAAGATTATCTGGGACACTACACATCCTCTTCACGACCTGTTTTCCTTGTTACCTTCTGGGAGGAGGCTTCGTGGTATCCGAAGCAGAACATCCAGATTCAGACATAGTTTCATTCCATACAGCATTAACCTTGCGAACTCTCAAGCTTCCTCCTTGCATTATATATTCAAGATGGACAGTATTTAATATTTATTTGTTACGTATATGTAGGGATGTGGGTCTATACATATGTTGTTCATAGTATGTTTAGGTGTGTGTCATGTATGTGTTTCACTTTGAGAGCGGGCAACTAAATTTCATTTTTGATGTGTGCCGTTAGGACCACAGTATAAAAATGATAATAAAGCTTATCTTGTCTTGTCTTGTCTTGTCTTGTCTTGTCTTGTCTTGTCTTGTCTTGTCTTGTCTTGTCTTGTCTTGTCTTGTCTTGTCTTGTCTTGTCTTGTCTTGTCTTGTCTTGTCTTGTCTTGTCTTGTCTTATCCGTTGTGGCCGTAAACCCACCACTGCCTTGTGCAGCCTCTTCCAGCAACTGAGGGAAGCTACAGAGAAACTCCAGGTCTCTTCAATGCTGTTCCAGAGGGAGGGAAATGGGGAAAGGAGCTCAGCCACAAGAGAGGAGATTCCAGCTGAATGAGAGGAAGAACCTCCTGAAAGGAGGATCCGTTTCAGAGCTGAGCCCTTAAAGCAGAGGAGTTCAGCCTCCCCTTCACTGATGACGCAAAGACTGAGCAGCCATCAGTCTTTAAGTGGGATTCCTGCAGAGAGGAGGGTTGGGCTAGATGGTCTTAGGGTGTCTTTCAAAGTTACAGATGTAAACTTCTACTATGCTAATCACAAACAATAAAGACATGAGTATATTTAAAAATGCATATATACTTTTAAAATTAGCAGCGTGTAAAACCAAAATTTATCTGTCATGGTGTCTGCGGTTTAGAAGATTATGTCTCAAGCAATTAGATTGGTCAAACCTCTTGATTTTTTGCAGCATAAGAAGGTTGAGACGGTTCCCCTCCTTCCCCTCTGGATTCCCTCTCCAAAGGAACCGAAATTAATGGATCCATATTGGGACCCCCATACCTGCCATGGCTGCAGCCTTGGAGCCCCCAAGATCTTTTCTCCCTCCTTCCTTCTCCTCCTCGATCTGGAGGAATAGGCGGCATTCAAGGCCTGGGCCAGAGTCTTCATGATACTGTACAAATGGGGATCATTTGTGACCCTTTCCCTGTTCCTTTTCTCCTGGGTCTCCAGTGGGGCTTTCTGGGTGCATCTTCTCCGGCCTTTGACAGAAAAGACGTGCTTGGAAAGAGAACAACGGAAATAATGATCTTGAAATTGATCTTCCACAAAGAAATAGGGTTCAAAGGTATCATCCATTGGCCTCTTATTTGCCAGAAAATTAAAGCTCCAAATACTATGGATGTATTTGTAAATTCTGTCATTTTTCAATGTATATCTTTCAAAAACTGTATTGATCCAGACTTTCCCTTCAACGGGTCCTGTCAAACCCATAAGTGCCAAATGGAAAGGACGAATTCTGTCCATAATGGGAGTATATTCCAGAAAGTGAACAAAGACATTGACTTGTCTCCACTTAGTGAGGGCATCCCATAGGGCTGCTGTATATCCAGTTGTTGAGAACAGTTGTGATATAACCACACAAATTCCATTTCTGACAAGCATAGGAGTGAAAGTCCTCATGAAATTCTCTCCATTATCTGTGTTTGAAGCAAAGAGGCCAATCAAGGTCCATCTGAAATGGAGGAGCAGTTGGACAATTGCTGGGTAGTGGAATCCTTTTTTGGGGAACATCTGGTGGAAAAAAGGGAATTTCCTTTTATCACTCAGAGCCTCAGAAGCACCATGATAACTGATCTGAAAAAGCAATGAAGAAAGCTGTGTTATATTGGGGGTCAGATAAAGTCCAAAATATTAGCTTTTAATAAATTCAACTTTGTTTTGATGAACAAATTAAATAGATAATTGTTGATTAGCCATTATGCCATATCAAGAAACAGAATATTAAATACAAAGCATTAATAACATTGTATATAAAAATTGAATAAAAGAAACAAATGAAATAAAAAAGAATAAGAATAAAAAACATGAATCATATATTATGTATTATATGTAAATGTTTAACTCTAACTGCAGAGTCAGTATATTGCTTTAACATAAGTATCCCAACAGGGAGTTTGTCTAATGTGCAGTGCAGGATTCTAATCTCTCTCTTTCTTATGCAGTTGACATTCAATATTCCAGATTCTTGGATTCCAGATTTTTTCTTTTTTCTTTTTATTTCTATCCTGCCTTGATTATATTTTGGCTCGTTCTCTAGTTATACAAGAGATGGGGAGGTCACAACTCCTAATATAATTTGTCAGTTGCAGAATCCAAGAGGGCTTTATTTGCAATATTGTATGTTCTAATACAGAGAACTTTGGGACTCTATCAGGTTCCAGATGTTTAACTGTACACCAAGAATTACAGCCATGTGGAAAAGAAAGGACACCCTCTTTGAGTTTTGTGGTTTTACATATCAGGACATAGCAAAAAGCATCTAGTCTTAAGCAGTTCTTAAAAGTAGGTAAATACAGCCTCAGATGAACAACAACATATGACATATTAAACCATGTCATCATTTATTTTACAAAAAGAAAGGCAAAATGGAGAAGCCGTGTGTAAAAGACAAAACACACCCTGACTGCTTCCATAGGTATGAAGAGGCTAAGAGATAATGTCCAGTTATATTTCCTTTCTATCTATCTTCTCTGATCTAAAACCAATTCTTACCCTTCCCTGGATCCTGCCATACTCCCAAGGGGGAGGGGGGAGATGCATGCAGGTTTATTACGTTCACTTCCTCTATTCACTACAAAGTAACCTTTTGTTTATTCGCCTTTGGGTCTGCTAACCATTACAATGTAACCATTTGCCTCTTATCCTATGCCATGGGTCGGCAACCTGAAACACTGAAAGAGCCACTTGGACCTGTTTCCCTCACAAAAAAAAACCTGGGAGCCGCATAATGCGCGCGCACCTGCGCATGCGCGCACGGGCACCTGCGCTTGCGCGCACGCGCGAAACAGGGGGCTTGATTAGAGTGGAGCCTAAGGCGAGACATGCACCGGCCCTGCCCCCGTCCAGCTCTGGTATGGACGACTCTGCCGTCCTGGCTTCTCCCCTCGGAAAAGACTGCTCTCCCCCTGCCCGCGCTCTCCCTCTGTGGGACTTTCTTCTTTCCGCCTTTTGGTGGGAAGGTTCTGAGAGAGCGGAGGAGGAGGCCGACGGGGCTGACCAGTAGGTCTTCCGTGCCGCTCCGCTCGGACCGCCAGCTTTTGGCTGCGGGGCTGCCTCCCTCCGGAGCTGTCTTTACCCGCTGCTTCCTCGCCATCCCAGCAAAAGAACCGCAGAGAACACTTGCCTGTGAGCCAGGCCTGCCGTCCGCGTGACTGTGATAGGCAACGGCCCCAACTCTGCTCCGGGGCCGCGAAGGGGCCCGGCTGCCCGCTCGCCGCTGCCTCTCCGGCCCTGCTCAGTGCGAGCAGCGGCAGGACGGCGGTGAAGGGGAGCGGCTGTCCGGTCACCTCCGCCTCTCCCACCTCGCTTAGTGCCACCGGCAGCGGGAGAACGGGGAAGGGGCTCGGCTGCCTTGTCGCCGCCGCCTCTCCGGCTTCGCTTGGCGCGAATAGCGCCGGCGGTGGGAGAACGGGGAAGGGCCGCGGCTCCCTTGTCGCCGCCGCCTCTCCGGCTTCGCTGCCATGTGCAGTCCGAAAAAAAAAAGTGAGACTAAAAAAGTTCAACCAATCAATTCAAACTTCTCACAAAAAAAAACTTCGCAAAGTTTGAATTGATTGGTTGAACTTCTTTGGTTTGTGGGACTGCCCACAAACCTCTTTCCTTCTTCGGACTGCACGTGGCGGCAGCGGTGGAAGAGCCGGGAGGATGGCTGGAAAGGTGTCCCTTTGCCGTCCTCCGGAGGCAGAATCTGGGTAAGGAGCCGCGGGTGGGGGCGGCCAGTCTCGGGGTGCCTCTTCCCTGCCCGGCGGGTCTCCCCTCGCCCTGCTCCGCCGCCGCCTCTGCTAGCCCTGGGGGGGGTTGCCGGGGGTCTTGGAAACTTCCCCTCTCGGCCTGCACCTTTCGGCCATCTCGCGGGCGGCGGATCTCCATGGCCTCTTTCGCTGCCGCCACCGCCGCCATTCGCATTGAGCGAGGCCGGAGACGCAGTGGCGACCGGGCAGCCGCGCCCCTTCGCCGTCCTCCCGCTGCCGCTGCTGCTGCTGCTGCTGCCGGTGGCGCTGAGTGAGGCCAAAGAGCCGCGCCCCTTCGCTGTCCTCCCGCCGCCGCCGCCGGCGCTGAGCGAGGCCGGGGAGGCTTTGGCGACCTGGCAGCCGCGGCCCTTCCCCGTTCTCCCGCCGCCGGCACTATTCGCGCCCAGCGAAGCCGGAGAGGCGGCGGCGACAAGGCAGCCGTGCCCCTTCCCCGTTCTCCCACCGCCTCTCCGGCTTCGCTGGGCGCGAATAGCGGCGGCGGCGGGAGAACGGGGAAGGGGCACGGCTGCCTTGTCGCCAAAGCCTCCCCGGCCTCGCTCAGCGCCGGCAGCGGGAGAACGGGGAAGGGCCGCGGCTGCCTTGCCACCGCCGCCTCTCCGGATTCGCTGGGCGCGAATAGCGCCGGCGGCGGGAGAACGGGGAAGGGGGGTCACGGGCTCCTTGATCGCCGCGCCTCTCCGGCTTCGCTGGGCGCGAATAGTGCCGCGGCGGGAGAACTGGGAAGGGCCCGCGGCTGCCAGGTCGCCAAAGCCCTCCCCGGCCTCGCTCATCGCGGCGGCGGCGGCGGCGGGAGAACGGGGAAGGGGGCACGGCTGCCCTTGTCGCCAAAGCCTCCCCGGCCTCGCTCAGCGCCGGCGCGGGAGAACGGGAAGGGCCAGCGGCTGCCTTGCCCCCGCCGCCTCTCCGGATTCGCTGGGCGCGAATACGCCGGCGGCGGGAGAAACGGGGAAGGGGCTCGCTGCTGCTGCGTGCTGCCGTGGCGTGAGTGAGGCCCAAAGAGCCGCGCCCCTCTGTCCTCCCGCGGCCGCTGCCGGCGCTGGCGAGGCGGGGAGGCTTTTGGGACCTGGCAGCCGAGCCCCTTCCCCGTTCTCCCGCCGCCGGCGCTATTCTCGCCCAGCGAAGCCGAGAGAGGCGGCGGCGGCGACCAGAGGCAGCCGTGCCCCTTCCCCGTTCTCCCGCACTCGCGCGCCGCCGGCGCTGAGCGGAGGCCGGGGAGGCTTTGGGCGACCTGGCAGCCGCGGCCCTTCCCCGTTCTCCCCCCGCCGCCGGCATTTATTCGCGCCCAGCGAAGCCGGAGAGCGGCGGCGACAATGCAGCCGTGCCCCTTCCCCGTTCTCGCCCCCCCCCACCGCCTCTCTCGCCAGGCTTCGCTGGGCGCGAATAGCGCCGGCGGCGGGAGAAACGGGGAAGGGGCTCGGCTGCCTTGTCGCCGCCGCCTCCCCGGCCTCGCTCAGCGCCGGCAGAGGCGGCGGGAGGACAGCGAAGGGGCGCGGCTCTTTGGCCTCACTCAGCGCCACCGGCAGCAGCAGCAGCAGCGAGCCCCTTCCCCGTTCTCCCGCCGCCGGCGCTATTCGCGCCCAGCGAATCCGGAGAGGCGGCGGTGGCAAGGCAGCCGCGGCCCTTCCCCGTTCTCCCGCTGCCGGCGCTGAGCGAGGCCGGGGAGGCTTTGGCGACAAGGCAGCCGTGCCCCTTCCCCGTTCTCCCGCCGCCGGCGCTATTCGCGCCCAGCGAAGCCAGAGAGGCGGCGGCGACAAGGCAGCCGTGCCCCTTCCCCGTTCTCCCGCCGCCGGCGCTATTCGCGCCCAGCGAAGCCAGAGAGGCGGCGGCGACAAGGCACCCGTGCCCCTTCCCCGTTCTCCCGCCGCCGGCGCTATTCGCGCCCAGCGAATCCGGAGAGGCGGCCGCGGCAAGGCAGCCGCGGCCCTTCCCCGTTCTCCCGCTGCCGGCGCTGAGCGAGGCCGGGGAGGCTTTGGCGACAAGGCAGCCGTGCCCCTTCCCCGTTCTCACGCCGCCGGCGCTATTCGCGCCCAGCGAAGCCGGAGAGGCGGCGGCGACAAGGCAGCCGAGCCCCTTCCCCGTTCTCCCGCCGCCGGCGCTATTCGCGCCCAGCGAAGCCGGAGAGGCGGTGGGAGAACGGGGAAGGGGCACGGCTGCCTTGTCGCCGCCGCCTCTCCGGCTTCGCTGGGCGCGAATAGTGCCGGCGGCGGGAGAACGGGGAAGGGCCGCGGCTGCCAGGTCGCCAAAGCCTCCCCGGCCTCGCTCAGCGCCGGCGGCGGCGGCGGGAGGACAGCGAAGGGGCGTGGCTCTTTGGCCTCACTCAGCGCCACCGGCAGCAGCAGCAGCAGCAGCGGCAGCGGGAGGACGGCGAAGCGGCGCGGCTGCCCGGTCGCCACTGCGTCTCCGGCCTCGCTCAATGCGAATGGCGGCGGTGGCGGCAGCGAAAGAGGCCATGGAGATCCGCCGCCCGCGAGATGGCCGAAAGGTGCAGGCTGAGAGGGGAAGTTTCCAAGACCCCCGCAACCCCCCCCAGGGCTAGCAGAGGCGGTGGCGGAGCAGGGCGAGGGGAGACCCGCCGGGCAGGGAAGAGGCACCCCGAGACTGGCCGCCCCCACCCGCGGCTCCTTACCCAGATTCTGCCTCCGGAGGACGGCAAAGGGACACCTTTCCAGCCATCCTCCCGGCTCTTCCACCGCTGCCGCCACGTGCAGTCCGAAGAAGGAAAGAGGTTTGTGGGCAGTCCCACAAACCAAAGAAGTTCAACCAATCAATTCAAACTTTGCGAAATTTTTTTTTGTGAGAAGTTTGAATTGATTGGTTGAACTTTTTTAGTCTCACTTTTTTTTTTCGGACTGCACATGGCAGCGGAGGACAGGGAGCCGCAGGAGACGGCTGAAAGAGCCGCATGCGGCTCCGGAGCCGCGGGTTGCCGACCCGTGTCCTATGCCCTTCTGAACTTCTCCTTACCGGGCAGATAGGAAAAGGGGGGTGAAAAGATACAGACCTCCGGAATCTATTTCTCCGTCATCAAAATAAGGTGTGAAGAGCTGTTGAATGATCGTGCACAATGGAGCCGGATTGATGTTATCTTTCCTGGATTTAGCACCTAGAAATTTGCCGGTCTGAATCACCTGGAAGAACTGTGGGGTGGGGTTTGCTGAGGAACACTTTAAAACATTGATCTGTAAGGGAATCCCTCAGATCCGGTCGATTATGCCTGCTATCAACTACTCTGAATAAAAGTTCCTGTTGGAAGAGATTGTTTCCAAGAATTCTGCTTTCTTAAGATATGGGTTGGAGTGGGTCCTTACAGGTAGCCTGGTGCTGCCGATCAAGTGACCTTGATTAATTGATCATCAGCAAGTGTGACTGCCTCTATAAAAGCCAAAGTTTCAGGAGTTTGTCAGTCTCCAGCATTGAGTTGTGTATTAACACAATGCCAAAAGGTAAAGACTTCAGCAATGATCTTAGAGAACAATTGTTGCTGCCTATCAATCTGGAAAGGATTACAAGGCCATTTCAAAACAATTTAAAGTCCATCATTCTATAGCGAAGAAGATTATTCACAAGTGGAAAACATTCAAGGCACTTCCCAATCTGCCCAGGAGTGAACATCCCAGCAAGTTCACCCAATGCTCAGAGATATTGCAAAAAATCAAGAGTTCCACCTCAGACTCTACAGGCCTCCGTGAGCATGTTAAATGTTCATGGCAGCAGAATTAGAAAAAGACTGAACAAGCAGGGTTTCTTTGGAAGGGCTACCAGGAGAAAGCCTCTTCTCTCAAAAAAGGACATGGCAGCCTGGCTGAGGTTTGCCAAGTTGCACCTGAACAAATCACAAATTGTCTGGAACATTCTCCTTTGGACAGGAGACCAAAGTGGAGAAGTTTGGCATAACACACAGGGCCATGTCTGGCGAAAACCACACACAGTATATCAGCACAAACATACCACACCAACCGCCAAGCAGGGTGATGGAGGGGTGAGGATTTGGGGTTGTTTCGCAGCTAGAGGACCTGGGCACCTTGCACTATGTTGTGTGTTGTTCATCTGAGATTGTAGTTACCTACTTTTAAGAACTGCTAAGGACCAGTGACTTTTATCAGATGTCCTGATACATAAAATCATAGAACTAAAAGAGGATGGACTTTCCTTTTCACATGGCTGTATTTTCCCTGATTTTAGACAAAGATGAAACTGCATAAATTCCCAATCCAGCTCTGAGTCAGCAACTGAAGTCCTTTTATCCATCTCCAAAATACTCCTCGGGTCGACTGATTGGGTTTGTTCCTCTATATTTTAAGCCCCAAACTTCAGTCCAATATAAGGATTTGGGGGTAACTTTGGCATTATATACTCTAATAATTGGGAAGAAAGCTGGACAGCTATGAGGTTTTTTTTAAAAAATTTAAGCAGTAAATTCAACCCTGCTGTTGCTCTAAGTGGGCTCCTTTGATGATGGCAGACCCAAGATTCAATCTCAGAGAAAAGTAACACTGGGTAAGGAAAGGTGTTACTTGCTATATTGGCTACATTTGTCTTCCAAAGACCACAACTTTTGACTTTCATTTATCAATAATCAGAGAATTATTATGTCAGTAGGAGCCAAGTTTTCTCAAGAGTCTACACAATCTAACCCATAGGATAACAGTACTGCATTATCAGTTTAAACAAAGGTGTATTTAGCAAGTAAGAGGCTCAGTGGCTTAAAGACACTGAATCTGTTCCGGCAGTTCGAGTTCTGTCACTGCATGGCGGGGTGAGCTCCCATCACTTGCCTCAGCTTCTGCCCACCTAGCAGTTCGAAAACCTGTGACAACACTAGTAGATAAATAGGTTCCACTTTGTTGGGAAATGTGGCGTGTTTCATGTAGATGGTGGGGCCCCTGCCAGTTCTGGACTTGCTCAGATGTGACACCCAACTGCGAGGCGACACCGGTGGTGAGAGAAGGCCTGGATGATGCCATAGGAGACCTCTCGTCTTTCTGGTGTGGAGCCAGTTCACCCCCTGTGGGGCACCCTGGATATTCTCATGAGCACAAACTGAACAGACTAGCATTCCTCGGCTGGGAAACAAACACTATATAGTCTCCTGGCTATTTATACCTTTGCTATATGCTAAATAAATAAACAATTTACCACGTTAGGCATGTACATGAGAATCCATCCTTAGTCCTGGTAAGTCATTAATATCTAGACTGAATAAGATGCTTTCAAATATGTACTCTTTTATGTTACACCTAGGTAAGTATTGATCCTTCTTCTCGTGGCTCCACTGAGCCCAGACCTCCCTCTCAAACAAGGGCTTGTGGAAAGGGCTTGGATCAGAGCCAACAGTCTGAGCTCCATTTTAAGGGAAATCAATTTCCTCCATCATATTTCTCCATTTACTGTATCAAATGCTGCAGTAACATCTATAAATCCAGAAAACTGTTGTTTACCTGATTGACATATTGCGTAATTAGCTATTTCAAAAGAAATCTGTTGTCAATATTAGATCATTAATTTATTGATTAATTATTATAGAACTATGTGAAACCTTTTCCTCTACTTAAAACCTTCTTGTTCTTCTTCAAGGAATATATGTTTGTTCTACCCAACCTCAAGTTTACTTAAGAGGAACATGGTATATATTTTAGCCACAATATCCATTAGTCTAACTAACCTGTAATTGCTATTTATTCCATTTTGTTTGTATAAAGGAACACTACTATTGCCAACTTGAGTACAACTGGAATGTCAGGTATTATTTCTATGTGAAAATGAACATGCCAATAGTTCACCCACAACTAGGGATATTTTTTGAATAGCTGGGAGAAAGTCCTCTACAGGGACCTTACTGCTTTTCAGGCCTTTTACAAGGAATTTAAACATAAACATAATAGAAAAAATATAAGTCATATGTTTGCTAATATGGAGAAAAGCAACTCTTGAATTCCATGTAGAAGATATGCTTGGATCTGTTGCTCACCCACCACCATCCCGCTCACTTTACCAGACAGAGAATAACACAAACAAACCTGGGGGACTTTGTAGGTGTCTGCTAATGTTGACATCTGGATGGAGATTTCCCTGCTAGCTGAATCAAGAAGAGCCAGGAGGTTCTCCTTCCTTCCACAACCGTAGTTGGGGACATTGGCTTCTCCAGTAGAGAGAATGTCCAGCAAGGCATCTGAAGTATGTGAAGGGCTCATATAGTTGTCATGGAGGTTGTAGCCAAGTGTGAGATTGTGCAAGAGCTGGGGATTCTTGTTGACCAGTTGAATAGTGAAAATTAATAGTAGGGTGTATGAAATATCATAACTCTTACTGTAAAAAATGTTCATGTTATTATCATCAAAAGCAACAACATTTTTTAAAAGAATTTATTCCTTTTTGTCTCCACAAGCCTACTGAGTCTTAAGCCAGTATTGACCGAAAACCAATAATCAGTTATACAAATAGGAGAATGGGCTGAATAGAGGCAACAAGAAGTGTTTCAATCACTACTTTAAATAAAATGAATTCAAGCGATGAATTCAGGAGTGATTGGGGAGAGAAAAATAATCTGGCTTGCCTTTGGGTTTTTTTAACCCCATCTCTGGATTTGAGTCTTTTCTAAAAAATAAGTAAAAAGAGGAAATCAAAATCATCCAGGAAATTAGAGAAGTCCTGTAATATAGAAGCAAGTGAAAAGAAGAAGAAAAGAAGGAAAGTGTGAGAATTAGAAAATGGGGGGAATGCAAGTCCATCACCTTGAACGACTTACGATGGAGATGAAACAAAAGGAGCACTGTTGAAAGGCAAACTTTTATTCGATAGTTCACTTCCAGTGGTGACTATACCAATGAGATGGTCTCCTGGCCTGTAAAAGCTCCATGGTTTATTTTCATCCTGGTGCTCCAAACTCAGCAGGCATTTCGTTCTAAGCTTCCCAGAGACCGGCTGGGACACCAGCAGCATCAGAACCAGAAGCAACAGGTCCATAATTCATAGGGCTTTATTAATCCTCTTCCTGTTTCTAACACCAACAGCAGAGAACAAGTGGAAGAATTCAAAGCACTCTCAGAAGGTGGAGATGCCAGAGACTTTCATGATATAAACAGAGAAACACTCAGCTTCACCTGGGAGGATAGAGAGGTACAATCAAGAGCAGAGCCCCGGCCTGTCCCAAAACGTGTTCCCTCAGAGCTTGACCTAAGGAATTTATCCTTTTCTGATACAAGATCCTTTGCTTATGGCTTCAGACTGATGTCTCTATCAAAGGCACAGAGATCTCAAAGACCCAGGTGGTCATAATTACAGTGAGAAGCAACTTCTCCTCTTGGGATCCTGAACTTCTTCTGGGCTCCATGTGCAGAGGAGACCCTGGAGAAAAGCATGTTAGTGAAAAATCACAGATACACTCCTGGGGGTTCTGTTCTGTTGTGCTTGTGGTCCTTCTTGTCAGGACATGTCCAGAAAGTGATGCTGGAGGAAGGTAGCTCAATAACAAGGGAACCGATGTCTTCTGTCCTTCACTGTGGTCTCCTTGTCTCCAGAGACTGCTGGGGAAGGTCATCCAGAGCTGTGGAGTTTGGGGCCACTCTAGGTTGGTGACACTTAACTCTTGGTGTTGCCTCTCTTCTAACCGCCAAGGAAGCAATCAGACCCCTTGGATTCTGCCTAACGTTAAGAGGAGTGGGGCCTGTTTGGGATTTTCTTTTATATCAGAACTTCATATATTAATCATAAATTGCACCTCATTTTATAATTCCTTGTGCCTGAAGTGAAATTTTGTTTCCCCTCTTTTCTAAGCAATATCAATTTTTGGATGAGAGGCAGGAAAGTGACAGCCTGTGGGCTGCATTGTTGGCTGAATAGGGAGAAGGTCATAGAGTTGGTGGAAGTTTTTTCTTCTTCACACTTTCGGCATTGTCTTTATGTATTGATGTAAGATTCTTCATATTTTGAAGTTTCTTTCTGGTTTATTAAATCAAGAATGGACTGAAAGGTCTGAAGCTAAGATGTATTAATTTATTTATCAAATTTATTGGCCAACCATCTTCTGGCAGGGTAACTCTGGGCGGCTTACAAAGGTGGAGGCGGTTCCCACAGCCAAGATGGTGCGACCTCTTTTCTAGCCACCTGATTTTTGGAGAACCGATGCCCCTCCCCCCTCTTGTTGTGTGAATGCACTTGTTGGGGTGTGACATTCCCATCTCTGAGGCTGTGGGGTGAACCCTAAAAAACCTCCGAGTGCTTTGAAGCTGCTCTTGGGGCACCTGTGTCCCAGGTTTATTTGGATCAATTGTTCACAGATTGTGTCTCTTATCTGGATGAGGCTCCCTGATGTGTCCAGCTTTGCCTAGAAGGGAGAACTGGGGAGGGGGCTGAGTGGGGGGCATCTGAAGGAATGGGCAGGTCCCTCCTTATGGTGAGGAACAGATGACAGCCCGTATCTCAGGTTCTATTCTCCGTGCCTGGCTTACCAGGTCCTTGGTGGCTCTGTGTTCAGGCTGTCTCAGAGAAGAGCAACAAAGATGATTAGGGGACTGGAGGCTAGAACATATGAAGAACAGTTACAGTAACTGGACATGGCTCGTCTAGTGAAGAGAAGGACCAGGGGAGACTTCCAATATTTGAGGGGCTGTCACAGAGAGGAGGGGTCAACCTATTTTCCAAAGCACCTGAAGGACAGACAAGGAATAACGGATTTAAACTGATCAAGGAGACATTCAACCTAGAAACAAGGAGAACTTTTCTGACAGTGAGAACAATCCATCAATGGAACAGTTTGCCTTCAGAAGTTGTGGGAGCTTGGGGGGGCAGCTGTCAAGAGGGAAAGCTGTGCAGAATGGCTCTCTGTCCATGAGAGTCGAATACACAGCTTTTTCCATCTGATCGGCAGATTCTTCGGAGTCCCAGATTCCTTGAAGGGGAATCGGAAGAAAGAGGTGCCCTGCAGAGCAGCTCTCAGCGGCAGTTGAGAGTGCGGATGGTAGGAAAGCCTCGGAGAAGTTGAATGGGGGAAGAAAGGCGGCCCATAATGGTGGCTGTGAAAAAACAACAACAGGCAGCTGGACAACATTAGCAGTGGACTAGCGGGACAACAGAGAGACGGACCTGGGCAAAAGTGATCCTGGCGACCCTCTGTGAGTGACCCGGGGTGAAGATCTTCTCAGGGGATTGCAAAGAGGGAAGAGTCAGAAGGAGGCCCAAAAAAGGAGGAAATTTCCTCCGTAGTAAAGTGGCGAACAGCAAGTGGGGGCAAAAAAAAAAGAAAGAAAGAGAGAGACCATTTCAACGCGATAGATTTTCACTGGCGGCGTGAGGGAAAAGAGGAAGAGGAAACTTAGCATTACTGTTGATTTCAGGAGACAATTTAGTTTGGGAGTAAAAGTGCTGACTAACCGGAGAACGCAGGCATTTTGGAGCAAGACTGACTGCTAACTAGGATAATAGGGAGTAAGAGACACCTACTGGCCGAGGGAAAAACTGGAGACAATTTAAGTAAGGAAAGGAAATTTAAAGAGAAACAAGACCTTTTTTGGATGGCCTGCTAATAACTGACTTATAAATCGAGGAAACTCAAGGAGTAAATTTGGATGTGAAAAAGTCGTAGTGGAACTTTTTTTAAGAGGAAATCATCTCTCTAATTATTATTGTTCTTTCTATGCAATCTTTGGATTACTATCTTATTAACTCCACCACCTACTGCATTGATAGTTGAAGGGTGCTGGAGGAAACTAAGAGAAACATAAGGAAGTGGGGAAGTCAACTTAAAGCAGTATTAAAAATGACAAGTATCCCCAATTTGACCTCGAACAGACAATAATCCAATTGGAAATAGATAAGGCTACCCACTTTCTATGATTTCAGAATGTGAGGGAAGAGAAGAATGAGGACCTTCCGGAGATGATGGCGGAGCTATTGGCAGGAGCATTGGAATTGGGAAGGAAGAAATGATTAATGAAATGGATGAAATCTATAGAATCCACACGAATTATGCACGTAGACATAATCTACCTAGAGAAGTGCATATCAGATCCGTTAAAAAATCAATCCGTGATGAGATTCTCCATAGAACCAGAGAAGATCCGCTAGAGTTACGAGGAAGACAGCTTGTGGTGCTCAAACAAGTCTCGAGGAGGGTAAGAGACTTAAGACAACCCTACCAAACGTTTACAGCAAAACTAACAAGGAAAAACGTAAATTTTCGGTGGTTGACTCTGGAAGGGATTATGGTATCTTGGGGAGAAAGAAGGTTGAGATTGGATACGGTGGACAAAGTAGAAGAGTTTTATAGACAAAATTTTGGCAGTGAGGTTGAATTGGAGGAAAGAGAAAGAAGGGAAGAAGGAGAACTAGGAGGACAGTCACCAAATAGGGGGGAATCCCAAATCAAGGGAAAAGAGAATGGGAAAGGAGAGAATGTGGATAATGGGAAAGACAATGATGATGGACGCAAGGAATATAAAGAAGTCAGACAAACGAGGGCAACAAACCCTAAGTATAAGTAGAGGTTTTCAAGAAGCACTAGCAATTTTATCATTAAATGTTAATGGGTTAAATTCTCTAGGGAAAAGGAAAAACTTCTTCAGTAAATTGTATAAGACAAATGTGGATATAATAGTGCTGCAAGAGAATCACATAAAAAAGCAGCATCAGTACCTATTAAAATGCTCTAAGTTAGGAAAGATGTTTATATCTTCATCGCAGCAGAAGAAAGGGGGAATTGTAATGTATGTAAAAGAGGGTATTTTGGCCAAACAGATGTATAAAGACGAAGAGGGTAGAATATTGATAATAGAATTAACTGTGGACGGGAAAAAACTGATGTTAGTTGGAATATACGCACCAAATGAGGGCCAAAAACGTTTTTATAAGAAACTGTATAACATGATTAGAGACTTAGAATGCGATAATCTGCGTATAATTGGGGATTTTAATGTGATTGTAGATAGAGAACTAGATTATAGAAATAATAGACAAAAGAAAGGTGTTAGAAGGATATTACCTAAGTCATTTTTTGAGATGGTGGAAGAATTAAGTATAAAGGATTGTTGGAGGGAAAGAAATGGGGATAAGAAACAATATACTTATTATTCAGCTAGACATCAATCTTGGTCTCGAATTGATATGGTTTGGGCATCGACAGATTTGAATTTGGGAATTGAGGAAGTTAATATTGACATAAATTCGTGGGCAGACCACAACCCATTAAAATTAAATGGAAAGGGCAAAAAAAGATAAAGAGGTGGACCCTAAAAAGAGTAATCTTGAATCAAAATGAATTTAAATCAAAGATGGATGATCAAATGAGTTTGTTTTTTCAAAGTAATAAGAAAGAGGATACGAATAATCAGAACCTGTGGGACACGGCAAAAGCTTTTATGAGGGGCATTGCAATATCATACATGGCCAAAGACAACAAACAAAAAAGACAACAGCAAAAAAACCTTAGAGGAACATCTCAGCAAACTGGAAAAAGAGCTGCAGAAAGAACCCATAAAACGGGTTGAATTGAATTGAAACAACAAATAAATACAATTAAACATAAATTAAATATCGTTGAAAAGGAAAATATGGCACATCAAATTAAAAGCATTATACAAATTTTTTTTGAGAATGCAAATAAGCCGGGAAGATGGCTGGCTTATAGACTAAGAAAATGGAAAGAAAAGAACCAGATTAGTAAATTATATTTTGGATACGATAGAATACTATGAAGTCCATAATGAAAAACAGATGGCGTTGATATTCATCGATGCGCAAAAAGCATTTGATAACGTCAAATGGGACTTCATACTAGAACAATTAAAATATATGGATTTTGGGGGAAAATTTATAAAGATGTTCAAAACAATCTACTCCAGACAAGAAGCCAGAATGGTGATAAACAGGGAAACGACAAAGAACTTTTTAATCCAAAAAGGCACAAGGCAAGGTTGTCCGCTATCACCACTGCTTTTTATTTTATTTATTTTATTTTATTATTTAATTAGAACAATCCGAGAAGACAAACAAATCAAAGGTTTAAAAGTAAGAAAAGAAAGTTTTAAGGTACAGGCATTTGCGGACGATCTTGTATTTATTATTGAAGAGCCTGTACAATCGGGTCTTAGGCTAATGGAAGTGCTGGAGGACTATGGGGAAGTAGCAGGCCTGAAAATAAACAAGGATAAAACAAAAATGATAGTCAAAAACATGACTGAAGAGCAAAAAAAAGAATTGGAGGGAAAGATAAATATTCAGACTACTAAAAAATAAGATATTTGGGAATTCAATTGACAGCGAGATGTATCACACTTAAAGAAGATAACTATGACAAATTAATGGCGCAAATTAGGTCTGATTTGGAAAAATGGGGAAAATTACAGCTATCTCTAATGGACAGGATAGCCACCATTAAAATGAATGTTCTTCCGAAAATGTTGTTTTTATTTCAATGCATACCAATTCGGCTCAAAAAATATTTTTTTACAAATTTGGACAGACTTATTTCAAAATTCATATGGCAAGGGAAACGACCGAGAATTAGATTCAAATTATTACAAGATGCTAGAGAAAGAGGAGGATTTGGCCTACCAGACTGGACAAAGTATTATCAGGCAGTGGCGTTGGTTTGGCTAAGTGAGTGGATGCATCTCAAAAACACAAGACTATTGGCACTAGAAGGTCATGACCTACAGACAGGGTGGCACGCTATTCTATGGGAGGAAAAACATTTAGCCCATCAGTATTTCCGGAGGCATTATATTAGGAGTGCACTATTGGATATTTGGAAAAAAATAAAAAGAAATAATTATATGGAAATTCCCAATTGGGTGTCTACATTAGAAATGTACACACATCCAAATTTGATAAAACGAGGGGGAGCTGTCACCTATAAAGATATTTTGAATGAGAAAGGAGAATTAAAAGCGAGAAATACTTTAAAGGAAGAAGGAATCGAATTGGAATGGTCGGCGTATCTCCAAATTCAATCTAAATTTAATGAAGATAAAAAGAATTGGGGCATAAAGCAAGAATCATCAGAATTAGATAAAATTTTATTTAGCAGGGAAGGCAAGATTATAAGTAAACTATATCGATATTTATTAGAACAAGATATGATTGAGGAACAGGTGAAAGAAACGATGATAATTTGGTGTAAATATTTTGGGCACAATATCGATCTGGACATTTGGGAAAGTTTATGGGGGAAAAAATTAAAAATCACACTAGCAACTTCCTACAAGGAAAACCTCTATAAGATGTTTTACAGGTGGCACCTCTCCCCCACAAGATTAGCACGAATGAATAAGGGGAAATCTTCAATATGCTGGAAGTGTAGAGAGACCGTTGGGAATTACTACCACATGTAGTGGGAATGCCCAAAGGTGCAAAAATTTTGGAATTTATTAAAGAACTGGCTGGAAGAAATTTTGCTAACAGATATAGAGGTCAAACCGGAATTTTTCTTATTGAGAATTATAGAAAGAAAATATAAGAAAGATACAAATTATTTATTACTGCATATAGTCACAGCGGCACGAATAGCCTTCGCTCAAAAATGGAAAGAGGAAGATATTCCAGCTGAAGAGGAAATATTATTGAAAATCTTCAACTGCGCAGAAATGGACAGACTCACTTTGGAACTCAAGGCTAAAAGTGAAACTAAGTACTACAAAATCTGGGAATAATTTTATGATTGGATAGATAATAAGAGGGTAGCCAAGACAAATGTATAGTGTTAGAACAAAAATATAGATGTTATTATAGATAAATGTATGTTTAAGAGATAAATAAACATACAGAAATAAGGGGGAAAGTATTAATATTATATTATATTATATTTTGCTTAAATAGCAAACAAAGCTTAAGAACTATATGTTTATATGAATACTAATATTATTGTAAAGTGACGGAAGATGTATGGAACCAGTGATGTCATATCTATGTCCAATGTTTTTTCTTTTTTCTTTTTAATTTTGTATTATTAATAAAAAACTTAAAAAAAAAAGAAGTTGTGGGAGCTTCACCACTGGAATTTTTCAGGAAGAGACTGGACCGCTATCTGTCACAAATGGTGTAGGGTCTCCTGCTTGGCCAGGGGGTTGGACTAGATGACCTACAAGGTCCCTTCCAACTCTGTTATTCTAAGTACCTTCTAAGTACCATAACACATAGCAGGAGAACCTTCACTGTGTTGAAGGAGGATCTCTCTAGTTCATGTCATATTCAGGGAATGGAGAAGAAGCTCCCAGCTAGGTGACACATTTTAAACTCCAGTGCATGAAAGTATGAAAGAACTGGACAGACTTCTCCCACCATCTCCTCAGGTGGTTTCCTGGCCTGTGGATGTGAAGGCCAGCACCACCACGATGATTGTCTAGGTTAAGGTAGAGGAGACATCAACTGAGAAGATGATACTGAAGGTTGTTTGACGGAGGAGGCAGGTGGCTTTTCTTGGCTGACCAATGAAGAAGAAAGTGGAGCAAAAGGAAAGGAAGAGAGAGAGATGAGGAGGACGGAGGACAGATCCCTGTTACTTATCTTGACTATGGGAGTTTCTTGGTGTTTAATGAAAATTCCTAAGGCCCAGAGTGTGGCTAAAGAGAAGAAGTCGGCCAAGGATCTGAGGATGATCCCCAGATGGTCCTCAGAGGACAGAAAGATTGTAATTGAACTCTTTTCTTGTAGAGACGCTGTTCTTCTGGACATCCGGGGCAGAGCTCTGCATCTGAGAAACAGAAGAGTAACTTCTCTCCTCTTCATTCCAATTTCTCTTTGTTTCTCACTGTGTAGGAGGAGAGCCGTTTCAGCCTCTCCGGGTCTGGTGCCACCTATTCTGAGGGAGAAGCTCTAATGGGAGGCACCGGCTTTTGTGAGCTGCCTCTCTGCCCATCCAGAGGAAGGAATGCAGCCGGATCAGACAGACTCTGGAGGCCACAAAGGGATAAAGACATCAGGCTAACTGAGTATTGTTAAAGAGATTTAGTGAATAGAGACAGAATTATTTTTGGGAAATGAGCCAGCTGTTTTCCCCAACCTCCCCTCCTTAGCTGAGGTCTCTTTAAAAGATTTTTTTAACATGAAATACAAATGAAAATAAAGACAATGGAAAATAGGAGAAAGAGGAATACAGTGAAGAAAAAGAAAAAAAATAAAGTGACTTCTTTTGGTGCAGTAAGATACGTGATAGAGTTATAATCTCATTTTTTTACTTATATAAAATGCCAACCATTTCTATAACAATTACCTACTTAATCATCAAAACCTAGAATCAAAGTTTATTTATTTTTTGTCTTTTGAGCAGAAAGTCCACAAGCAGTTTCCAAGTGGAAACAAAGCTATTTTTAAAATTCATTTATTTCTATCTTACCTTTATTAGTTTTACAACTAACTCAAGGCAGCCAGCATGTTCAATTCACCTTCTTCCACCTATTTCCCCCCTGAACAACAACCCTGTGAGTTGGGTAGGGCTGAGACAAGAGTAACTGATCCAAAGGCTTTCATGGCTAAGGCAGGATTTGAACTCAAGCTCTCCTGCTTTCTAGTCTGGTGCCTTAACCACTAGACCATGGGTCGGCCATCCGAAACGTCGGATGAGCCGCACGGACCCATTTAGCTTTTAAAAAAAAAACGCTGGGAGCCGCGCGTTCGCGCATGCGCGCGCGCCCCCGCGCACCCGCGCATGCGCACCTGCGCATGCGCGCGCCGTTCGCGCATGCACGCGCGCCGTTCGCGCATGCGCACCTGCGCGCGCGCACCCCCCGCACCCGCCCGCGCATGCGCGCATGCGCTCGCCAAAATGGCGGAGGAGGCTCCGGAGCCGCAGGTAAGGCCTCAAAGAGCCGCATGCGGCTCCGGAGCCGCGGGTTGCCGACCCGTGCACTAGACCAAACCGGCTCTCTATTTACAGTCTTTTTTCCTAATTAGTGTAATTCCATCAGCTTTTCAATCAATTCTCCCCTTGTGGGAGTTAATGCATCTTTCCATTTTTCAGCATATAAAATTATTCCTGCTGTCAGCAAATACAAGAACAGAATTCCATTTTTTTTAATTTCTTTACCCAATAGTCTTAAGAAAAATTTCTGCTTTCCACTGAAAGTCCACTTTAAGAATCTTCTGAATTAAAACATAACAAACTATTTCTTTCCCTTATAATAGATCTGCCACAGATGATAAATTCTATCTTACTTACAATTATATTTCCAACAAATATTGAAACACTTTTGACAATTTATCTGGTGTCAAATACCAACAAGTAATCATTTTATAAAAGTTCTGTTTTAGGTTGTAGTTCAGTATAAATTTCAGTCCTTTAGTCCCCAAATTTTCCCATTGTTCCAACATTATATTATAATCAAAAATAATTGTATCATGCAATGTTTACATTATACACTATTGGTGTATTCACCGTCTTCCTTTCCTTTCCTTTCCTTTCCTTTCCTTTCCTTTCCTTTCCTTTCCTTTCCTTTCCTTTCCTTTCCTTTCCTTTCCTTTCCTTTCCTTTCCTTTCCTTTCCTTTCTGTATTGTATTTTGATTTTGTTATGTTGGGAGCCACCCAAAGTCAGTCTGGACTCAGGCTGAATATAAATCAAATTAGCAAACAAACAAATTGATGATTTTCTTGACTTATACACTGGATGTTCAACTGTTAAAAAGTTAATCTTGCAAATAAAAAAGTTTGTGTGGATAAATAGATAAATCCATCAGTTAATAATTAAGTAGATAAATAGTCTGGGCTACTGGAGAAAATAAAAAGTAGATTGGGAATGGATTACAAAAAGTCATCCAGACCAACCCTTCAGCATTATCCAGGAAACCTATTCAAACCGTGTATGAGAATTATCTGTCCAGCCCCTTCTTAGACACCTCCAGGTGTGAAGAACCCACAACCTTCACAGGGAGACCATTCCATGCTTGCTCATCTTTTCTGAAGGAAACTGATTGACTGATCTTTTCTCTCGGAGGAACCTGGAGAACTGGAGCCATGCCAGGTTATTCGAGAAGGGCAGAGCTGAGTGCGAAATCAGCCACCCCAACGGCTGCTAAAAAGTTTCACAGGAGATATTCCAATCAGGTCACTTTCTTAGGATGGATGGATGCTCTATAGGTAATAAACATTGAATGGAGGAAGCCCAATATCTTTATTAGCAAGTGTGAGATGAAAGGCAATATGCACCAGTGGTTATCAAGCTGGCTGAGAAAATGGCCCCAAGGAGGTCTCCTCAACCATTCCTTTGGAAATGACCATCAACTGTTGAATTTGGTCACAATGTCCTACTCTGGATATTGGATTCGCCAACATTTTAATTAATGACTTTGAGGAAAGGAGAGAGAGAATGAATCTTAGAACTTGAGATGGATTTCTAATACTAATACTAATATCCAAGGGGCCATTCAGGCCATGGGTTTTGGGGGTGTCCATGAGGCTACCCGAGTCAAAATGGATTAAAATAAGGATTTGTAAAATGTCTATCTGGACTGAAATAAGTTGTGCAGGACTGATTTATCAGAGCTTGCAGTACACATCTCAAGTGGAAAAGGAGCAGGAGAGCAGAAAGGCCAGAGTCTGAAATTATGCAGGGACAAGCAATGCCTCCAACTTAGGCCAAGCCAGTTATTATTTACACTGAGGACAGCAGTTTAACCTGGCGCTGTATTTCCATTCACAAGGCTGTTTCCAAGGTGACAGTTGGAAAAGTTCTTGGAGAGACAAGAAGGAGGAAGAAATCCCCAGCACTTCCATAATTGTAGGGGAGAGGTGGGACATCTGCCATGGCTCCTCTGTAGAGCTGGAAGAGAGCCTGTAAACAAGAAATCATTTCCAAAGACACAGAAGCACCCTCCCACTTTGTGTGTGTGGTTTTTCTTAACTATGCAAAGTTCTGGTGATTAGTTTTGATTGAGCTTGATTGTGTTCGTGGAGACCGGCCACGCTATTCCTTTTGTGATGGTGCCCTTGAGCATTAACTTTCAAAATAAAGTAAAATTTGACTCCAACTCGGCAGGCAGCTATTTCAGATCTGTGACATGTTTGGGCATTAACTGGCCCCAGGGATTTTCTCTTTAACCTCGATGGCAACAAATGTCAGGTTTCTTTTTCTTCAGCCTCAGGTGCCGTGTATTCCCTCCGGGGCCAATTTCAAGGACTGAGATGCCAAACATCTCAGTTCTTCATGACTGATTTAAATCGATCTTTACCCTGATCATTATGAACCATATGGGAATTATTTCCCTTTCATTTCTCTCCAGAGAAATGCCCAACAATCTCTGAATACAAAAACTAGTTGAATTAGTCAGGGATGCCTCCTGACAGGGAGAATTATTGTCCTCAAAGTTTCAGCTCTGCTCTTTGGGCAAATCCTCCAGGGGAGACTTTGGTCAGAGACAGATGGAATCATCTGCAGCTCGCTGGCAATTATGAAGGATGAGGCTGAAAGCAGAAACTGCTTCTCTCATTTTGCAGCTTGTGGAAACCTGCAAATGTCTGAATGTCATATTTGAATCCATAGTGGCTTTCCTATTTCACTGTCTCTTGGCCCCACTGCTCTTATTAAATCCTCAATACACTCTGATATGATTTAGAAAAGGATAATAGAGTAATAAAACCTTTTCTCTGCAGATAGTTTTGTGCATATCACCCCAAACTACCTAATACCAAAGATATTTTAGATTCTTTGAAACACATTAAATATATTGAATTACATTCATGAAAAAAAAATCCAGAGGCTTTAGGTTTTCTACTTCGCTTTTATTATTAGATTTTCCATTGTGTTCAGATCTATTCTTAGTAAGATCATCACAGAGAACATGTTGACTGGGGAATTCTGGGAGTTGACGTCCAGCCATTAGAGTTGCCAAGTTTGAAAAATCCTATTCTAGGACAATGGGTTTCAGGAAGCATTAAGCCCTACACAGCTGGGGAAGATCAAAGAAGCAAAAATTCCCCAGAACTCATTAAGACAATTTTAATAATAGCATTAGGAGTAAATGCAGAATCTTGGAAAGCAAAAGATGCATTTCTTACCCTCATTTATATTGAGCTAATTTATATAAAGTAGAAATTGAGTAGAAATGTTCTCATGGAGATTATCATACAACATAGTTTTAGCTTGTTTCTTACAGCATCCATCTTATCATTTTTCCTCTCTCATACACACTTTAGCTGCTGTCAGTAGGAATAATTGCTCACATTGCTTCTTAAAAGGTGTCAAATTCATAGCAGTGGCTGAACAACAAATTCCTCTGAATGATTTTCACAGACTTCTCTTTAGCAAGATTTATTGAGATGAAAGGAAAGAGAGTTACAAGAATTACAGGCATTCAACCATTTCCCATTTGGAAACATGTAGATATGATTTTCTTTTCATACTACCTAATGGAAACAATGTGTTCTTTCAAATAAAAGGACATTTTCAATTCTTTAAATTATGTGTTATGTCTCATGTTTTTACATTTGTTCTGGCTGTAAGATGCTCCTTTGTGTTCAAGTCTGGCCTCAGAAGGATAACGTAGCATTTGGGGATGAAGATGCAGCCCAGCAGACCAGCAGTGGAGGCCAGGATGGAGAAGACCTGCACAGCCACCATGTATTTCCCTTTGGTGCTCAGGTAGGTGGGCACAAAAGTCACCCAGACACTGCAGAAGACAAGCATGCTGAAGGTGATAAGTTTGGCTTCGTTGAAGGCTCCAGGTAGATTTCTCACCAGGAAAGCCACTGTGAAGCAGATGGTAGCCAGGAAGCCCATGTAGCTGAGGGTGATGTAGAACATGATGACAGCCCCTTCGTTGTATTGCAGAATGATCTCTCCAGGCTGGGAGTGGAGGTCAGAATCAGGGAATGGGGGAGAAACTCCCAGCCAGAGGGAGCAGATGATAATTTGGACAGCAGAAGAAGAAAGGATGATGGAGTTGGCCAAGCTCTTCCCCAACCATCTCTTCACTTGGTTTCCTGGTTTTGTGGCCAGAAAGGCCAGCACCACTGTGATGGTTTTGGCCAAGAGAGAAGAAACAGCAACTGAGAAGATGATGCTGAAAACCGTTTGTTGGAGAAGGCAGGTGGCTTTCCTTGGTTGACCAATGAAGAGAAAAGGAGACAAGAAGCAAAGCAGGAGGGAGACCAGGAGGATGTAGGAGAGGTCCCGGTTGTTGGCTTTGACAATGGGAGTTTCTCGATATTTGATGAAGATGATTAAAACAAGGCCTGTGGTTATGAACAACAGTAGCACAAAAGAGATCAGGATGATGCCCAGATGTTCTTCATAAGACAGGAAGGTTATAACTTTGGGGATACATTGGACTTGGTCCTTATTTGGACATTTATCATCTGGACACTTGGTGCATTTTTCTATATCTGAAAAAGCAAAAAAAAAACAGTTTTTTTTTTTAACATTCTGTCCTTTCCATTTGAAGAAATACACTCTTGGGACAACAGCTGATAATAGGGACATTTTCCAAGATGCATTGAACAACAATTCCTTGGGGGGAAATAATGGAAATTTCCTTTTCAATGTCTATTTGGCTAAGGTGTATGAATTTGGGGAAAGTCCTATGACCTAAAACATTTCCTGTGTAATAATAACCTTCATAGAAACCTACATCATTGCAGGCAAATTATGAATCTGATTATCATTCTAGGCATGCTTCCTGTGTCCTTCCAGATGACATTTCTCAATATACTGAATCCAGAGGATCTCTATCCTGTGAAATCTGGTTGGCTGGTAGAGAAATGTAGCCTTACAAATATCTGAAATGGCTACTGGGAGCAGCACTAATATGGGTGTAATAAGGTGCATCCATCACTGTCCACACCATACCTCTCTTTCCGTGAATTGGCTGCTCTCATCTCATTGTATGTTGAAAAAATGCTTAATGTTGTTCAGATGGAACTTCTGAAGTGCCATGTAAGAAGATATGGTTTCCACACTTTTCTCTCCATTACAATTGAAATCCCTACACAGGGTATCCTTATGTGAACTTAAATATGTCTAAATATATTGATATCATTTAATCAGTAGATCAAACCTATAATGTAAAAGTTACACAGAGTGTCTGAGATAAGATTAATGAAAGTAAAATGAAAGCTGTTTGTAAACACACACACACACACACCCACACACAATATATATGTATTGAGAGAGAGTGTGTGTGTTGACTTCCGTTTTGCCATCGCAGCTCTGGCGGATGCATGGA
Source organism: Azemiops feae (assembly GCA_023970755.1). Classification (NCBI taxonomy): domain Eukaryota; kingdom Metazoa; phylum Chordata; class Lepidosauria; order Squamata; family Viperidae; genus Azemiops; species Azemiops feae. The sequence goes on along the minus strand of JALGBA010004171.1, from coordinate 74,032 downwards.
GGCGAGCTTTATCTCTAGTGTCCACTTTTATCCCACTCGGGGACCCTGGAAAGGGTCAAAAGTCACCCTGTAGGGGCGACAAGCAAGGAGAGGACCCCCGCTTGATCGCGGAAGGGCAGCAGTAATATGGCTCGTCACTAAGCTGCTGACAGCCAAAGTCAAACTTACTACCAAGCACTTTGAAAGCAACATAGATGAAACTGGGTGAGATCTTATCTTCTCTTTACCCTAAGTACCTTCTTCCTGTAAAAGCTCTTTGAAGTATCTTCCCCCTGTGAGGAGAGAGGGAAAGGAATTTCTATCCCACCCTCTAAGAATAGCGGTGTCTGACTACCCAGGGGAATCAAAGCATTAAAAAGAACAATTTTAATCTAATTGGATTTATATGTTCCTGAAACTTGGGGACCAAAATTTTTCCTATTTTTACTGGAGACTCTTGTTTTTATATACAAAAAAGAAATAAAATTGGGAAAAGAATTAGAAAAATTCGGGAGTGTGTGTGTTTGGTCTAGAGATTAAGACACCGGGCTAGAAACAAGGTGACTGTGCGTTCAAGTCCTGCTTTAGGCATGAACTCTGGATGGATAACTTTGGGCCAGTTTTTCTCTCTCAACCCAACCCACCTCTCAAAGTTGTTGTGGGTTAAATAGGAGAGGGAAGGAGTACAATATGTTGTGTCCTTGCTGCCTTGAATTATTGATAAAAATAAAAGAAGGCTATAAACAAATATATAAATAATATATTTTAAAAGGGATTGCCCTGTTGATCCCAGTTAGATACTTCATTCTGAGAAACTAATAAGAATTATTTGTTTGTTTGCTTATTTATACAAATTATAGGTTGCCTGACTCCCAGTGTCTCTTACTTATTATTAAAAAAGTGAAACATTTCAGAAGACAAAATGAATCCCGAATGGTCCCCAAGGCCACCCATAGACCCAAATCCCCTCCAGCAGGGGCTCAGACTCCCTCTGCTCTAGAGCCTGGAGGGCAGCCTGGTCTTTCAGGGCTTCTTCGAGGTCTTCCGGGTGGGAGCCATCCTGAGCAGAAGCCCTCAGAGGTCTTGGGGGAAACGGGGGTCCTCTCTCTCTCCACAGGTCACTTTAGCTTTGTAGATATTCAGCTTTACTTTTGTGCTCTTATTTTAATATGTCCGCTCTTGTGGAATAAGAATTTTTCTGGATTTCTCATTCTTTTGGTCTATTTTGAGATAGCTTTTTTTCTCCTCTGTAAATGTTTCCATCCTAGAAAGCTGCTGTTGGCACTAAGAAGCAGTCACACACATCTCTTGAGCAGAAGCTGACGACCTCTGTTGTGTTTATTGCTTTTATATTCTTTGTTACATACACAAGCTTTCTTAATCATTAGATGTTTGACAATTGTTGATTCATTGAATACTTCTTTCATCTAACCAACTACTTTCTACTTACATATTATAAGGTCAACAACTAGATAAGGAACAAAGACAGGAAGATAGAAGAAGGAACTAAGCCTGTTATCTATTTCAGTAGGTGAGGCATTAAGTCAAAAGGGGGTGACCTTTTGGCTGCCTTATTGGAGCAAAGGGTATAGAATTATGAGATTTGTGGGGGTGCAGAATACGGCAGTGTGCTGCACGCATGCTACCCCTACATCTCACTCTTTTCTATTTTATTAGTTAGGGCATTATCATAAGCTGAAGTAGTTAGTGGGTGTAATCAGGGGACATACATCTTTGCATTTGTTTATATAAAGCATAAACTTGTTTCTGAGGCAAAGTTAATGGTGGTTTAGTACGGACAATTGCAAGATACCTTATTGAGTAGAGAGAAAAGACATTGAATTAAACAACAACTGATAAGGATAGTAACTATTATAACAAAATATTGAACAATCTGTCCGAGAAGGCCAGTGGGAAGCCATGACCACAGAGCACTCCACCAATTTCCTAAGGTATCAATTTTTAAATCAGAAGCCAATTTATGTAAAACATTAATTTGCTTTTGAATAATGCCAGATTGGTCAGAAAGATTGAAACAATGCATTCCTTCGAGCGCTTCACATCCCAGATGTTGTTGGAGCAACAGATAATCAATTGCAGCACGATTTTGTAAAATAGCTTTACGAAGTTCTATTAGCTCTTGATTAATGGCAGATAAAGCTAGGGAGGTTACATTTATGGTTTTTGCTAAACTATATGCAAGAGCATTTAAATTGACATGAGCTCGAACAGCAAGTGCTGGTACTCCTACTAATGAAACGGCTAAGGCAGTATACTCTGCTTCATTGAGGAGAGTTCTAGAAGAATCACAAGTATCATCCAGGACTACTGACCTTCTGCGACGTTTTGAACTGGATATGTTGAGTTCCATTTTTGTTGGTAAAAATGTGGTGAGTCTACTAAGGCAACAGTGTGTCGTACTTACATTGGCAGGAATGTAATTAAATGTCTCTTTCCCACAGGTAAAGAACCATCCTTTTTGTAACCATATATGTGCATAATTAAAAGATACTTCTTGAAAGGAGGTACAATTTAAAATCCCTTGACTGACATGTATACAATGAGGTTTTTTAGGTGAAGTAGTACAACTGACAATTTTTGCACAAGTAAGATTTGTAGGAACAGCTACAACTGGTGTATGCAAAGCAATAGCATCAAAGAGTACCATATAAGAAGTAGGACCCCAGTTTGACATAGTTGCATATTGAAATTCATTGTCTGATAGAAAATTGCTTAAACCAGTATAATTTTTTAAAACTGACGCTGGGACACACACAGGTATAAGACAGGTAGATAGTAGATTTTCCATATCGTATGATTCAGAAAGACAAAAGTATTTCACTTGTGTGACATTAGCTAATTGCACCCAAATATTATACTTCATCCGTGATTCTAAAGTATGAAATGGAAGAGCTTGAGTCCCCACACAGCAATTAAGAAGGAAAGAGAGACAAAGAATGACTAAAGAATTTGCAGTCAAAACCGCAAATATGGCAGCGCATAAATTCTCTGGTGTAGGTTCTTTCCCTTGTTGCCGAAGAACCTCCTGCGCTTTGGATGTTAGGTTCTTTACATTGCCCCAGGTCGTTGGCCGACTGCAATGGCGAGAGCGAAAGGGACGCTGCGCCGTCTGAAGAGTCACCTTCTTCATTTCCGGGATTGGGTTCGGGACTTGATGCCACGACATCTTTGGCTGGTCGCACACACCGGGCTGGAATCCAGAGAGGACCTGTAGGAGCAAGCACAGCAGCATAGCCTCATCCCCAAGTTAATAAAGGAGCTGGACCTAACCAGGTTTTATCAGGCAATTGCCGATAATATACCAATGGATTAGGGAGCACAGCTTTCTGCTGAAAGTGACACTGGTAGGCAGTAGAGTTTTGAAAAGAAATATTCAGCTGATTTAAAGTTATTAGGACTTTATTAACTTGACGAGTTATCCATGCCAAATTAGGTACTCTTGATCCCTCCTTTTTTAATTGTTTAAGTAAACAATCTTTAACACCTTGCACTGCCGAGGGAATGGAGATTACATCTGCAGGGGATTTGTCCTGGGTGAGTAATTCAAATAAGGGGCTTAACAGACCTGTAGGTAAGCAAAAATAAGGTCTTACCCAATTAAGAGTGCCCAAAATTTGCTGTAGTTTAATCAGCGAAATAGAAGGAGCTAAAGAAAACTGTGGGATATTAGGACTTGAATAACTTTGGAGGAGTTTGTGTCCTAAATACACATATGGCGAGCAAAGCTGTACCTTTTCAGGGGCAATTTGTAATCCATTGTCGGCTAGATCTACTTGAAGTTCGGAAAGCCAATAAGATGGAATGGAAGGGGCTCCTATAAGAATATCATCCATATAATGATATATTAATGCTGTTGGATGACGCTTACGGAAAGGAGCTAAAGCATTAGCTACAAAATATTGACACAAAGTGGGACTGTTCAACATTCCTTGTGGTAATACAGTCCAATGGTAACGGCAAGTGGGTTCATTGTGATTTATAGCTGGTACTGTAAAAGCAAATTTTTCTTGGTCTGCTATGGACAGAGGTATGGAGAAAAAACAATCTTTCAGATCTATGATCATCAATTGATGATCTTGTGGAATTAGCTTCGGATTGGGAGTGCCACATTGCAGAGCTCCCATAGGCTGAATACATGCATTAACGGCACGGAGATCGTGTAGGAATCTCCATTTGCCGCTTTTCTTTTTTATAACAAAAACCGGAGTGTTCCATGGACTAGTGGAAGGGGCAATGTGTTGAGCTTGTAATTGTTCTTGAACAAGAATTTTTAAGGCTTGTAATTTGTACAGAGGAAGAGGCCATTGTTCCACCCAAACAGGTGTAGTAGTTAACCACGTTAAGGGTAAGGCAAATGATTTATTCGTCGAAAGTGACGGTATCCCCCCATTTACTAAGTAGGTCTCGTCCCCATAAGTTGACATGGATGTCAAGAATGAAGGGACGAAGTTGAACAGTTACAGTAGAATTGGGAAGACTTGCAGAAAGAAATTGTGTACTTTGTCGTGCACCTTGTCGCCCTCCTACACCCCAAACACTAGGGCATGGGTCGGTGGGCCAAGAGGCAGGCCAATCTTTAGCTGAAATCACTGAAACATCAGCCCCTGTATCAATTATGCCCTCAAAAGGCTTACCCTGAAAAAGGACTGTCTGTCGGGGTCGCTGGGTGGTGATCGGGGTGGTTAATGCAATTATAATGGGATCCGTGGAACTAAACCCGCCGTCTCCTCGATCCCTATCACGACCCCCTGCAGGGACAAAATAGGGCAAATGGAGTAATTGAGCAGGACTAGCATAGCTTGGCAAAGTCTGTGGCATGTTAGTCCATAATTGAATAAAGATTATGCCTGTATGGTCAGAATCAATTACTCCAGGGATTACAAAAATTCCCTTTTTTCCCATGCTAGATCGAGGCAGGATTAATCCAACATATCCAGAGGGGAGGGGACCAGAAAGTTGCGAAGGGACTACTTGTACCTCTCCTGGAAATTTAAAACACACTTCTTATTGAGTAATTAAATCTATCCCAGCACTCCCTCTAGTGGCAGCAGGGGTATTATTAATTGCTGATTGAATTACTGAGGAGTCTCTGTTTGGACCGGGGCCAGAGACCGGCCCTCTTTGAAGTTTCCCGACCGGCATTCATTAGCCCAATGAAAACCCTTATTACACTTAGGGCATTTTGTTTTTGGACGTCCCCCAGCAATATTTTGAAACGGTCGGGAGGCAGACATTCCTCCCCCAAGGTTTCTTTGTTGTTGTTGTTAGTTGTGAAGTCGTGTCCGACCCATCGCGACGCCATGGACAACGTTCCTCCAGGCCTTCCTGTCCTCTACCATCTTCTGGAGTCCATTTAAGCTCACGCCTACTGCTTCAGTGACTCCATCCAGCCATCTCATTCTCTGTCGTCCCCTTCTTCTATTACCCTCAATCTTTCCCAGCATTAGGCTCTTCTCCAGTGAGTCCTTCTTCTCATTAGGTGGCCAAAGTACTTGAGTTTCAACTTCAGTATCTGGCCTTCTAAGGAGCAGTCAGGGTTGATCTCCTCTAGGACTGACCGGTTTGATCGCCTTGCAGTCCAAGGGACTCGCAGGAGTCTTCTCCAGCACCATAGTTCAAAGGCCTCAATTCTTTTGCGTTCAGCCTTTCTTATGGTCTAACTTTCACAGCCATATATTGCAACTGGGAAAACCATGGCCTTGACTATACGTACTTTTGTTGGCAGGGTGATGTCTCCGCTTTTTAGTATGCTGTCTAAATTTGCCATAGCTTTCCTCCCCAGGAGCAAGCGTCTTTTAATTTCTTGGCTGCAGTCCCCATCTGTGGTGATCTTAGAGCCCAGGAAGATAAAATCTGTCACTACTTCCATTTCTTCCCCATCTATTTGCCAGGAATTGAGAGGGCCGGATGCCATGATTTTGGTTTTCTTAATGTTGAGTTTCAAGCCAACTTTTGCACTCTCCTTCTTCACCCGCATCAAGAGGCTCTTTAGTTCCTCTTCACTTTCTGCCATAGAGTGGTATCATCTGCATATCTAGGTTGTTGATATTTCTCCCGGCAATCTTAATTCCAACTTTTGATTCATCTAGCCCTGCCTTTCTCATGATGTGCTCTGCATATAAGTTAAATATGCAGGGCGACAGAATACAGCCTTGCCGGACTCCTTTCCCAATTTTGAACCAATCAGTGGTTCCGTGTCCAGTTCTCACTGTTGCTTCTTGACCCGCATATAGGTTTCTCAAGAGACAAATAAGATGGTCTGGTACTCCCATCTCTTTAAGAACTTGCCAAATTTGTTGTGATCCACACAATCAAAGGCTTTAGCATAGTCAATGAAGCAGAAGTAGATGTTTTTCTGGAACTCCCTAGCTTTCTCCACAATCCAGCGTATGTTGGCAATTTGATCTCTAGTTCCTTTGCCTCTTCGAAATCCTGCCTGTACTTCTGGAAGTTCTCGATCCACATACTGCTGGAGTCTAGCTTGTAGGATTTTAAGCATAACTTTACTTGCATGTGAAATGAGTGCAATGGTGCGGTAGTTTGAACATTCTTTGGCATTGCCTTTCTTTGGAATTGGAATGTAAACTGACCTTTTCCAATCCTGTGGCCACTGTTGAGTTTTCCAAATTTGCTGGCAAATTGAGTGTAGCACTTTTACTGCATTGTCTTTTAAGATTTTGAATAGCTCAGCTGGAATACTGTTACCTCCACTAGCTTTGTTGTTGCTCAGCTTTCCTAAGGCCTATTTCACTTCACATTCTAGGATGTCTGGCTCGAGGTCAGTGACCACTCCATCGTGGTTATCAGGGATGCTAAGCTCGTTCTTGTATAGTTCTTCTGTATAATTTTGCCACCTCTTCTTAATCTCTTCTGGCTCTGTTAGGTCCCTGCCATTTTGGTCCTTTATCATGCCCATCTTTGCATGAAACGTTCCCTTCATATCTCCAATTTTTTTGAAGAGATCTCTGGTTCTCCCTATTCTATTGTTCTCTTCTATTTCTTTGCACTGTTCATTTAAGAAGGCATTCTTATCTCTTCTAGCTATTCTCTGGAATTCTGCATTCAATTGGGTGTATCTTTCTCTTTCTCCCTTGCCTTTCGCTTCCCTTCTTTCCTCAGCTATTTGCAAAGCTTCCTCAGACAGCCATTTTGCTTTCTTGCATTTCTTTTTCTGTGGGATGGTTTTAGTTGCTACCTCTTGTACAATGTTGCGAACCTCCGTCCATAGTTCTTCAGGCACTTTGTCTATCAGATCTAATTCCTTAAATCTATTTGTCACCTCTACTGTATATTCATCAGGGATATGATTTAGTTCATACTTGAGTGGCCTAGTGTTTTTCCTTACTTTCTTCAATTTAAGCCTAAATTTTGCAACGAGAAGCTCATGATCTGAGCCACAGTCAGCTCCTGGTCTTGTTTTTACTGACTGTATAGAGCTTCTCCATCTTTGGCTACAGAGCACATAGTCAATCTGATTTCTGTGTTGACCGTCTGGTGATGTCTATGTGTAGAGCCATCTCTTGGGTTGTTGGAAAAGAGTGTTTGCTATGACCATCGTATTCTCTTGACAAAATTCTATCAGCCTGTGCCCTGCTTCATTTTGTATTCCAAGGCCAAACTTGCCTGTTATTCCGTTTATCTTTTGGCTTCCTACTTTAGCCTGACAATCCACCCATGATGATAAGGACACATTTTTGGTGTTGATTCTCTAAGGTGCTGTATGGCTTCATAGAAACCGGTCAATTTTCATCCATCTTCAGCACCAGGGGTTGGTTGGGGCAATAGACTTGGATTACTTGATATGGAATGGCTTGCCTTGGATGAGCACTGAGATCATTCTGTCATTTTGGGGGATGGATCCAGTATTGCTTTTCCTACTCTTTTATTGACTATGAAGGCTACTCCATTATTCTGAGGGATTCTTCGCCCGCAGTATATACCTGATGGTCCTCTGAATAATTCACCCATTCCTGTCCATTTTAGTTCGCTGATTCCTAGATGTCGATGTCAGTCTTGTCATCTCTTGTTTGACCACGTCCAGTTGCCTTGATTCTGGATCTTACGTTCCAGGTTACTATGCAGAAAAAATCTTTACAGCATCGGACTTTCCTTTCACCACCAGAGCATCCACAGCTGAGCATCCTTTCGGCTTTGGCCCAGTCGCTTCACTCTTTCTGGCGCTACTAGTACTAGCCCTCTGCTCTCCCAGTAGCATATGGACACCTTCGACCTGAGGGGCTCATCTTCCAGGTCATATCTTTTTGCCTTTAGTTACTGTCCATGGGGTTTTCATGGCAAAAGAACTGGAGTGGGTTGCCATTTCCTTCTCCAGTGGATCACATTTTGTCAGAACTCTCTGCTATGACCTGTCCATCTTGGGTGGCCCTGCACGGCATAGCTCATAACTTCATTGAGTTACGCAAGCCCCTTCGCCACGACAGGGCAGTAATCCATGAAGGATTCTACATTCCCATTTAAAGTGTCCAATTTTTCCACAATTATAACATTTCCCCTGAGGTTTTTGAACTTTTGTAAGAGCTGCAGCTAAGATATTAGTTTGAAAAGAGGCAGTTCCTATATCCTGACATGCTTTAATCATTTCTGCTAAATCAGGTTGAGCTCCCAATCCAATGATGGCCCATTTACATTCAGTGGTGGCGTTTTCTTTAGCCAATTTCATGAGCAATTCAGCTTGGGCATCAGGATTATCAATTTGTTGTCTCAAGGCATCTTGCAGACGATTAATAAAATCTGCATATGGTTCATTTGCCTTTTGACGAATATTTGAAAATGCTTGAGATGGTTTTCCAGTTACTGGAACTTTTCCAAAAGCTTTGTAAGCACATTCAGAGGATACTTGAAGAGTAGCTGTAGGCAAAACAATTTGTGCCATCACTGGAGCAAAAGCACCGGAGCCATACAACTGCTCTGGGAGGTAAGCACCTCCAGAAGTTGCAGCTCTTAATGCACACTGATGTCTAAACTCACTATCCCATACCACATACTGAGCTGGTGTTAATAACATACGAATTGTTGTTTTCCAATCTTCCGATACCAAAACATGGTTCCTCATTGTTGCTTCTAACATGCCTTGTACATAAGTACTTCCTAACCCAGTATCTCTTATACCCTTACGCAATTCTGTTAAGATTGCATATGAAAGCGGTCGATATTCCACCACTGGAGCTCCATTTGGAGCTACTTGTCCTGTCAGATGTACAGGGCAAACCGAGAGCATATCTGCTAGTTCCTGCATATCTCCCTTCCCTTTCGCCATTTGATCTTCTAATACATGGCGAATGGAAACATAAGATCTAGAATCCTTTTGCTCTGAAGGTGTCACATCCATCGTGGAAGATATAGGAGCTGATGGAACTGAAACCTTTTCATGATCATAATCGGGAGAGGGAGTAAAGCTTAATTGAGACCGAGCTACTGCATCCGCCCCATATTTTTCCACTGCGTGGTGACATTGATGCCAACAATGCAAAACATCAACTGGGGCTCTGGGTTCTTGATGAAAGATGTTGCCTATTCTTTCCCAATCCTTAAGTCGGAGCGTCTCCCGTTCAGGATACCAAGGACAGTTTTTCCCCATCTCACTCACTAGCTTCCTAATGTCCGCCTCAGGCATCGTCATGCCTGATTTGTGTAAGAGAAACCTTAATTCTCTTACATGCGTTTGCTGGTGGTGAGATAGATCGCAACCCATACTTACCGTTTGAGAAATCCCGGAGGACGAAGGTGCACCAAGGGGTCTATTCCAGACGACGGCAAGTATGTTGGCTGTTGCTTTCCCTCGGAAGGGGTCCCTGTTCAAGGCGCCAGATGTTGTCGGTAAGAAGCAGTCACACGCATCTTGTGAGCAGAAGCTGACGACCTCTGTCGTGTTTATTGCTTTTATATTCTTTTGTTATAGACACAAGCTTTCTTAATCATTAGATGTTTGACATTTGCTCATTCATGGAATGCTTCTTTTTTATAACCAATTACTTTCTAGTTACATATTATAAGGTCAACAACTAGATAAGGAACTAGACAGGAAGAGAGAAGAAGGAACTAAGCCTGTTATCTATTTCAGTAGGTAAGACATTAAGTCAAAAGGGGGGGAATCTTTAGGCTGCTTTATTGGAGCAAAGGGTATAGAACATGGGTCGGCCATCCGAAACGTCGGATGAGCCGCACGGACCCATTTAGCTTAAAAAAAAAAAACGCTGGGAGCCGCGCGTTCGCGCATGCGCGCGCCCCGCGCACGCGCGCGGCCCGTTCGCGCATGCGCGCGTGTCCCCGCGCACCCGCGCATGCGCACCCGCGCATGCGCACCCGCGCATGCGCGCGCGCCGTTCGCGCATGCGCACCTGCGCGCGCGCACCCCCCGCACCCGCCCGCGCATGCGCGCATGCGCTCGCCAAAATGGCGGAGGAGGCTCCGGAGCCGCAGGTAAGGCCTCAAAGAGCCGCATGCGGCTCCAGAGCCGCGGGTTGCCGACCCGTGGTATAGAATTATGAGATGTGTGGGGGTGCTTAATACGGCAGTGTGCTGCATGTATACAACCCCTACATACCACAAGCATTCCCACAAACTGTCAAGGAAATGTAATTATATGTGCAAATAAAGTGTGGGAGATCGTGAGTTCAAGTCCCGCCTTAGCCATCAAAGCCAGCTGGGTGACTTTGGGTCAGTCACTATGTCTCAGCCCAACCTACCTCACAGGGTTGTTGTTGTGAAGGAAAATAGGAGAGGAAGGTTTGTTTGATATGTTCACCTACTTGTATTATTAATAAAAATAATAAAGGCAGGATAGTAACAAATAAATAAAAATCACTAAATGACCTTGGGGGGGGGGAGAGAGAGAAGATGCTGCCCAGGGAAGGGTCAGACCAGGTGGGGGAGCCCACAGGGGCATCACTGGCAGAGAAAGACCCTCGGAAAGGATCTTCCCTAACTTTCCAGGCTTTCCAAAGAGTCGGTGGGAGATTTGTACTTTCAGCCTTGCCAGATTCTCTTCCCTTCCAATAAAGGAGAGTCCGCTCACATGGTCCTGTTTCCCATCTGGGGTACCTGGGAGAAGATGGGGGGACTTGCTACCTGGTGGGCCAGGTGAGTCTGGCCAGAGCTGGATCTGGGAGCTGGGATGTGGCTGCTGCAGACTCTGGAGGTGCTTCTTCTTGTTCCCCCCCATATTCTGAAGAGGGGTGACTTTCTCCTTCAGTTGGCTGGAGTGGCTCTTCTCCACAGGGAAACTGAGGTCCATGTCAGCCAGTTCATGCTGCAGAGTCTGGAGGTGCTTCTTGACTCCTGGCCGAAGGTTCCTCGCCTCTTCGAGGTCCTTCTCAGAGTCAGCCTCCTCTTGTTTGAGGTGGACAGTTGGCTAGTGACCTCGCACGGTTCTTTGTGGAGTTCTTCAGTGTAGTTCACCAAAGATTTGTTCTCCTCTAACTGATGGCATGATCTTCTTCAGGTTTTCTGCAGGTCTTCCATGGTGGTCTTAAGTTGATCCAGTGTCTGCTGGAGACAGCCGTGCTGCTCTTCCATCCATTGATCATCTCTCTGGAATTCCTGGGTGTGGAAGTCAAAGGAATCTCTCAGCTCATCAGCCTGGAGGTTGGGACCATCAGTGGTCAGTGAGAGATCACCAAAGGATATTGACGGTATGACCATTTCCTCCTTGTTGCTGACCTGTCTGAGAAATGGAGAGACACATCAATCACATCCTCTCTCTGTTCAGGGCTAGTTTTGCTAACCTGCCTTCTCCACTCTGGCTTTTTCCTACAATTTTGGAGTCCATCATCTTCTACTAGCATGAGATGCAGTGGGAGTTAAGAACCAATGGACAATCTGCAGGGGAGTCTCCTGCGAAAGGGCCCTTTAGATATAATCTACCCGGATCAGTTCTCAGCCACACAGCACCAGCTTCAAAATAGCCTATCTGAGGGCACAGCAAGAGAAAACCAGCTCTCTGGAGATGTTCCTAATGCTGGGAAAGATGGAAGGAAAGAGAAGGAGAGGACAATTTGGGGTGAGGTTGGTGGATTTGATTACCGTGTTGATGGGTGAACTTTTGGGAGACCTGAAAGTCCAGACTGGGGACAGGTCATCCATCTGTCTCTGTGGTCACTCAGAGTCCACACTGACTTTAATCCTGTCAATCAATGCAGACTGAATTCCCTGGAGAAGTCTGCCATATTGGGAAAAGTGAAGGAAAGGGAGGAAGAGAAGGATCCCCAGGAAGCAGCTATAGTGGGGATGGGGGCAGGTTGAGAGACCCGAAGGAGCAGACTGGGGACAGATCTCCATGGGGAAAATCTATCTATGTGGCTGCTGAGTGTAAGGACCCACCTCAATTTACATCTTAAGAAGACAGAACTCTTGGAACGGGTTTTCCAACAGGAATCTTTATTAAGAAAAACTGACTGAAGGTGTGCTAGACAGGATCTGGGGGACCCCCCTGATCATTCAATGTTTTAACGTGTTCCCAAGCAGTCCCACCCCACATTCCTTCCGGTCAATCCAAATTGGCAGATGGCTGGGTGTTAAATCCATCGGATCCCAAATGTTGCAATCTTCCCCCCCTTTTCCCTTGCTGCCGGTAAAAGGAAGCTTCATAGGGAGTGAGATCAAAGGCTGATTGCCGTATTGTTATGGTTAGTACTCCAGAGAGGGAAATCCACAGAGGATGTTTCTTTGGAGGAATGCCAGTCATAAACACCCGTGTTTACTCCCCCCCCCTTTGTAGTATGACAGAATCCAAAAGAGAGTAAGAATTGGGTTTTCCCAGAGTAGATTAGTTAGAAATAAAATATAATTGGATTCTGACATCCGGCTCCCCTTAAAAATAAGAGAGGTCCACCTGTAGAGAAAACAAAACAGGTATAAAAGTTAGTCTGGCTTGTTAGGATACTCTGTATGAAACTTCTTTAAAAGCTTCGGGGCTTTGACATGATGTTTATGGACCCACTCGTTTTGAGAGGCGGGGAGGTGCTTCCATGCTACTAGGTATTGAGTTGACCCATGATATTTTCTAGAGTCTAGGATTTCCCTTATTTCGAAGTGTTGTTCGACTTCTATCATGATTGGTGTTGGTGGGGGGGGGATTTTTGGCCGTAAGGGTGACTGTTGTTCTCTTTTCAGCAAACTGCAGTGGAAAATTGGGTGTATTTGCCTAAGATTCTTGGGTAATTCTAATTCTACTGTTACTGGGTTTATGATTCTTTTAATTGGAAAAGGCCCTATATATTTTGGTCCAAGTTTTTTACAGGGTTGTATGGATTTTAAGTATTTTGTAGACAAGTACACCATTTCTCCTATAATGAATGGTGTGGGCTCCACCCTTTTCTTATCTGCTTGTGCTTTGTATGCTTGCCTAGCTTCCTCTAGAGCTTTTCTAACTATTGGCCAGGTGTTTTGTAATTGTTCCATCCATTCTTTCAGTGATGGGATTGCCGGTTCGTTTGGGGTTAGTTCTGGCATGGGGTTGAAACTTTGGCCGGTAGCTATTTGAAAAGGAGTGTAACCTGTGCTGGAGTGGACTGCATTATTGTAGGCAACCTCTGCGAAAGGCAACAGGTCCGTCCAATCTGACTGCTGGAAATTTAGAAAACATCTTAAATATTGCTCAAGTACTCCATTACATTTTTCTGATTGACCATTTCCCTGAGGATGATGGCTAGACGTCAGTCCCTGGGTGGTCCCTAAAAGGGATAGAAATTCCTTCCAAAATGCAGATGTAAATTGCACTCCCCTATCAGATATGATGCGTTGGGGTGCCCCATGCAATCTGTAAATATGTTGCACGAAAAGTTTTGCTAAAGCTTTTGCGGTGGGGATCTTTTGGCAAGGAATAAAGTGAACCTGTTTGGAAAATAGGTCCGTGACCATCCAAATGACAGTATTCCCATTGCTTTCTGGTAATTCCACTATAAAATTCATGGCTATTTCCCTCCAGGGGGCTGAGGGATTTGCCACTGTTTGTAACACTCCTGGCGATTTCCCTTGCAACCTTTTTGCCGTTGCACACTTTGTGCAGCTGGCCACGTAAATTTCTATGTCTTTTTTCATGGATGGCCACCAAAATTGCCGTTTAATTAAGTGTAATGTTTTTACAAATCCAAATATATATGTAATTTCTCCCCCACCCAAGGCAGTCCGTCTTTCATTGTGCACACGTGTTTATTTTTCTGGAACCATTCATCTGTTTCCAAACTTTTCTGGAATTCAATTCCGGTCTGGCTATCCAGCTGTGGTTTTAATTTAGCTTGGGCTCTGGTAGTCACTGGTGCTGCCAGTTGTGATTCTCCCATAATCGGTTTAGAGTCGGGGGCTCGCGTGCTGTTATATTGGGGCATGCAAGATAATGCATCTGCCAGAAAGTTCTTTCCCCCCGGCAAATGCTTGAGTGTAAAATGGAATTGGTGAAAATGTTGGAACCAGCGGGCTTGCTTGGGGTTGAGTTTTCTGGGTGTTTTCAAGGCTTCCAAATTTTTGTGGTCTGTCCACACCTGGAAAGGGATTTTATTGCCTTCAAGGAATTGGCACCATGTAAGTAATGACCAATGTATCCCATATGCCTCTTTCTCCCACACGGGCCAGCGCTGTACCGTTTCAGTGAGTTTCCTGGAGTATACGCGCAGGGTTGCAACATTCCTTCATCATTTTCTTGTAATAGTACAGCCCCCACTGCCACATCACTTGCATCCGTCTGTATTACGAAGGGTTTGTCCATGTCTGGGTGCCTCAGTACTGGTTCGGCAGAAAAAAGCCTCTTTAATCTCTCAAATGCCGCTTGGCATTCCATTGTCCATTTTAGTGGCTGGCTAGGTTTCACTGAGGATTCTCCCTTCGTTTTTAGTAAGCTCGTGAGGGGCAGGGCTATCTGAGCAAATGAGGGGATGAATTGGCGGTAAAAGTTTGTGAAACCCAGGAAACTTTGCAGTTGCTTTTTGTGCGAGGTGGTGCCCATTCTAATACTGCCCTGACCTTTTCTGGGTCCATTTCAATGCCTTGTGGGGATATGCAGTAACCTAGGTAGTCTATTCTTTCCTGGTGAAATTCGCATTTTGATAATTTGGCATATAGGTGGGCGGCTCGCAGTTTCTTTAAAACCGCTCTGACTAGGTTGACATATTCCTCTTTTGATTTGGTGAAGATAAGGATGTCGTCTAGATAAACCAGGACCCCCTTAAATAGGTGCTCCCTTGGTACCTCATTGATTAATTGCATAAATACTGCGGGGGCCCCTTGTAATCCAAAAGGCAAAACTTTGAATTTGTAGCACCCCATTGGGCAATTAAATGTGGTTTTCCATTCATCTCCTTCCCTAATTCTCACGAGGTAATACGCTTCCCTTAGATCTAGTTTAGTAAAAATCTTTCCTTTCGAGAGGTGTGATAACATGTCCTTCATGAGGGGTAGGGGGTATAGGTTGCTTTCACTGATTGCATTCAATAGGCGGTAGTCTACGCATAAGCATAGAGAGCAGTCCTTCTTCTCTCTAAAGAGGACCGGAGCGGCCACCTTAGGTTTGGCTGGTTCAATGAACCCCTTTTCCAGGTTTTTCTTTATAAATCTCTCCATTTCCTCCTTCTCCTTTGGGCTCATGGAGTATAATCTGGGCTTTGGGAGTTTTGTCCCGGGCTTGAACTCTATGGCACAGTCCGTGGGTCGGTGGGGGGGAAGCTCATCCGCCCTCTCCTCGCTGAAAACTTCAGCCAGGTCTCTGTATTCCTCTGGTATTTCTGGTAGCCCCTTTTCTTCACCCATGGACGCTATTTCCGTTTTTAATTTTGATAGATCCCCTTGGGGTTTTAAGTCTGTAGGGTCCTTTTTCAGGAAATTTATTTCTTTCGTCCTCCAATTTACCCAGGGGTTCCATTTTGTTAACCATTCCAGCCCTAGGATCATCGGGCATTCCATGCCTGGGGTCACTACAAACGTTATGTCTTCCTCATGATATCTCAGGGATAGGTGGATTGGTAACATGGCTAGGGTAGCTGGCACTCCCCCTGCTATGGACGCATCTAACTGGCCAAATGAGATTGGTTGTTCCAGCCTCCTCACTGGGATGCCCAGATTTCCCACTAGGGTCGGGCTAATTAGGCAGCGGGTGCAGCCAGAGTCTATTAAGGTTTTCACTTTGACAGCTTCGGGCATGGAGGGGGCTAATATAGTCACTGTCTTGAGGATGGGTGGGATGGATCCACTTACCAGTGGTTTGCCCTCCGAACTGTCATCTGGGGCGTCCACCAGCCCTGCGGTGTAGGCTGGGGCTCTTTCCCCATGATGGGTGGAGGTAGGGGATTCCACAGCCTCTATCCCTCTCATGGCAGATTCTTTTGACTTAGCTGGGGACTTCCCGGATTTGCTGGCCGGTGGTCTGTCTGGGTTGTGCTGGGGAGCTTTCGAGCGGCATTCTACAGCCTGATGCCCCTCTCTCCTGCATTTGAAACAGCCCATTGGTTTCTTGGCCATAGCCGATGGCTTCGCTGGTTCGCGTGTCGGTTCAGGCGGTGAGCGGCTCCATTGTTTTCCTTGGTGGTGCCTCGTCAGTAGGTCGATCTCTGCTTCCTCTGCCAGGACGTACCATTCGTCGAGTTGGTGTGGGTCCCCCCGGGGCAGGCAAGCGTCATATAGGTCGTAATTCAGACCGACTTTGAAATGGCTAAGGAGGATGTCTTCCGGCCAGTTCAGCTTGCTGGCAATGGTTCGGAATTCTTGCGTATATTCGGCTACTGGCCGTCTGCCTTGCCTCATTGTTTTGATCCTTTTGCGGGCTTTGCGATCAGCCAGGTGGTCTTCAAAGAGGACATGAAACGGTTGAAGTCGTTGAGCTCTGGGGCATTGGAATCATGCAAATTCACTACCCAATCGGCGGCCGGTCCATCCAGAGCAGATTGCACGATCCGGATACGGGCTTTGTCGCTAGGGATGTGTCACCCGTGTTCCTCCATGTAGCCAAGGACTTGGGTTAGGAAAAACCCCAAGCGTGTCGGCTCCCCCTTGAATTTCGGGTCCAACGGCGGAAATCTTTGAATGGATCGGTGCCTTCTTCGTCGGTATTGTCTTCCATCCGGATCGCCATCTGCGGGTCGGCGGGAGGTGGGGACTACTGGATCAGCGGATGTCCCCGGGCTGCAGGTTCCAATTCCCCCTCAGTGTCTCTCCAGTTGCGGCTCCAGGAGTTGGTGCGGCCATGGGGCTCAGGATCCTCCTCTCCTAGGGAGCTGAGGGTTCTCTTCATCAGGTCGATAGCTTTCTCTAGGATCCAGTTCGAGTGCTGTGCCCAGCTTCATTCATCTTCGCTTGTGTGCAGGGATCTCTCCATCTCCTGCTTCCATCCTGGTTGGTTGGCCCCCCGTCTCAGGGTCACCTTTCTTGATTTCTTTTCCCACTCGCCTTTCTTTCCAACGCCCATTGACCACCAAGGCTTGTGGTTACGCATCTCCACCACCTCTTCTCCTGAGGAATCTGACCCTTCAGATCCGGATATTTGGTAGGTTTCCAGTTGGGGTAACGGCTCCCTCTCTGGGGGGCTTTCCCCCTTCTCTGCTTCGTCGTCTGACATGGTAATTTTTGCAAAGTCCCCCGGCAAGGTTCTTCCTTCCAGGTTGACTAATTTTGCAGATCCTGTCTAATGTAAGGACCCACCTCAATTTACATCTTAAGAAGACAGAACTCTTGGAACGTTTCTTCCAACAGGAATCTTTATTAAGAAAAACTGACTGAAGGCATGCTAGACAGGATCTGGGGGACCCCCCCGATCATTCAATGTTTTAAAGTGTTCCCAGACAGCCCCACTCCACATTCCTTCTGGTCAATTCAAATTGGCAGATGGCTGGGTGTTAAATCCATCGGATCCCAAATGTTGCAATCTCCCCCCCCCTTTTTTTTCCTTGCTGCCGGTAAAAGGAGGCTTCATAGGGAGTGAAGTACTCTCGAACATCCACAGAGGATGTTCCTTTGTAGTTGATAGGAGGAATGCCAGTCATAAACACCAGTGTTTACTCCCCCCCCCCTTTGTAGTATGACAGAATCCAAAAGAGTAAGAATTGGTTTTTTCTCAGAGTAGATTAGCTAGAAATAAAATATAATTGGATTCTGACAGGAAGTGTGACAAGCTTAGGAATAAAAACAATTTAGTGTCTCTTGTGAAATACAGGAATGGCCTAGCAAGAATATCTCAAACTGTCTGGGGCAGAGTCAGAATGAATATAACTTTAATCTCATCAAAGTATAAGCAGAGGGAAAAATATTGGTGAGGGTCAAAGAGGACACACAAATTAAGCAGACTGATCTCTCATTCTTGTATTTTAATGGGAGTTTCTTTATTTCTATCCAGGAGTCGATGAGAATTATTCAGAGCCAGATCTGATGTCATCGCAAGGAACTGGACGTGACCCGGGAGGAGAATCACCTGCAACTCCGTGAGGACCTCAGAGGCCGGAGGAGAAGCAGCAGAAGAGCCAGGAGGAGAAGCCATTTCCATGCTCGATGGGTGGAAAGAGTCTCGGGAAGAGGAGATCCCTCCCTTCCCCTCCAAGGATCCCCTCGGGGGAAACCAGATCAATGAGGGGAGTGTGGAAAGGTCTTCAGAACGAGTCATTCTCTTCTCTCCCAGGAAAGAGGCTGCCGGAGGGAGAAACCGTCTGAATGCGAGGACTGGGAAGGAGCTGCAGGGAGAGGCTCCCCTGGCTTCCCAGAGGGAGAAACCCTGAACGGGAGACGCTGGAAGGGGGGAAAGAGCCTCAGAAACAGGATCTATTTTATTACCATATAAAGATCCCCACAGGGTAAAATCCAGATCAGTGCAGGGAGAATGAGGAATTTTCACTCAGGGCAGAAAAGTTCTTTCCCATGGAAGGTGGGAAACCTGGCAAAGGTGGAAGCTGAGGTGCTTAGCTGTAGCTAGAATTGTGTTGGGATTGTTTATCTTTCATCCTTTTTTAACTGTGTTCTGTGCATGAAACCTTATACTTTTTGCCAATTTTAATAAAGTCTATCATGGTTTAAACCCTGGAGTTGCCCCAGGGCCTCCTTGCCCCCACCTCAGGGGGGCTGAGCTCCTGACTCCCAAAGCCAGACCTGGATGAGGAGGGTCTCCCCCTCGATCCTCTCCTGGGTCTCCAGAGGGCTGGTGGGGAGGGAGAATCTGGGGGGTCACGAAGGGAGGGGCGGCAGAAGGAGACCCAATGGGCCAGTGGCTCTTCCCCCACAGATGGGGGTCCTCTTCCCTAATTTCATGGGGGCAGGGGTGGGATATTGAGCACTGGAGGATATCAGGCAATCAAGGAGTTTTCCCTCTTTCTTTATATAAAAATATTTCTTTTTTATCAATCGGCAAAGGATACACACCAAACACACTCTTTTAATTTTATTCCTAGAAACTAGAAATAGAAAAGATAGAGCTGGGGCAGACAGTCAGCTGAGGAGTGACAAAGTGTCTCATGCTATCTACACAACCTGCTTTAACTAGTTACTTCACCAATGTCTGCATTCACACTTGAAACTCTAAATCATGGTTTGTTTTCTGAGGTTGAACCTGCTGGGCGATGAGTCAATGAAACATGGGGACCCCAAAGTATATTAATTCTGTGGAGACAGGTTGAACAATCGATTATAACTGAAAACAGGCTGGAGACACTTTTCTTCCTGCAAGGATCATTTCACACAACACACTTCACCAAGTGTGGGGAAACATTCTCACAGCCACCCTGAGACAAAACCCAGGTTTAGATGCAGCCTCTTGAGAGCCCAGAATGAACCCCTGATGACAGCGGCTTTCTCTCCTCCTCTCCTCTGGGGTCTCTCCTGGGGTGAACCCAGAAATCAGGGTGGGCTCATTTCTGACTGAAAAGGGGCTTCCTCCCCTCTGGGCCCATCCAGGCTTCAGTGAGACATGACAGAGACCCTCATGGAGGAGAGAAGCCCTTTTAAAGCCTCAGGCTGGCCTTCAAAAACAACAGCTTGAACCCAGAGCCACCAAGGTAAGCCAGGCACGGAGGGTAGAGCCTGAGATACGGCTGTCACCTGTTCCTCACCGTAAGGAGGGTCCTGCCCATTCCTTCAGATCCCCCCCACTCAGCCCCCACCCCAGTTCTCCCTTATAGGCAAACCTGGACACATCAGGGAGCCTCATCCAGATAAGAGAGACAATCCGTGAACAATTGATCGAAATAAACCAGGAACACAGGTGCCCCAAGAGCAGCTTCAAAGCACTCGGAGGTTTTTTAGGGAAGGGGTTCACCCCACAACCTCAGAGATGGGAATGTCACACCCCACCAAGGGCATTCACACAACCAGAGGGGGGAGGGGCATCAGCTCTCCAAAAATCAGGTGGCTAGAAAACAGTTCGCACCATCTTGGCTGTGGGAACCACCTCCATCTTTGTAAGCTGCCCAGAGTTACCCTGTCAGAAGATGGGAGGCCAATAAATTTGATAAATAAATTAATACATCTCAGCTTCAGACCTTTCAGTCCATTCTTGATTTAATAAACCAGAAAGAAACTTCAACATACAAAGAATCTTACATCAATACATAAAGACAATGCCGAAAGTGTGAAGAAGAACAAACTTCCACCAACTCTATGACCTTCTCCCTATTCAGCCAACGATGCAGCCCACAGGCTGTCACTTTCCTGCCTCTCATCCAAAAATTGATATTGCTTAGAAAAGAGGGGAAACAAAATTTCACTTCAGGCACAAGGAATTTTAAAATCAGGTGCAATTTATGATTAATATATGAAGTTCTGATATAAAAGAAAATCCCAAAGAGGCCCCACTCTTAACGTTAGGCAGAATCCAAGGGGTCTGATTGCTTCCTTGGCGGTTAGAAGAGAGGCAACACAAGAGTTAAGTGGCACCAACCTAGAGTGGCACCAAACTCCACAGCTCTGGGTGACCTTCCCCAGCAATCTCTGGAGACAAGGAGACCATGTTGAAGGACAGAAGACATCAGTTCTCTTGTTATTGAGCTACCTTCCTCCAGCATCACTTTCTGGACATGTCCTGACAAGAAGGACCACAAGCACAACAGAACAGAACCCCCAGGAGTGTATCTGTGATTTTTCACTAACGTGCTTTTCTCCAGTGTCTCCTCTGCACATGGAGCCCAGAAGAAGTTCAGGATCACAAGAGGAGAAGTTGCTTCTCACTGTAATTATGACCACCTGGGTCTTTGAGATCTCTGTGCCTTTGATAGAGACAGCAGATTGAAGCCATAAGCAAAGGATCTTGTATCAGAAAAGTATAAACAGGAAGAGGATTAATAAAGCCCTATGAATTATGGACCTGCTGCTTCTGGTTCTGATGCTGCTGGTGTCGCAGCCAGTCTCTGGGAAGCTTAGAACAAAATGCCCACTGAGTTTGGAGTACCAGGATGAAAATAAACCGTGGAGCTACTATAGGCCAGGAGACCATCTCATTGGTATAGTCACAACAGAAACACTACTATCGCATAAAATATTGCCGTTCAACAGTGCTCCTTTTGTTCCATCTCCATCGTAAGTCGTTCAAGGTGATGGACTTGCATTCCCCCCATTTTCTAATTCTCACACTCTCCTTCTTTTCTTCTTCTTTTCACTTGCTTCTATATTACAGGACTTCTCTAATTTCCTGGATGATTTTGATTTCTTCTTTTTTCTTATTTTGTAGAAGAGACTCAAAGCCAGAGATGGGGTTAAAAAAATCCCAAAGGCAATCAGATTATTTTCCTCTCCCCATTCACTCCTGAATTCATCGCATGAATTTATTTTGTTTAAAGTAGTGATTTTAACAGTTGTCGTTGCCTCTGCTCAGCCCATTCCCCTATTTATATACCTGATTATTGGTTTTGGACTCAGTACGCTTGTGGAAACAAAAAGGAATAAATTCTTGAAAAAAATGTTGTTGCTATTGATGATAATAACATGAACATTTTTTACAGTGAATATTCTTTTGGTTTTTTATATACCGTACCATTAATTTTTGCCAATCAACTGGTCAACAAGAATCCCCAGCTCCTACACAATCTCACACTTGGCTACAACATTCATGACAACTATTTCAGCCCTTCACGTACTTCAGATGCCTTGCTGGACATTTTCTCTACTGGAGAAGGGAATGTCCCCAACTATGGCTGTGGAAGGAAGGAGAACCTCCTGGCTCTTCTTGATTCATCTGGCAGGGAAATCTCCATCCAGATATCAACATTAGCAGACACCTACAAAGTCCCCCAGGTTGGTGTGTGTTATTCTCTGTCTGGTAAAGTGAACGGGATGGTGGTGGGTGAGCAACAGATCCAAACATATCTTCTACATGGAATTCAAGAGTTACTTTTCTCCATATTAGCAAACATATCAATTATATTTTTTCTATTATGTTTATGTTTAACTTCCTCATAAAAGGCCTGAAAAGCAGTAAGGTCCCTGTAGAGGACTTTCTCCTGGCTATTCAAAAAATATCCCCAGTTGTGGGTGAACTATTGGCATGTTCATTTTCACATAGCAATAATACCTGACATATCCAGTTGTACTCAAGTTGGCAATAGTAGTGTTCTTTTATACAAAGAAAATGG
Organism: Azemiops feae; assembly: GCA_023970755.1. Taxonomy (NCBI): domain Eukaryota; kingdom Metazoa; phylum Chordata; class Lepidosauria; order Squamata; family Viperidae; genus Azemiops; species Azemiops feae. The sequence goes on along the minus strand of JALGBA010004171.1, from coordinate 51,485 downwards.
AATAAATAGGACTCTAGCAATTACAGGTTAGTTAGACTAATGGATATTGTGGCTAAAATATATACCATGTTCCTCTTAAGTAAACTTGAGACTTAGTAGAATAAACGTGCATTCCTTGCAGAACAAGAAGGTTTTAAGTAGAGGAAAAAGTTTCACAAAGTTGTATAATAATTAATCAATAAATTAATAATCTAATATTGACAACATTCTTTTGAAATAGCTAATTACACAATATGTCAGTCAGGTAAACCATGGTTTTCTGGCTTTATAGATGTTACTGCAGCATTTGATACAGTAAATGAAGAAATATGATGGTGGAAATTGATTTCCCTTAAAATGGAACTCAGACTGTTGGACCTGATCCAAGCCCTTTCCACAAGCCCTTGTTTGAGAGGGAGGTTTGGGCTCTGGAGCCACGAGAAGAAGGATCGATACTTACCTAGGTGTAACATAAAAGAGTACATATTTGAAAGCATCTTATTCAGTCTAGATATTAATGACTTACCAGGACTAAGGAAGGATTCTCATGTATGTGCCTAACGTGCTAAATTGTTTGTTTATTTAGCATATGGCAAAGGTATAAATAGCCAGGAGACTATATAGTGTTTGTTTCGCAGCCGAGGAATGCTAGTCTGTTCAGTTTGTGCTCATGAGCTCATCCAGGTACCCACAGGGGGTGAACTGGCTCCGCACCAGAAAGATGAGAGATCTCCTGTGGCATCATCCAGGCTTCTCTCACCACCGATGTCTCCTCACAGTTGGGTGTCACATCCCAACAAGTCCAGCACTGGCAGGGGCCCCATCATCTGCATGAAACACGCCACACTTCCCACCAAAGTGGTACCTATTTATCTACTAGCGTTGTCACAGGCCTTCGAACCGCTAGGTGGGCAGAAGCTGAGGCAAGTGACGGGAGCTCACCCCGCCATGCAGTGACAAAACTCGAACTGCTGGAACAGATTCAGTGTCTTTAAGCCACTGAGCCTCTTACTTGCTAAATACACTTTGGTTTAAACTGATAATGCAGTACCGTTATCCTATGGGTTAGATTGTGTAGACTCTTGAGATAACTTGGCTCCTACTGACATAATAATTCTCTGATTATTGATAAATGAAAGTCAAAAGTTCTGGTCTTTGGAAAACAAATGTAGCCAATACAGCAAGTAACACCTTTCCTTACCCAGTGTTACTTTTCTCTGAGACTGAATCTTGGGTCTGCCATCATCAAAGGAGCCCACTTAGAGCAAGGGCAGGGTTGAATCTACTGCTTAAATTTTAAAAAAAATATCCAGCTTTCTCCCAATTATTAGAGTATATAATGCGAAAGTTACCCCCAAATCCTTATATTGAACAGAAGTTTGGGGCTTAAAATATGCCTCTACTGGGATTGTTCTGGACCAACCAGTAGCTAAGAAGTGTATGTTAGGATGTTTAGCATTTATAGGGTTAAGCGCTGTTTCCTTAGGAGATGGCTTATGGGTAATGTAGTTTAAGCAGTCAGTTTATCAAGTCTGTGGGAGGAGTTCAAAGGTTTATGACTGGACTTCCTGGCTCTGTGCCATTTTTTGATTCTCTTCACTTTGGGACCCAGTCTCATGGCTGGAGACAGCAACCATACAACATGTGATTAGCAATTATTCAACACGTATGTTATAATACAGGACAGGAGGACATCACTGTCTTTCAACCTAATGATATGGATTCAGATTAATATTGCATTCCAGACGTATTTCATCTTAATCGTGAGTTGTTGATTATCTCTGTGAATAAAGTATTCTTCTTTGATCTGTTCATTCGAGTAAAAGCTACCTGTCTACACAGGAGTAAGGCGCTCACGACCGTGGAAACAGGATAGTTGAAAGACAACGTTAAAATTCTGTGCCTTGTATGGAAGTCAAAAGTAAATTCATTAATCTTCTTCGTATCAGCTTGGATGCAGTAAAGTTAATGCAATTCTCTAGTTGAAATCAGTGATTACCTTCACGTTAGCTTGGAATGTTTCAAGTAAAGGACTGTAAATATTCTTTGCATTGTTCTGAAGACGCTAGTGAATCTGTTTGCCAGCCAAAGTTGCATGTAAAGACTGCCTTTAAAGAACAAAGAAACTTTAGAACGGGCGATTTCCCCCCCTCTCCTTGCCTGCAACTCAAAATGTGTGTGTGTGCCTGCTTGTAATCTATGCTAGAATAAGTTCTCTTTGATGCAAGCCAGCCTGTTTGTTCTGAATCACCCTGTTTGATGGTTTGCAAGTATCAAACCTTTCTCCTTCTTTGCCTGCAATCCAGATGCAAGTTTGTTGGAAAGAGAGGAAAGTTGTTAATCTGCAGAGGCTTTATTCAAAAGACTTTTCAGAGCAGGCAACCTCCCCCACCTGGCCATAAAACTTGGTTCGAAGACAAAGCAGTAGTTAAACCATTAATTGCCATGGTAACTAAGCAACTGGGGTTTAGAAGAGCTGAACTCCATCAAGAAGCCCCCTCCCTTGGAATCTAAAGATTGTGTCTCTAAAAGTTCAAAGAGTTGAGCAGCTTCCACTCCTTTGTTTGCAACTCACACAGTGTGAAACAAACAGGAATTAAAGTGGGGAAAACAGATATGTTTGTGCTGTGAAAGGAGACCAGCATTGTTACTGAGAGAATTGTTTTTAAACTGCAAACGTTTGTGTTTTCATCACAATTTTGTCTGCTTGGAAAGAAAAGAGAGAGACCCTTAGTTACAGCCTTGCTGGAGAATTCAGACACTTAGTTGCTAAGTGAAGCATAGGTGCAGCACCCCCCATCCAGAAGCTAAGCTGCAGAGAGCAGACTTGCACCTACTCAAGCAAGAAACATCCCCTAGAGGGTTAAAAGTGAACTTCACCTGAAACAATCACTCATGCAAGCAGTGATCCCTAGTAGTAAAAGGGTGAATTTCACTGAAGCACCTACTCAAGCAAGCAACGTCCCCTTGTGGACAAAAAGTGAACTTCACCTGAAGTAATCACTCAAGTAAGCAACACCCCCTAGAGGGTAAAGAGTGAACTTCAACTGAAGTACCCAAGCAAGCAAGCAACGCCCCCTAGTGGTGCACCTACTTAGCACAGTTCAAAGAGAAACAAGCAGCAAATTAACCTTGCTTATTCCGCGAAGCTACACGACTCAAGTGGAGACATACAGGAAGCCAGCGAGAGCTTAGTATGCTTCAGAGGCCCACAGCTTGTAAGGTGGTTTAAGAAGACACAATTTGGCTGGCTTTTCTCAAAGCGATACCAAGGAACAACGCTGAGTGGTGACTACTAAATACAGCAGGCTTGCCCCCAACCACGCAGCGAGTGTCACCTGATAGCGGGGGAGAGAATCTCCCTGATAAGACTACTCAGATAAGGCACTCTGGTGGTGAAAAAGGGAACTTCAAGTGAAGCAATCACTCAAGCAAGAAGTGACCCCCTAGTGGTCAAAGAAGGAATTTCCCTGAAGTGGCTACCCAGATAGAGAGACCCTCAGTGGTCAAAGAGTGAACTTCACCGAAGTACTCACTCATGCAAGCAGTGACCCCTAGTGGTCAAAGGGTGAACTTCGTTGAAGCACCCACGCACGCAAAAGAGCGCTCCCCAGTGGTGCCTCTATTGTCAGACAGCACCCCGGTGGCTGATCTGCAAACAGCAAGCTTGTATTTACCCACACAGAGAGTACACCAACAGTGCCTCTACAGCGACCCCTAGTGGTAAAAGAATGAAGTTCACTAAACTCATTCAAATTGTCTAGGAAAACCTCTGAGTCTTCCCTAATCATGGCAAAGTGGCCTATTGGACCAGAAAAGCTGGTCCAACCAATCAACCTCAATTGGTATGAGTCTGAAGTTTCCCATCATTCACATGCCCTACCCCAGCGACCCCATGGGGAACCCTCTCACACCTCCAACAAAGCTGCATCCTTTCACAGTGTCTTACCAAGATCCCACGCGTATTCCCGCGCATATTCCAGCATGTCACAACAACCTTCCGTTTCAGGCGTCTCCCATCATTCTAAAGCATCTTCTCAGCATAGCCGAACATCCCGCATTTCAAGGGCAGAGAGCTTGGCCATTCGAGCCGAAGAAGCAGACATCGAAGCTAAAGCAGCCAACGCAGTCTTTCGTGTGTTGGAAGCGGAGCAGCAGAAAAAGAAAGAATTGGCGGAGATAGAGGCTGAAGCAGCCCAAATGGAAACCCAAATAGAGGCTGAAGCAGCCCAAATGGCAGCCCAAATAGAGGCTGAAGCAGCTCAATTGAAGGCCAAGCGAGAGGCTGAAGCAGCTCAATTGAAGGCCAAGCGAGAGGCTGAAGCAGCCCGAATGGAAGCCAAACGAAAGGCTGCCCAAAACGAGCTTGAGCTTATGGAGAAACAACGAGAGGTGGAACATAAAGCGGCAACAGCGAAAGCCCTTCAGAGAACACTCCAACAGAGAACACTCCAACAGAGAACACTCCAACACGCCACCTTCTCGCGCAACCACGAAAGAGAATCTCGATCACCAAATGTGCCAACTGGCCAGGGAGCCGGCAACGCACCATCTGAACGACGAGAACCCCCTCAACAAGTATGCACACAAGAAGCCAGACCTCCTCGGCTCAACGTAGAGGCAGAGGAATTCAAGCCGAGACCACAAAGTCCTTCATCCGTGCCACTGGAAATTAACCCCAACAAGAAGTATTCTGAAGAAAAATGCCAGCCGTCTGTACCACGTTTCCCTGCTCTTGGGAACAACGTCTTTGAGGTCCAACAAGAAGCCACTGAGCATGCTTCAGATGACTTCAACACCGTACCAACTCAGCCTGATGGCAAACCCTGCATAGCACCATTGGATCCTCCAACATCCTGGAGAAGAAGGTTAGATTTAAGAGAGTACAAGGCCTGCTGCAAATACTGTGAGTCTACGGAACATGTGGCCAAAGCTTGTACAGCTAAAGGGAAGTGTCACCCAAGCAAGGGGGACAAGCATCCAGGAGCCATGCATCCAGACTCTGAACAGCTACAACAAGCAGCTTCTACTCCTCTTTCAACCAAGGAGCCCCAGCATGGCTCCAAAGTGCACCCAGAGGCGCCCGCCAAGGTCAACTGCACATTAGTGTGTAGCGACACACCATTCCCCAGTGAACCCCCAAGCGAAGAAACGTCTTTCACAACGTACTCTGTACCACAGAGCACGGCGGGGAGGAAAGTCACTGGGCTCCACATCCAGCCGGTAGATGGGAGCTCACGGTCCCTAAATCCTGGATTGGTCATCCCAGGAACGTTCTTTGTCGACCAGCTCCCCCCAATTGCCTTACGGTTCCTAAATCCTGAAGCCGAACTCTTGGCTCCATTGAGAGTAGACGCCCCTGTCACCTTTGCCTACCACGGCATGGTCAGAGGCCCAACAAGTCCTCCAACTGCCATTAAGATGGAACCTGAATGGGTCATCCCAGGAACGGTCTGTGTTGACCAACTGCAAACTCCAACCCAGGAGAATAACTCAACAACCTCCATTCTTAGTAATGGAAGAGCACCTCACCTAAAACCACGCCAAGAACACTTCACGCTTGTGACAACCAAACCCGTTTTGGAAGCAACAGTGTTCCAGACTAGTAAAAGTCACAATGACTTAGCCTTGTCCATAGAGGACAAAAACTTTCTGCAGCTACGCGCGTTCTCCCAGAGCACCACACACTGGGACGGACCACGTCCGCCAGAACAGAAGCAAGACTGGGAGTCATTGAGCACACTCCTAAAATGTCTCCAAAGCATACACATGCAACGTATGTATATCTCCAGCTCACCCGCCACCGTACAAAAGAAAGAAATGTACGCTCTCTCAGATGTGTCAACGAAGGTGATTGCAACCATAGGATACATCACAGTCTACAGCGGGGAGAGAGTCTACAGTGGGGAGAGCTTCATTCATGTCGTTTTCGTCATTGGAAAGGTGAAAATAACAACGCAACAAGGCCACAACGTACCAAGGTTAGAACTCTACGGTACCATATTGGCAGTGAAATTTACTATCCTGACAACACAAACGATAGGTCTTGAGCTACAAACCACCACCTTCTACACAAACAGCAAGGTGATGCCAAGCTACATCTGCTACCAAAGCAGACATTTCTACGTCTATGTAGGCAATAGAGTAGAAAAGATTGAAACATCCTCAAGTCCTGAGCAATGGCAACATGTGCCAACAGAACAGAACCTTGTGAACCAAGTCAAACGATCCACCCTTGCATCACAGCTAGCAAAATTGATCTGGCTAAAAGGTCCTGAGTTCCAGACCATCTGCTTGTCCACAGTGGGCAAAGAGACAGAGAAACCGCCTTCTAAACGTTTCCTACCACCAGCCCGCTTTAAACGCCCCTCCAAACGAAGACCCATCAGATTGGGCATAGTATTGATCGTCCTGATCACTTGTCTTAGCATCCAAGGGACTAACTTTATAGAAGCCTGCAAGGACTTACAGACTATTGAAGGTATTTGTCATGAGCCAATAATTAACAAGGGCCTGAAGGCTAAAAATTACTCTTCCCATGCATCTCACATGGGAGAAACGTGGGAGCGCATGATTGGCAGACCCCGCACAATCATAGACTCTATGGTGACAAAAACGCCCACGTTGACACATGAGGTTCTCACTACCTGCATGGCAGAAGAAGTAGCCATCATCAGCGCTGATCCAGTGGTTCCAGTCTCTTCTGTTCCCGAGAATCCTGTGATCTCAGCTTCCTTTGTTCCAGAGTATCTTCTGGATCCTGATTCTTCTATTCCTGAGAATCCTGTGGTTTCAGCTTCTTCGGTTCCTGAGTATCCAGTGGATCCAGCTCCTTCAGTCCCTGAGTATCCAGAGGATCCAGCTCCTTCAGTCCCTGAGTATCCTGTGGTCTCAGTTTCCTTTGTTCCAGATTTCTTTGTTCCAGATTTGTCTGTTCCTGAGTATCCAGTGGTTTCAGCCCCTTTGATTCCTGAGTATCCAGTGGACCCAACTTCGTCTGTTCCTGAGGTTCCTGTGGACCCAGCTTCCTTCGTTCCTGTGAATCTTGTGGATTCAGGCGCCTTTGTTCCTAAGAATTTTTGGGTTTCAGTTTTCCTGACCCAGAAATCCCTTTGGTTCCAGTTTCTCCTACAGGCTGGAGACCTTGTCTTGCTGAGAGACAAAGGCGCATTCCAGAAATATTGGCCCAAGGGACTTGTGCATCGAGCCCCACCTAGTTTGCTGGACTAGTTAGCCAAGCTAAGGTCCAGATCGTGAAGCCACATAAGTCAGACCGTGACTCAAAGACTCTTGTGAAAAGGTTGTACACCAGGCCAATTACCGACCTGGTCCTGCTGCAAAAGAAGACCGAACTGGAAGATTAAGCCTCAAGCCATGTATATTGTGTTTACCTCATGATTGCATTGTTTGATGTAACACTTGTTTATCTCTGTTATAGTTGTGCATGTTTGTATTTACCTTACAGTTATGCATGTTTACATGTCTTGATACCATGTTTTGCCTATTTTAGTTAAATAGTAATGAAAATTGTATGCCTTAATGTTATATTTTGCTTATTCTAGTCAGCTAACAGCGAAATTGCATGTTTGATGCTACATTTTGCTTATTTTAGTTAGTTAGTAGTGGAAATTTATATTTCCAAGCGGGGAGTGTTCTGGACCAACCAGTAGCTAAGAAGTGTATGTTAGGATGTTTAGCATTTATAGGGTTAAGCGCTGTTTCCTTAGGAGATGGCTTATGGGTAATGTAGTTTAAGCAGTCAGTTTATCAAGTCTGTGGGAGGAGTTCAAAGGTTTATGACTGGACTTCCTGGCTCTGTGCCATTTTTTGATTCTCTTCACTTTGGGACCCAGTCTCATGGCTGGAGACAGCAACCATACAACATGTGATTAGCAATTATTCAACACGTATGTTATAATACAGGACAGGAGGACATCACTGTCTTTCAACCTAATGATATGGATTCAGATTAATATTGCATTCCAGACGTATTTCATCTTAATCGTGAGTTGTTGATTATCTCTGTGAATAAAGTATTCTTCTTTGATCTGTTCATTTGAGTAAAAGCTACCTGTCTACACGGGAGTAAGGCGCTCACGACCGTGGAAACAGGATAGGGATAAACCCAATCACTGGACCTGAGGAGTATTTTGGGGATGGATAAAAGGACTTCAGTTGCTGACTCAGAGCTGGATTGGGAATTTATGCAATTTCATCTTTGTCTAAAATCAGGGGAAATACAGCCATGTGAAAAGGAAAATCCAGTCTCTTTGAGTTCTGCGATTTTACCCATCAGGACATCTGATAAAAATCACCTGGTCTTTAGCAGTTCTTAAAAGTAGGTATCTACAATTTCAGATGAACAACAACACACGACATATTGCACCATCTCCTCATTTATTTTACAAAAAGAAAGCCAAAATGGAGAAGCCACGTTTGAAAAACTAAATGCACCTTATGATACAATAGCTTGTAGAACCACCGTTAGCAGCAATAACTTGAAGTAATCATTTTCTGTATAACTTCATCAGGCCCTCACATCATTGTGAGAGGAATTTTTGCCCCCTCTTCTCTACAACGTGGCTTCAGTTCATGGAGATTTGTGGGCGTTTGTTTCTGCACGCCTCTCTTGAGGTCCCACCACAACATTTCAATTGGGTTGGGGTCTGGACTTGGGCCATTCCAACACCTGGATTCTTTTTTTCTTCAGCCGTTTGTGGGTGTGCTTGGGATCGTCGTCCTCTCGCATGACCCAAAGTCCACCAAGCTTCAGATGTCAGTCAGATGGCCTCATATTTGGCTGTGGAATACTTTGGTACTCAGAGGAGTTCATGGCGGAGTGAATGACCGCAAGGTGCCCAGGTCCTCTGGCTGCAAAACAAGCCCAAATCCTCACCCCTCCATCACCGTGCTTAGCAGTTGGTGAGGCATGTTGGTGTTGATAGACTCTGTGTGGTTTTCACCAGACGTGGTTCTGTGTGTTATGGCCAAACTTCTCCACTTTGGTCTCCTGTCCAAAGGAGAATGTTCCAGACGTCTTGCGATTTGTTGAGGTGCAACTTGGCAAACCTCAGCTGGGCTGCCATGTCCTTTTTCGAGAGAAGAGGCTTTCTCCTGGCAGCCCTTCCAAAGAAACCCTGCTTGTTCAGACCTTTTCTAATTCTGCTGCCATGAACATTTAACATGCTCACTGAGGCCTGTAGAGTCTGAGGTGGAACTCTTGATTTTTTGCAGTATCTCTGAGCATTGGGTGAACTTGCTGGGATGTTCACTCCTGGGCAGATTGGGAACTGCCTTGAATGTTTTCCACTTGTGAATAATCTTCTTCGCTATAGAATGATGGACTTTAAATTGTTTTGAAATGGCCTTGTAACCCAGTCCAGATTGATAGGCAGCAACAATTGCTTCTCTAAGATCATTGCTGAAGTCTTTACCTTTTGGCATTGTGTTAACACACAACACAATGCTGGAGACTGGCAAACTCCTGAAACTTTGGCTTTTATAGAGGCAGTCACCCTTGCTGATGATCAATTAATCAAGGTCACTTGATCAGCAGCACCAGGCTACCTCTTAGCCTCTTCATACCTATGGAAGCAGTCAGGGTGTGCTTCGTCTTTCACACACGGCTTCTCCATTTTGCCTTTCTTTTTGTAAAATAAATGATGACATGGTGTAATATGTCATGGGTTATTGTTCATCTGAGGTTGTATTTATCTAGTTTTAAGAACTGCTTAAGACCAGATGCTTTTTGCTATGTCCTGATACGTAAAACCACAGAACTCAAAGAGGGCGTCCTTTCTTTTCCCCATGGCTGTAATTCTTGGTGTACAGTTAAACCTCTGGAACCTGACAGAGTCCCAAAGTTCTCTGTATTAGAACGTACAATATTGCAAATAAGCCCTCTTGGATTCTGCAACTGACAAATTATATTAGGAGCTGTGACCTCCCCATCTCTTATATAACTAGAGAACGAATGAAAAAATAATAAGGTGGGATAGAAATAAAAAAAAATCAAAAGATTGCTTCACCAAGAATCTGGAATATTGAATGTCAACTGCATAAGAAAGAGAGAGATCAGAATCCTGCATTGCACATTAGACAAACTACCTTTTGAAATACTTTTGTTAAAGCAATATGTTGACTCTGCAGTTAGAATTAAACATTTACATATAATACAGCCCTTTATTGGAACAAAACAATTCACTTCCACATCTGCATATGTGGGTCTGATTGCAATAAATTGTAGGAGTGATACAGAAATACGATTCATATTTTTTATTCTTATTCTTTTTTATTTCATTTGTTTCTTGTATTCAATTTTTATATACAATGTTGTTAATCCTTTGTATTTAATATTCTGGTTCTTGATATGGCATAATGGCTAATTAACAATTATCTATTTAATTTATTCATCAAAACTGTTATGTACTGGGCTTTATTAGAAACAGGTGCAGGGGGCTGCCCTGTTTCAGCCAGCAGACCACGTGGCCTCCTGCACCAGCCTGGCTGTCTGCGAAGGCTGACTAGGATGCATTTTGAGTGGGAGAATACGTTGCATTGATTGGCTGGCAACGCCCCAGGCTGAATGTATAAAAAGGAGTGGAGCCATTTTGTTTTCAGTTCTGTTTAGCTGTGAATAAAGAAGTACCTGTTTGTGAGTCCTGCCTCTTCAATGCCTACCAACGCAAGAAACAGGACAAAAACCAAGTTGAATTTATTAAAAGCTATTATTTTGGACTTTATCTGACCCTCAATATAACACAGCTTTCTTCATTGCTTTTTCAGATCAGTTATCGTAGTGCTTCAGAGGCTCTGAGTGATAAAAGGAAATTCCCCTTTTTCCACCAGATGTTACCCAAAAAAGGATTCCACTACCCAGCAGTTGTCCAACTGCTCCTCCATTTCAGATGGACCTTGATTGGCCTCTTTGCTTCAGACACAGAGAATGGAGAGAATTTCATGAGGACTTTCACTCCTATGCTTGTCAGAAATGGAATTTGTGTGGTTATATCACAACTGTTCTCCACAACTGGATATACAGCAGCCCTCAGGGATGCCCTCACTAAGTGGAGACAAGTCAATGTCTTTGTTCACTTCCTGGAATATATTCACATTACGGACAGAATTCTTCCTTTCCATTTTGCACTTAGCCGTTTGACAGGCCCCGTTGAAGCGAAAGTCTGGATCAATACAATTTTGGGAGGACATATATTGAAAAATGATAGAATTTACAAATACGTCCATAGTATTTGGAGCTTTGCTTTTCTGGCAAATGAAAGGCCAATGGATGACACCTTTGAACCCTATTTCTTTGTGGAAGATCCATTTCAAGATCATTATTTCCGTTGTTCTCTTTCCAAGGACCTCTTTTCTGTCAAAAGCCAGAGAAGATGCACCCAGAAAGCCCCACTGGAGACTCAGGAGAAAAGGAACAGGGAAAGGGTCACAAATTACCCCCATGGTTACAGTATCATGAAGACTCTGGCCCAGGCCTTGAATGCCGCCTATTCCTCCAGATCGAGGAGGAGAAGGAAGGAGGGAGAAAAGATCTTGGGGGCTCCAAGGCTGCAGCCATGGCAGGTATGGGGGTCCCAATATGGATCCATTAATCTCAGTTCCTTTGGAGAAGGAATCCAGAGGGGAAGGAGGGGAACCGTCTCAACCTTCTTATGCTGCAAACGATCAAGAGGTTTGACCAATCTAATTGCTAGAGACATAATCTTCTAAACTGTAGGCACCATAACAGATAAATTTTGGTTTTACACGCTGCTAATTTTAAAAGGATGTATGCATTTTTAAATATACTCATGTCTTTATTGTTTGTGATTAGCATAGTAGAAGTTTACATCTGTAAGTTTGAAGGACACCCTGAGACCATCTAGCCCAACCTTCCTCTCTGCAGGAATCCCAGTTAAAGCTTCTCCCACTGATGGCTGCTCAGTCTTTGCGTCATCAGTGAAGGGGAGGCTGAACTCCTCTGCTTTAAGGGCTCAGCTCTGAAATGGCTCCTCCTTTCAGGAGGTTCTTCCTCTCATTCAGCCGGAATCTCCTCTCTTGTGGCTGAGCTCCTTTCCCCATTTCCCTCCCTCTGGAACAGCATTGAAGAGACCTGGAGCTTCTCTGTAGCTTCCCTCAGTTGCTGGAAGAGGCTGCACAAGGCAGTTGTGGATTTACGGCCACAACGGATAAGACAAGACAAGACAAGATAAGCTTTATTATCATTTTTATACTGTGGACCTAACAGCACACATCAAAAATGAAATTTAGTTGCCCGCTCTCAAAGTGAAACACATACATGACAGACACCTAAACATACTATGAACAACATATGTATAGACCCACATCCCTACATATACATAACAAATAAATATTAAATACTGTCCATCTTGAATATATAACGGAAGGAGGAAGCTTGAGAGTTCGCAAGGTTAATGCTGTATGGAATGAAACTATGGCTGAATCTGGATGTTCTGCTTCGGATACCACGCAGCCTCCTCCCAGAAGGTAACAAGGAAAACAGGTCGTGAAGAGGATGTGTAGTGTCCCAGATAATCTTACGGACCCTGCTCAAGCAGCGCTTCTGTGCTATGTCCTAGATGGGAGGGAGGGAACTGCCAATGATCTTTTCGGCCATTCTCACCACTCTGCACCGCCTTCCTGTCTGAAGCAGTGATGTCTCCAAACCAGACTGTGATGCTGTATGACAAGATGCTCTCGATTGTCCCCCTGTAGAAAGTGGTCAGGACAGGGGAAGGAAGATGTGCTTTTCTCGTGCAGCGCAGAAAATGCAGGCGCTGCTGTGCCCGCTTCACCAGTTTCTCACTGTTGAGCGACCAAGTCAGCCTACTCGTTAGCTGCACATCCAGCAATTTAATGCTGGTAACCATCTCCACAGGTGAATCATTAATGCACAGAGAAGTGTGGCTGTGCCTGCCTTTTCTGAAATCAACAATGATCTCTTTGGTTTTTCCGGTATTTAAAACTAGGCTGTTTTCCTTACACCAGTTCACCAGAACTCAAAATGTCTGTTGTTAAGCAAGATAGTTGTTAAGTGAGTTTTGCCCCATTTTACGACCTTTTTTGCCTTTTCTGGTAAAGTGAACCATTGGAGTTGTTAAACAAGTAACATGGTTGTTAAGGGAATCCAGCTTCCCTGTTGACTTTGCTCCTCAGAAGCCCCAAAAGGAGATCACGTGACCCTCAAACACCATAACCATCATAGGTACATGCCAGGAATTCTGATTTTGATCACGTGACCCTGGGATGCTACAATGAGTGTCTGAAAAACTGTCATAAGTCCCTTTTTTCAGTGCCCTTGTAACTTTGCACGGTCACTAAATGAACGGTTTCTCATAATCAACCTGATGTTTTCTAGGCGTTTATGAATAATCTCTTTTTTTTATGATTCATTTTTTTGTCACCTGCTCTAGAATGTTTCCTATAACTTACCAATTGCAACAATTATATTTTATTAATATATATTTTGCCAGTATATGGTTGAGAAATTTTGCTGAACCTTTCTTTTTTATTTATGAAGATAGCAGAAGTACCTGTTTTTCTAAATAAGCATATTTTGATGTTAGACAACTGTAGAAGAAAGATTTAAATGTGTAAAGGCTAAATAGGATTTTTAAAAAAGGGTTTCAGATTTTAAAATTCCTGGATGTTCCCATTGTAGTTCCATCCTTTTCTGCAGAAGAATGAGTTTTGCAATATTTCTCATGATAAACCGTACTTGGATCAAAATGGAGATGTAGTAGCAGATCTGGAAATCCCGAGCTGCTTGATTCTCCCCAAGCAGGATCCCATCGAGCAGATAATGGGGACTTTGGAAAAACAGAGACTTACTATCGACGAAGATGCTCTTTCACAGCTAAAGTTGCTCAACAAGGTCGGAGAAATTTTGGTGTCTTTCCTCTTTTTCCAAAGATTTAGAACCCATTTCATGTGGACTAAGGCTAGTTACCAGGGTCAGTGACCTTCACTGAGAATTGAACATGGGGAGCAGAAACCTTACAGTTTTCTTTCTATAGACCACTTGGGAGGCTTCAGTACTATTGACCAAGGTGTTCTTCAGTTGCTGTAATATTGAAGACTGTTGTAAGGACCCACCTCAATTTACATCTTAAGAAGACAGAACTCTTGGAACGTCTCTTCCAACAGGAATCCTTATTAAGAGAAACTGACTGAAGGCATGCTAGACAGGATCTGAGGGGTCCCCCCCCCACCATTCAATGTTTTAAAGTGTTCCCAAGCAGCCCCACTCCACAGTTCTTCCAGTCGATTCAATCCACCTGTAGAGAAAACAAAACAGGTATAAAAGTTAGTCTGGCTTGTTAGGATACTCTGTATGAAACTTTTTTAAAAGCTTCGGGGCTCTGATATGATGTTTATGGACCCACTCGTTTTGTGAGGAGGGGAGGTGTTTCCATGCTACTAGGTATTGAGTTGTCCCATGATATTTTCTAGAGCCCAGGATTTCCTTTATTTCGAAGTATTGTTCTCCTTCCACCATGATTGGGGTTGGTGGGGCAGATTTTTGGCCGTAAGGGTGACTGTTGTTCTCTTTTCAGCAAACTGCAGTGGAAAATTGGGTGTATTTGCCTAAGATTTTTGGGTAATTATAATTCTACTGTTACTGGGTTTATGATTCTTTTAATTGGAAAAGGCCCTATATATTTTGGTCCAAGTTTTTTACAGGGTTGTAGGGATTTTAGCTCCTTCATGGATTACTGCCTTGTCGCGGCGAAGGGGCTTGCGTAACTCAATGAAGTTATGAGCTATGCCGTGCAGGGCCACCCAAGACGGACAGGTCATAGCAGAGAGTTCTGACAAAATGTGATCCACTGGAGAAGGAAATGGCAACCCACTCCAGTATCTTTGCCATGAAAACCCCATGGACAGTACTAAAAGGCAAAAAGATATGACGCTGGAAGATGAGCCCCTCAGGTCGGAAGGTGTCCAATATGCTACTGGGGAAGAGCAGAGAGCTAGTACTAGCAGCGCCAGAAAGAGTGAAGCGACTGGGCCAAAGCTGAAAGGACGCTCAGCTGTGGATGCATCTGGTGGTGAAAGGAAAGTCCGATGGTATAAAGATTTTTTCTCCATAGGAACCTGGAATGTAAAATCCATGAATCAAGGCAAACTGGACGTGGTCAAACAAGAGATGACAAGACTGAACATCGACATCTTAGGAATCAGCGAACTAAAATGGACAGGAATTGGTGAATTTAATTCAGAGGACCATCAGGTATACTACTGCGGGCAAGAATCCCTCAGAAGAAATGGAGTAGCCTTCATAGTCAATAAAAGAGTAGGAAAATCCCCCCAAATGACAGAATGATCTCAGTGCGAATCCAAGGCAAGCCATTCAATATCACAGTAATCCAAGTCTATGCCCCAACCACTGGTGCTGAAGAGGATGAAATTGACCGGTTCTATGAAGCCCTACAGCACCTTATAGAATCAACACCAAAAAATGATGTCCTTATCATCATGGGGGATTGGAATGCTAAAGTAGGAAGCCAAAAGATAACCGGAATAACAGGCAAGTTTGGCCTTGGAATACAAAATGAAGCAGGGCACAGGCTGATAGAATTTTGTCAAGAGAATACGATGGTCATAGCAAACACTCTTTTCCAACAACCCAAGAGACGCCTCTACACATGGACATCACCAGACAGTCAACACAGAAATCAGATTGACTATGTGCTCTGCAGCCAAAGATGGAGAAGCTCTATACAGTCAGTAAAAACAAGACCAGGAGCTGACTGTGGCTCAGATCATGAGCTTCTCATTGCAAAATTTAGGCTTAAATTGAAGAAAGTAGGGAAAAACACTAGGCCATTCAAGAATGAACTAAATCATATCCCTGATGAATAAACAGTAGAGGTGACAAATAGATTTAAGGAATTAGATCTGATAGACAGAGTGCCTGAAGAACTATGGACGGAGGTTCGCAACATTGTACAAGAGGTAGCAACTAAAACCATCCCAAAAGAAAAAGAAATGCAAGAAAGCAAATGGCTGTCTGAGGAAGCTTTGCAAATAGCTGAGGAAAGAAGGAAGCGAAAGGCAAGGGAGAAAGAGAAAGATACCCATTGGCAGAATTCCAGAGAATAGCTAGAAGAGATAAGAATGCCTTCTTAAATGAACAGTGCAAAGAAATAGAAGAGAACAATAGAATAGGGAGAACCAGAGATCTCTTCAAGAAAATTGGAGATATGAAGGGAACGTTTCATGCAAAGATGGGCATGATAAAGGACCAAAATGGCAGGGACCTAACAGAGGCAGAAGAGATTAAGAAGAGGTGGCAAAATTACACAGAAGAACTATACAAGAACGAGCTTAGCATCCCTGATAACCACGATGGGTGGTCACTGACCTCGAGCCAGACATCCTAGAATGTGAAGTGAAATGGGCCTTAGGAAAGCTGAGCAACAACAAAGCTAGTGGAGGTGACAGTATTCCAGCTGAGCTATTCAAAATCTTAAAAGACGATGCAGTAAAAGTGCTACACTCAATTTGCCAGCAAATTTGGAAAACTCAACAGTGGCCACAGGATTGGAAAAGGTCAGTTTACATTCCAATTCCAAAGAAAGGCAATGCCAAAGAATGTTCAAACTATCGCACCATTGCACTCATTTCACATGCAAGTAAAGTTATGCTTAAAATCCTACAAGCTAGACTCCAGCAGTATGTGGATCGAGAACTTCCAGAAGTACAGGCAGGATTTCGAAGAGGCAGAGGAACTAGAGATCAAATTGCCAACATACGCTGGATCATGGAGAAAGCTAGGGAGTTCCAGAAAAACATCTACTTCTGCTTCATTGACTATGCTAAAGCCTTTGATTGTGTGGATCACAACAAATTGTGGCAAGTTCTTAAAGAGATGGGAGTACCAGACCATCTTATTTGTCTCTTGAGAAACCTATATGCAGGTCAAGAAGCAACAGTGAGAACTGGACACGGAACCACTGATTGGTTCAAAATTGGAAAAGGAGTCCGGCAAGGCTGTATTCTGTCGCCCTGCCTATTTAACTTATATGCAGAGCACATCATGAGAAAGGCAGGGCTAGATGAATCAAAAGTTGGAAATAAGATTGCCGGGAGAAATATCAACAACCTAAGATATGCAGATGATACCACTCTAATGGCAGAAAGTGAAGAGGAACTAAAGAGCCTTGATGCGGTGTGAAGAAGGAGAGGTGCAAAGTGGCTTGAAACTCAACATTAAGAAAACCAAAATCATGGCATCTGGCCCTCTCAATTCCTGGCAAATAGATGGGGAAGAAATGGAGGTAGTGACAGATTTTATCTTCCTGGGCTCTAAGATCACCACAGATGGGGACTGCAGCCAAGAAATTAAAAGACGCTTGCTCCTGGGGAGGAAAGCTATGGCAAATTTAGACAGCATACTAAAAAGCAGAGACATCACCCTTCCAACAAAAGTACGTATAGTCAAGGCCATGGTTTTCCCAGTTGCAATGTATGGCTGTGAAAGTTGGACCATAAGAAAGGCTGAATGCAAAAGAATTGAGGCCTTTGAACTATGGTGCTGGAGAAGACTCCTGTGAGTCCCCTGGACTGCAAGGTGATCAAACCGGTCAGTCCTAGAGGAGATCAACCCTGACGGCTCCTTAGAAGGCCAGATACTGAAGTTGAAACTCAAGTACTTTGGCCACCTAATGAGAAGGAAGGACTCACTGGAGAAGAGCCTAATGCTGGGAAAGATTGAGGGCAATAGAAGAAGGGGACGACAGAGAATGAGGGGGCTGGATGGAGTCACTGAAGCAGTAGGCGTGAGCTTAAATGGACTCCAGAAGATGGTAGAGGACAGGAAGGCCTGGAGGAACGTTGTCCATGGGGTTGCGATGGGTCGGACACGACTTTGCAACTAACAACAACAAGGGATTTTAGGTATTTTGTAGACAAGTACATCATTTCTCCTATAATGAATGGTGTGGGCTCCACCCTTTTCTTATCTGCTTGTGCTTTGTATGCTTGCCTAGCTTCATCTAGGGCAGTGGTGGCGAACCTATGGCATGGGTGCCAGAGGCGGCACTCAGAGACCTCTCTGTGGGCACACGTGCCATTGCCCCAGTCCTAGGCCTTCAGCTGGGTTTTTTAAAAACCTTTTCGCTTTAGGCCTCCGCCATGTGCAAAAAAAAAAAAAAGTTTCAATCAGACAATTTCAATTTCTCGTGGAAAAAAAAAGATCTTGCAAAGTTGGAATTGATTGATTGAACTTTTTAGTCCCACCCAGTTTGCCGTTACCACTGCAGCCACGCCCAGCCAATGGGCCACGCCCAGCCAATGGGCCACACCCAGCCAATGGGCCACACCCACCCGGCACTCGACGATGCATAAGTGGGTTTTGGGTTGCAGTTTGGGCACTCAGTCTCTAAAAGGTTCACCATCAATGACCTAGGTAGTCTATTCTTTCCTGGTGGAATTCGCATTTTGATAATTTGGCATATAGTTGGGTGGCTCGCAGTTTCTTTAAGACCACTCTGACGAGGTTGACATGTTCCTCTTTTGATTCAGTGAAGATAAGGATGTCGTCTAAATAAACCAGGACCCCCTTAAATAGGTGCTCCCTTAGTACCTCGTTGATTAATTGCATAAATACTGCGCCCCCCCCTCCCCGTGTAATCCAAATGGCAAAACTTTGAATTGGTAGCACCCCATTGGGCAGTTAAATGCGGTTTTCCATTCATCCCCTTCCTTAATTCTCACACGGTAATACGCTTCCCTTAGATCTAGTTTAGTAAAATAAATTCCTTTCGAGAGGTGTAATAACATGTCCTTCATGAAGGGTAGGGGATATAGGTTGCTTTCACTGATTGCATTCAATAGGTGGTAGTCCCCGCATAAGTGTAGAGAGCCGTCGTTCTTCTCTCTAAAGAAGACCGGAGCTGCCACTTTAGGCTTGGCTGGTTCAATGAACCCCCTTTCTAGGTTTTTCTTTATGAATCTCTCCATTTCCTCCTTCTCCTTTGGGCTCATGGAGTATAATCTGGGCTTCGGGAGTTTTGCCCCGGGCTTGAATTCTATGGCACAGTCCGTGGGTCAGTGGGGGGGAAGCTCATCCACCATCTCCTCACTGAAAACTTCAGCAAGATCTCTGTATTCCTCTGGTATTTCTGGTAGCCCCTGTAATTCTTCTCCCATGGATGCTTTTTCCGTTCTTAATTTTGGTGATTCCCCTTGGGGTTTTAAGTCCGTAGGGTCCCCCTTTGGGAAATTGATTTCTGCCATCCTCCAATTTACCCAGGGGTTCCATTTTGTTAACCATTCCAGCCCTGGGATCATCGGGCATTCCATGCCTGGGGTCACTACAAACGTTATCTCTTCCTCATGATTTCCCAGGGATAGGTGGATTGGTAATGTGGCTAGGGTAACTGGCACCCCCTCCGCTATGGACCCATCTAACTGGCCAAATGAGATTGGTTGTTCCATCCTCTTCACCAGAATGCCCAAATTTCCCACTAGCGTCGGGCTAATGAGGCAGCAGGTGCAGCCAGAGTCTATTAAGGCTTTCACTTTGACAGCTTCGGGCATGGAGGGGGCTAATATAGTCACTGTCTTGAGGATGGGTGGGATGGATCCACTTACCAGGGGTTCGCCCTCCGAGATGTCATCTGGGGCATCCACCGGCCCTGCGGTGTAGGCTGGAGTTCTTTCCCCAAGATGGGCGGAGGTAGGGGATTCCACAGCTTCTATCACTCTCATGGCAGATTCTTTTGACTTAGCTGGGGACTTCCCAGTTTTGCTGGCCGGTGATCTGTCAGGGTTGTGCTGGGGGGCTTTCGAGCGGCATTCTACAGCCTGATGCCCCTTTCTCCCGCATTTGAAACAGCCCATTGGCTTCTTGGTCATAGCCGATGGCTTTGCTGGTTCGCACGTCGGCTCAGGTGGTGAGCGGCTCCATTGTTTTCCCTGGCGGTGCCTCTTCAGTAGGTCGATCTCTGCTTCCTCTGCCAGGACGTACCATTTGTCGAGTTGGTGTGGGTCCCCCCGGGGCAGACAAGCATCATATAGGTCGTAATTTAGACCATCTTTGAAATGGCTAAGGAGGATGTCTTCCGGCCAGTTCAGCTTGCTGGCAAAGGTCTGGAATCTTGCGTATATTCAGCTACTGGCCGTCTGCCTTGCCTCATTGTTTTGATCCTTTCGCGGGCTTTGCGATCAGCCAGGGGGTCTTCAAATCGCCTTCTCAGAGAGGACATGAAACAGTTGAAGTCGTTGAGCTCTGGGGCATTGGAGTCGTGCAAATTCACCACCCAGCCCGTCCAGAGCAGATTGCATGATCCACATACGGGCTTTGTCACTAGGGATGTGCCGCCCGTGTTCCTCCATGTAGCTGAGGATTTGGGTTAGGAAAAACCCCAAGCGTGTCGGCTCCCCCTTGAATTTCGCATCCAGCGGCGGGAATCTTTGAATGGATCGGCACCTTCTTCGTCGGTGGTATTGTCTTCCATCCAGATCGCAACCTGCGGGTTGGCGGGGAGTGGGGACTTCTGGATCAGCGGATGTCCCCAGGGCTGCAGGTTCCAATTCCCCCTCAGTGTCTCTCCAGTTGCGGCTCCAGGAGTTGGTGCGGCCGTGGGGCTCAGGATTTTCCTCTCCCAGGGAGCTGAGGGTTCTCTTCATCAGGTCGATAGCTTTCTCTAGGATCCAGTTCGAGTGCTGTACCCAGCTTCCTTCATCTTCGTTTGTGTGCAGGGATCACTCCATCTCCTGCTTCCATCCTGGTTGGTTGGCCCCCCATCTCACCTTTCTTGATTTCTTTTCCCATTCGCCTTTCTTTCCAACGCCCATTGACCACCGAGGTTTGTGGTTACGCATCTCCACCACCTCTTCTCCTGATGAATCTGACCTTTCAGGTCCGGACGTTTGGTAGGTTTTCAGTAGGGGCAACGGCTCCCTCTCTGGGGGGCTTTCCCCCTTCCCCGCTCCGTCGTCTGACATGGTATTTTTGGGAAAGTCCCCCGGCAAGGTTCTTCCTTCCAGGTTGACCAATTTTGCAGATCCTGTCTAATGTAAGGACTCAATTTACATCTTAAGAAGACAGAACTCTTGGAACGTCTCTTCCAACAGGAATCTTTATTAAGAGAAACTGACTGAAGGCATGCTAGACAGGATCTGAGGGATTCCCCCCCCCCCACCATTCAATGTTTTAAAGTGTTCCCAAGCAGCCCCACTCCACATTTCTTCCATTTCTCCTTAGCCATTTCTGGCAGATGTCTGGGTGTTAAGTCCATCAGATCCCAGGCATTGCAATCTTCCCCCCCTTTTCCCTCACTGCCAGTAAAAGGAGACTTCATAGGGAGTGAGATGAAAGGCGGATGGCCGCATTGTTATGTTTAGTACTCTCAAAGGGAATCCACAGAGGTTACTTTGTAATTAATAGAGGAAATGCCAGTCATAAACACCCATGCTTACCCCCCTCCCCCTTAGTAGTATGACAGAATCTAGAAGAGAGTAAGAATTGGTTTTTTCTCAGAGTAGGTAGCTAGAAATGAAATATAATTGGATTCTGACATCTGTTTTTAGCTGATTAAGCCATGTCCAACCTGGGATGAGAAACCCTCAAGTGCTGGAGGTTGTGTTGTTAATAAGGTCAGGTTTGCTTGTCCTCAAATAGCAAAGTGGGAGGGAATTCTGTTGAACAGTCCCTGAATTGAGGTTTGGACTGAATGTGATGAAATTGGATCGTGACTGGATGGAGCTCCTGCTGGTCCCATTGGGAGAGAAGCTTCATCTTGTCCCGCTTAGGGAGAGGCCATTGGGAAATGGCTCCCTGAAAGGGCAGGTCCATGGTCTGTGATATTTTTAAGGAGTCCAGACCTGGTCAAAGTTAGCTATATCTGTCTTTCACCCAACTGGGAGCAGCAATTGGGCTTCTGCCCCCAGGAAGGAGGTCCAAGACTTTCACTTCACATAAAATGACAGTGACTAGTGAGATAATCCCTTGACCCAGAAATCTGAAAACACCTAAACACAACTTTGATTCAAAGAAAAGATCTTCCTGATATCAGGAGAGAGATTTTGACAGGAAAGGCTACTTAGATTTGGCCTTTGGCTATTAAGAGGGTCTTCGTCTGAAAATCCCTTGAATGGCATTGTTTATCCTGAGTCTTAGCTTCCTTCACTCCCCCTGGGCAAAAAAGAGTAGCCCAATTTAACTAATATTAAATGTGGGTCTGTCTTTCAATGCCAGTTAGAGTCTCCTAATTGCAGTTCTTCAACACAAAGGACCTTTTCTTGGATAACTGGCGGGGCCTTAGAAATATCTCCTTCTGACACAGGACTCACACTCCTGTCCCATCGGTTGCAGCCAAAGATTTAATCTTTTTCAGGGACACGTTCTCATGATCTCACCTCAATCTCACTAGAGTTCTAGAATCTATGCAGAAACCTTTAGTCTTAATAAAGGAGAATATTTGTAGCTCAGCATTGACATCAGGTGTCCTTGGTGCTCTCTGAGCTTGTTTGTTTTCTTGCAGACGTTTCATTACCCAAACTAGGGAACATTATCAGTGCTAGATGACCAGTATGGATGATGTTCCCTAGTTTGGGTAATGAAACATCTGTAAGCAAACAAGCAAGCTCAGAGAGCGCCAAGGAGCTCTCACCCTTAATCTTATTTCAGCAGCATGGCAGCCATATGAATTGAACAAATAAAAATACAAATCAAGAAAGAACGTCTGCTTTAAAGTTGACAGCTACAATTTATGGGGAATTTTTCCTTTATATCTTAACTGGGAGACTCTTTTGAACGAGTGTCAAAGGGGAGTAGCTTTGCAAGGCTTTGTGTAGTCCAGAAGAAACCTTTCCAGATCCTACTGGTCAGAAGTTTCCTTCTTAATCACATTTTATTCCACTTAAATAAATCTAATAAAATAACAATTTAATAAATCTTTGACAACAAATTTATTCAAAAATGTAATGAGTAGATCATCATAGCCATGGATGTATGAAAAGTAGAGGAATACCTTTTAATACAACCGTTAGGTTGTTTGTCACTTAATGCTTAATTCTTTTCTCAATTCCCTCCCTACAGACTTTATTAACTAGAAAAGGACTTTGTTGCAATGTGTTATGCCAGAAGCAAAAGGGAGGAACTAAGGAAAGAATCTGCCAGGGTCCCATCTCCTACACCTGATTGGAAGGAGTCAGAGATTTCATGTTCACCTAAGTGAAGCCCAGAATCTACTTGTCTAATTTCCATTTCTTCTCTCCTTTTCCATGGATGGTGAGTCCTAACCTATTTTCTTTGGCATTCCTATTTTTTTCTGCTTAGTCTCTGCCACAGTCCAAATGTGTGGAAAATTGTCATCCTGGATTTGTCAAGCGGGTGCGAGAAGGAGAGCCAGTTTGCTGCTACGACTGCGTTCATTGTCCGGAGGGGACCATCTCCACTCAGGAAGGTGGGTGACACCAGAGGAAAGGTCAGGCTTTGTGGAACTGGATTTATCCACAGCATTTCCATGAAAGTGCAAATTAAAACATGCATTGAAGCTCAACTCTTTTTTGTTTATTCAAAATGAACCAGTAATCCTCCAATTTCCAATACTGTAGCTACATAGGTATTAGAAAATTATGCTATCAGTTTTCTTGTGGAATGGTTAAGCAACACATCTTGGAAAATGTTCATGGAACATTTCTCCAAAAAAAGTACTTCTTGAAATGTAAAAAAACAGAATATTAAAGAAATACTGGTTTTCTCAGATACAGAAAAGTGCACCAAGTGTCCGGATGATAAATATCCAAATATGGACAGAGTCCGATGTATCCCCAAAGTTATAACCTTCCTGTCTTTTGAAGAATTTCTGGGCATCATCCTGGTCTCTTTTGCTCTACTCTTGTTTCTAACCACAGGCCTTGTCTTAATCATCTTCATTCAATACTTAGAAACTCCCCTTGTCAAAGCCAACAACCGGGACCTCTCCTACATCCTCCTGGTCTCCCTCCTGCTTTGCTTCTTGTCTCCTTGTCTCTTCATTGGTCAACCAGGGAAAGCCACCTGCCTTCTCAGACAAATGGTTTTCAGCATCATCTTCTCAGTTGCCATTTCTTCCCTCTTGGCCAAAACCATCATGGTGGTGCTGGCTTTCCTGGCCACAAAACCAGGAAACAAAGTGAAGAGATGGTTGGGGAAGAGCTTGGCCAACTCCATCGTCCTTTCTTGTTCTACAGTCCAAATGATCATCTGCTTCATCTGGCTGGGAGTTTCTCCCCCATTCCCTGACTCTGACCTCCACTCCCAGCCTGGAGAGATCATCCTGCAATGCAACGAAGGGGCTGTTGTCATGTTCTACGTCACCCTCAGCTACATGGGCTTCCTGGCTGCCATCTGCTTCACGGTGGCTTTCCTGGCCAGGAATCTGCCTGGGGCCTTCAATGAAGCCAAGCTGATCACTTTCAGCATGCTGGTCTTCTGCAGTGTCTGGGTGACTTTTGTGCCCACCTACCTGAGCACCAAAGGGAAATACATGGTGGCTGTTCAGGTCTTCTCCATCCTGGCCTCCAGTGCTGGTCTGCTGGGCTGCATCTTCATCCCCAAGTGCCACATTATCCTTCTGAGGCCACACCTGAACACAAAGGAACATCTTACAGCTAGATAGTATTCAAGAGTTAAAGAAAATCATATCTATGTGTTTCAAAATGGGAACATGTTAAACAACTGGAAGTCTTGTAGCTCCCTTTCCTTTCAGCTCAATAAATCTTGCTAGACAGAACTCTGTGAAAGTCATTCAGAAGAATTTGCTACTGAATGTGACACCTTATAAAAAATAATGTGGGCACTTTTTCCTACTGACAGCAGCTAAAAGTGTCTCTGTGAGAGAGAGTGAGTAGGAAAAGAGGTCAGGAAGAAGCTGTGGGAACCAAGCACCAACCGGGTTGCCTGATCTTCTCCAGGAGATGCCGGAATGATGTGAAATGCCATGTTTGACCGGCTTTCAGCTGGGGAGGGAAATCTCCATCCTTCTTATAGAGTTCTTTTTGATTTCCTGATAAAACCTCCTTTGCAGAAAGTGTTGAGCAGAACAGCTGTCTGGGATTTCAACTTGGAATTGTTTTTCTTTTGGTGTGTACCTTTAAGAAATTTCCTCTGTATTTTTTTCCCTTTTCATCAACCAGAGAAATAAAATAGCAGTTTTCAGGCCCTTTAATTTCCCAGGAGGAGACTGAAGGGATCCTGTCTGAAGGCAGCCACATCATTGACTGAGTAGTCTGGACTGAAGCAGGAGCGTTCAATGCTGTGTATTCATCCAGGTCAAAGAAGGAGGTGCATAAGGGTGGGAAAATCTAGGTTTGCAGGAAGAGGCACCCATGGAAGCTATTCTGTTTTCCAGCCACACAGATTGCTGATGAATCGGTAATCAATCTGAGGTTTCAGAATAGCTTCTAATTGCTGATCAAATCTCTTTGCAAATTTTGTTTTAAGCAGGTAAAAAAAGCTTTGATGGATCAGACCAAGGTCAATCTAAGATTCTCAGTGACCACACAGAGATGCCTCTGGTTTGCCCACAAGCAGAAGGCAGAGACTTAGGGCTTTGCCCAACATGGTACGAGTGTTTCCGCACAATTTCACATTCCTCCATGACACCACACAATATTGGACACTCAGCCATCTCACTGTCTAGAAATCCCTAATTCTGGTATCTCACATTAATCTGAGAATTTTTTTCCCAAGTTTCACACCCCAATCTAAAGGACTAAGGCGGGACTGGAACTCAAGAGCCTCCTAGTGATTGTCCCAAAGTCACTCAGGAGGTTTTCATGCCTGAAGATTAGAACTCAGAGCCAGCTGACTTTCATGCATAAGGCAGGACTAGAACCCAGTCCCCTGATGACTGGCTCCAAGTCACTTGGCTCCAATCCCACCTTTATTTTTAAGGTGGGATTAAAACTCCAGTAATTGGCAGAAAGTCCCTCAGCTGGCTTTGGTTCCCTCCCGCATCCTCCCCAGGAACTCCTGCCCCCCCAACACAAAAGGCTCCTTCTGTGCCTCCTTGCTCCCCCCTCCTCTCCCCTGAACAGACAGCTGTCACTCAAGCCCCTGTCCCTCCCCACCCCTGGTGCCCAGGTCAGGCAGTGCTGCCCCCAGCCCCAGCAGGTGGGCCTCCCGAGCCCCCTTTTCCCTCTCCCCACCTCCTCCCCCAGGAGCCTCCTTGGCGCCAGCCAGGAGTCTCGCTGGGAGCCAGTGGGAGCACAGCGGGCTGGAGTTAGGGGCGGTCGGAGGGGATCTCTACCAGCCGGGCTCCAGGGATGGAGGGTGGGTGCTCCCTTCACCTCTTCCCCCCTGGGCCACGCAGGGGCTTCTCCGTCTCCAGAGGCTGTGGCACCCCCTGCCAGGAGAGCGGCCAGAGGAACCATGGGGGTGTGAGTGTGGTACCTGGGTCCAAGAGTGGGAGGAGCCCTGGAGGGATGGTGGTGCAGGGGAGGGGGCTCCCTCCTTCCCCTGGAGAAAAGCCAGATGTCATGGTTCCAACAGACAGGTACAAATAAAGCAGAACTCCAAGGCTTGAAAATTCCTGAAAGAACATGTTTATTAGTTACAAAGTATCAGCACGGTCAAGAGTGAATCCAAGTCTGGATACACACGTAACAATTCCCCAATACAAAGTTAGAAATCCCACCCATAAAGCTATGCAAACAATTACGTTCCCCAATGTAGTCATTTGGCGGGCTTTTTCCACAACGCCCAGCTTGCCGGCTCGGGAACAACCGATGACCTTGGTTCCCACGGGACAAAAGATGATTATGACTAGCGAAGCCCCTGGGAAACCCCCTCTCCCATCCATTCTATGTGGCAACGCAGAATGAGCAGGAAAATGGCTGTAGCCATGCTCAGTCGCAGGGTTGACACCAGGCGCTCCGCATTTGGCCCCCGCCCTTCTCCAGCTCCCAGCGCCTCCTTTGGCTTCGCTCGGCTGGGCGGTCCCAAATTTGCCTGCCAGGAGATCCCCCACTGGTCTCACTGGAGCGCCACCTGGCCCTTCCCACAGGGGGCGCCCTTCCTCCTCAGGAGCCCCAGGGATCCACCACCCCTCCGCAGCCGCTGCTGCCCCCGCCAGAGGACCCCGCAGACCCGGAGATGCTCCAGCGCCCTTCGGGCCTCGGCCAAGCCCTCTGCGGACCCAGCCAGGCTGAGCTGGAGGGCCTGAATGAAGCTGGGAATCTGCAGACGATCCCCCTGTGATGGCCGTTCCAGCAGCTCTGTCGTCCTAGGAGAGGCTTGCTCTGCCCCCTGTCCGACTTCTCAGACTGGCCCTCCTGCAGGGTCCATCGCAGCTGATCAGGGAGGAAAACTGCATGTAAGGCAAAAGCAGGAGAGAGAGAGAGAGAGAGACAGACAGGCAGACAGACAGACAGACAGAGACTTCTGAAGAGGGCGGTGTTGTTTTCACTGGTTTGATCTCTGAAGTTTTGTGTAGATCAGGCTGATTCCTCTTCAGTTATTTGCAGTTACAAAATCATCCAAAGAGAAGGAAAGCGGAAGGGATTTCT
This sequence comes from Azemiops feae, assembly GCA_023970755.1. Lineage (NCBI taxonomy): Eukaryota > Metazoa > Chordata > Lepidosauria > Squamata > Viperidae > Azemiops > Azemiops feae. Next base: position 23,984 of record JALGBA010004171.1, on the reverse strand, counting down.
TTCCTTTCCCCTTCCTCTTTTTGGGCAGCTGACACAGACTGAATGCAAATCCCTCCTTCACTGGGATCACCTGGATTTTGTGGTGGGACAGGAGGCCACACAGAAGCAAACCCTTCTCTTTATTGATTGATGAGAGTGGCCTGGAGCCCCATCTTATGTGCCACATTGCTGGGTGGGTCAGTGCAAAGGAATAAAATATAAAACCCAACAAAATGACAGCAACCACAAAAAGTAAAACTCTGTGGTGCCCAGGGAGCCATTCTCCCCCTCACATACTTAGGACTGGAGTCTCAACCTGCCCTCTGGATTTTGGGGGGAAGAACCGGCCATTTGGGGTGTCCTTATCACCCAATAAGAGGATGCGAGGGAGTGCTGGGTTCCACATAAATCCTCTTTCCCCTGGCAGGGGCAGCTGTGGGAAATGTGGGCCAACTCGGCTGTTATGTATTAAGCAATTCAAAGGGTCTGTTATAAGAATGGTTAACTGATTGCTTTATTTGAATCTTAGACTATCTGTCTGTATAAATTTAAGCCTTGTGTTTTAGGCGGGAATGAGTACTTTAAACTGATTGGCCGCCGCCTAGTGGCGGTCCGTATAAATATGAGTTAAGCAGCTTCTAGAGTTGCTTCTGTGAGAACTAATAAAAAGCTGTTATTTCAACTCCGTGTCTTCAATGCCTCGCTGTTCCCACTACACAACAGTGGCGACGAAGGTGGGATTATGCTGCTAGGAAGAAGAGAGCTAAGTCACTAAAGGGGTAAGACCAGGCATCAACGCCCTGGTTGGAACAGCGTTCCCCCCTTCTGCCTGCCAGTACGCAAACACTGGAGGTAGCACCTTCCTTGGGACCCGTCCCTGGGAAACTCACAGAAGCCCTAGCAGCATAAGGCATTGGAGATGCCGTAACAGCCTAACCATGGCCAAAGTCAGCAAGCTTTCAGAGTTTGACGTAACGCACCCCGAACGATGGAGTTCGTACGTCTCAAGAGTCGAAAACTACTTCAGAGCTAACCAGGTCAGAGAAGATAATTTAAAAGCTGCGACCTTGTTGTGTGTGTGTGGCCAAGCCACCTTTGATATAGCGGAGGTCCTAGTCGCTCCTGCTACATGGGAGTCAGTCACCTTCGCTGACTTAAAATGAAGACTCAAGGAGCACTTCGAACCGAAACTGTCCATTATCACATACAGACATGCGTTCGAGATGAGAGAGCAGCAGCCAGGTGAAACCATTGCTGAATTCATGGCCATCCTACACCAAGCGTCCCAGCTCTGCGAGTTTCCCAACCTAGAGGACAGGCTCTGGGACTGACTGGTATGTGGCCTGAGAAGCAGGGACTTACAACAGAGACTGTTCGCTAAAGAGACCCTGACATTCCAGGATTCCCTGAAAGAAGTGATGGCAGAAGAGGCTGCAGGTGGAGCCGTCAAGGCTTTACATCCCTCAAAGAATTTCCCCAGCCAGACGGCTGTGCATCATGAAGAGTCAGAGAGAACAGAAGACCCAGACGTTGACATTGAGATCGACCGGGTGCAGAAGATACCAGAAAGAAGGCAGCGGCCGCTTGACAAGGCAGCCTTCTTCCCTACCTGTCAGGGCTGCGGTGGATGACACCAGCACTCAGAATGCCGGTTCTGCGCAGCTGTGTGCCAAGCATGTGGCAAACAAGGTCACATCACTACCGTCTGTAAAGGTCGCCAGAGGGAATCGCCACATGAAGACTTCCCCAGGAGAGGTAATGGGGCCCCGGGGCAGAATAGAGTGGGGTTTTGCTCTGGAAGAAGGAGCATCCTCCGAACTGGAGCCCATCGCCCCCTAAAAGAAAAGCTTAGACTAAAAGTCAAGCTGCAAGGAATTCCATGCACCATGGAACTGGACACTGGATCAGCTGTGTCTATAATCTCCTATAAGACTTTTAACTTCATCTGCAGAAATGGCGGAAAACAAGTCAGACTCAAGCCGTCAGACTTAGTTTTGACAGATTTTCAAAACTCCCGCGTAGCTGTTAAAGGAGAAGCTATGATAAAAATGACATTCAAAGAGTTTGAGGGTTCCCTCAGTGTCGTGGTGGTGGAAGGTCAGTGAACAAGCCTGATCAGCTTAGACTGGTTTGATGCCCTGGGCATCCACGTGACTGGTATTAACAGAACCCAAACAACGGATTTGGCAGCTGTCTGCCAAGAGTTTGCGGACATATTCAGTCCCACTTTAGGGAAGTACAAAGGAACACCCATTGCTCTCCACCTTGATTCAACCATAGCCCCAGTCAGAGTAAAGCCTCGTAGAGTGCCTTTTGCCCTTAAGCCCAAGACTGATGCAGAGTTAGATAAGCTCGTTCAACAGGGAGTCTTGCAACCCATTGACAGCTGTGTGTGGGAAACCCCCATAGTTATACCGGTCAAGCATCTGCACGGATTATAAGTGCACTATTAATAAGGTACTGCAGCAGCATGCATATCCAGTACCTGTAGTTAGCCACATTCTGGCATCCTTACAAGGAGGTCGCTTATTTGCAAAGCTGGACCTGGCACAGGCTTATCATCAGTTGCCTGTGGATGACACCTCTGCTGAGGCTCAAACAATAGTTTCCCATAGAGGGGCATTCATGGTTTGTCGCCTGCAGTTTGGGGTCAGTGTAGCCCCAGGGCTCTTTCAGAGTGTGATGGAACGCACGTTAAAAAACATTCCAGGGGTGTGTCCTTATTTCAATGACGTTTTAATTGCTGGGGAGTCAGCAGAGATACTTGCTGAACGCTTAAGGGCTGTCCTTCAGCACTTCCACGAAGTGGGGCTGAAGCTAAAAAGGGAAAAATGTCAAATAGGAGTCAACTCCACAGAATCCCTGGGTTTCCGGATCGACGCTGCCGGAATACACCCCGCTGATTCAAAGCTCAAAGCTATTTTGCAGGCTCCCAGACCAAAGTCAAAAGGGGAGCTGCAAGCATTCCTGGAGTTACTTAACTTTTATCATGCTTTCTTCCTCACAAGGCTGCATTAGCAGAGCCTCTACACAGACTCTTAGATAAAAGGGCACCATGGCAGTGGACTAGCGCCCACGAAAATAGTTTCAAAGCAGTCAAATCACTGCTGTCGTCAGACTCTGTGTTAACTCATTTTAACAAAAAGCTGCCTATCAGTATTGCATGTGATGCGTCATCATACGGGATAGGAGCAGTTCTGAGCCATATAATGGCAAATGGGCAGCAAGCACCCATAGCTTATTACTCAAGGACACTTTCCCCCGTGGAAAGAAATTACGCTCAAATTGATAAGGAGGCTTTAGCCATAGTTGCAGGAATAAAGAAATTCCACGATTTCCCTTACGGTCACCCATTTACGGTCTTTACAGACCCCAAGCCTCTTCTAGGTCTGTTTACTGCAGACAAGCAAACCCCTCAGATCCTGTCTCCAAGGATGCTGAGGTGGTCAATCTTTATGGCAGACTACAATTACAGACTAGTCCATAAGCCTGGCAAGGAAATGGGTCACACTGACGCACTCAGCAGGCTGCCCCTGCCTAATTTAGAACCAGACCCCGCACCTGCTGCACGCATCCTGTCAATTCAAGATTTGCCAGAATCTCCCCTTCACGCAGGGGATGTGGCTGCTGAGACAGCCACCGACAAAACACTCAGCCGTGTTTTGAACTGGGTGCTGAGGGGGTGGCCAGGAACCAGTCCTGGGACAGGATTTCAGAGCTTTATTAGAAGACAAGATGAGCTGTCTGCATACAAAGGATGTATTCTGTGGGGGAGTAGGGTTGTAGTCCCACACATTCTAAGGGAAAGAGTCTTAGAATCTCTGCATGAGGGACATCCTGGAATAGTCAGGATGAAGGCACTCGCGAGAAGCTACCTGTGGTGGCCAGGGTTGGATAAGGAGATAGAGGCTCAAGTTAAAGGATGCCAGGTTTGCCAGCAGACCAGACCTGAGATGCCTCAAGCCCCAGTACATCGCTGGGAGACCATGCAAACCCCCTGGTCTAGGATTCATGTAGACTATGCTGGACCCTTTCAAGGACAGGTGTTCCTCATTGTAGTGGACAGTTACTCCAAGTGGCTTGAGGTAGCACCTGTCCCTTCTATGTCTATTGCCAGGACCATCCAGGAACTGCGCAGAATCTTTGCCACACATGGCTTACCCGATGTAATTGTATCAGATAATGGGGCACAATTTACTGCTGCTGAATTTCAGTCCTTCTTAAGGACTAACATGGTTAGTCATGCTACCTCTGCCCCCTTTCACCCAGCCTCTAATGGTCAAGCGGAAAGGATGGTCAGGACGACTAAGGAAGCACTTAAAAGGATCGTGTCAGGTGATTGGCATCATCAGTTGGCAGACTTTTTGCTCTGCCAACACACAATTCCATGCACTTCAACAGGCCATAGCCCAGCGGAACTGTGATGGGGACGTCGGCTGACTACGAAGCTGGACTGTCTCCATCCGGACCGAGTTGCAACAGAGACAGCGCAGCCTAAGCCCCCGAGGAATTTGCAACTGGGCGACCAAGTTTGGGCAAGGAACTACGGTCAAGGGGCACCGTGGGTGGTAGCTGTGGTTTGCAAGGTGTCAGGACCACTGTCATACAAAGTGGTCCTGGAAGATGGGCGCGTTTTGTGCCGCCACCTCGACCAACTGCGTTGGCGGCAGGCTAATCAGACCCTGGTCGCCAACCAAGAGGAGAACCGAGAGCTGCCTGACAGCTGGGCATGTCTGAGTCTCCTGGGGCTAGAGAGACTCACAGAGACATGGAGGAAGACTCAATCTTGGTTGAGTCGCCACCGACTGGAGGGACCTTGCCCACAGAACAGAATTTGTTTGCGGACTTGTCTCCCAGTCTTTCCGGGACTGCTCTGCTCACAGACATGTGCACTGGTCTACCCGGCCAGACCAGGCGAAGAGAGACTGGTCTACCTGGCCCAATCAGCCAGAGACTGCGGTTTACCCGAAGCTAGAGGGTCGAGGAGCCCTGGTCTACCCAGTCAGCTGAGGGTAGACCGGGAACCACAGGCAGAGATATGGTGATCAGAGCGGTCGCGGAAGCTGCCTGCCTATCTACAAGATTATGTACATTTTCTGGATATGTGATTTATCTAGGGGGAAGGGGTGTTGTGTATTAACCCAATTTCATAAGGACTGTTATAAATGGTTAATTAAATGTTCAGTTCAAATCCTTAACTGTCTGTTGTATATTGCAAGCCTGTGTTTTAGGCGGGAATGTATGCTTTAAAATCATTGGCTGCCGCCTAGAGGCGATCCGTATAAATATGAGTCAAGCGGCTGTTAGAGCCGCTTCTGTGTGGATTGAATAAACGAGCTGTTACTTTCACTCCTGTATCTTCAATGCCTCACCGATCCCAATATTTAACAGTGACCATTCGAATTAAGATGGACACCTCCCCCCATTACTTACAATTTCCATCTTCAGCAGGAAAGCCAGGCGTGTGACTTTGAGATGGTCTCTCTCTCTCAGCCTTAGCCCACCTCACAAGGTTGTTGTTGAGGGAAGGATGGAGCCTAAGTTATGTTCATTGCCTTGACCTATTTAGAGAAATAATAAAGGTGGGATAAAAGTCAACTTTATTAAAAATAAAAATAAGTAAGTACTTCAGTCCCCAGGCGGAGAGTGTTTGGGAAATAATTATATCTGGCCAACGGTGTCCCTTTTCGGTTAATTCCCCCAAATCCTTGGACCAGGTCAATTCCTACCTTTGGGGGCCCAAGGCCCATCCAACTGGGACATCCTGAAGCCACGTTTGGGGCCCCTGAATCTTGCAGTTTTCCCAGCGCAAAGCATGGCTGCCGGCCGGCTGGCCCAAGTCCATCTCTGGAGACCTGCACCTTCCAGGTGGCGGGTGGGGAGTTTGGTCCCATGTAGGGAGGCTCCTGACACGGCAGGTAGGAGCCCTTCTGGGGTGCTGGGGCTGAACCCCCTTTTCTCATCTCCTTCCCAAATGGGCCTTCACGGGAACCGTCTCTTCCTCCGGACAAACCCAGACCAGCGAGACCCTGGCGAGGCCCACAGAGCCGGCCGTCCACTCCAGCGGTCCAGCCCTACCAAGGATGCTGGATGTTGCCATGGTGATCTCCGGCCAATGGGGTTAGGGGGAGCCCCTGACGTCACCAGCCGAGGCTTTGATTGGCCTGGACCGGAGATTGGAAAAACCCTCCTCAACCGCCTGCCTGGCCTATGAAGGGATTGGCAGCTCTGGAGGGGCTTCTGCAGCCACCCTGGAAATAGTGACCGTTTTTCAGACTTACGACCTTTCCAGCATCCCCGTGGTCACGTGATCACAATCTGGATGCTTGGCAATTGACTCGTATTTATGACGGTCGCAGTGTCCCAGGGGGTTCACGTGATCCCCTTTTGCGACCTTTTGACCAGCAAAGTCCAGGGGAAAGCGAGATTCACTTAACAACCAAGTGACTCAGTTATCAACTGCAGTGATTCGCTTAACAACTGAGGCAAGAAAGGTCATAAAATGGGGCAAAACTCACTTAACAAATGTGTCACTTAACAACAGAATTTTTGCGCTCAATTGTGGCCATAAGTCGAGGACTACCTGCATAGAACCCTCGGGACGCAGGGAGTCCTTGACGTATGACCACGAAAGGGACCAGGCTCTCCTTTGCGAAGCAAGCAGGTTGTTCAGGGAGTCTGAGCCCATTTTTGGACCGTTTGGGCATTAAGCGAATCACTTCAGTTGTGAACTGAGCCACAAGGTTGTTAAGTGAGACAGAGTTTCCCCATTGACTCAGTTTGTTGGGAGGTGGCTGGGAGAGTTGCAGATGGGGATCACGGGACCCTGAGACACTGCGGCAACTGTGGCAAACACACACCGGCTGCCACAGGCCCAAATGTTGATCATGTGACTGTGGAAATGTTGCGACGGTCGTAAGTGTGAGGACTGGTCCCCAATTACTTCCCTCAGTGCCATTGTAATTCCCAAATGGATCTTTTTAAGTCAAGGCCTCCCTTTGCTTAGGAATCCTCTGCATTTCTCTTACGACCAGAAGGGAGCCCAAAACCTACGTTGCTAAGGGAGAAATTTGTGTTTTGCCCCACTTTATGACTTTTCTTGCCACAGTTGTTAAGTGAATCACTGCGGTTGTTAAGTGAGTAACACGGTTGTTAAGTGAATCTGGCTTCCCCACTGACTTTCCTTGTCAGACGGTCGCAAAAGGGAATCATGTGACTGCAGGATGCTGCGACCATCATAAATGTGAGTCAATTGTCAAGCATCCAGATGTAAATCACGTGACCCTGGGGATGCTGCAACGGTCATAAGTTTGCTCCTGCTGGGGGAGGTTCATTCCCTGGAGTGTTGCTGAAACAAGGCACAAATTCTGCACAAACAGCCACACCCAGGAGGTTGTCACCCCCATTAACCCCCAGGAGCTGCTTATTGGTTCAGGGAGTGGGAGGGCAGAGGGCAAGGTTGGGGGTCTCCAATGCTCCCCCCTGCCAAAGACCCTCCCCCTCTTTGGAGAGCAGCCAGGCTTCCCCTGCAGTCCTGCCCCCCCTCAGCCCCTCACCTGTGCAGGACCCGCCAATCATGCCCGTCAAGCCCATCGGAAGGGTCCCCTCAGTCTGTGTCAGCTGCCCGAAAAGAGGAAGGGGAAAGGAAAGAAATCCCTTCCGCTTTCCTTCCCTTTGGATGATTTTGCAACTGCAAATAACTGAAGAGGAATCAGCCTGATCGACGGAAAACTTCAGAGATCAAACCAGTGAAAACACTGCCCTCTTCAGAAGTCTCTGTTTGTCTGTCTGTTTCTCTCTCTCTCTCTCTCTCTCTCTCTCTCTCCCGTTTTTTCCTTACATGCAGTTTTCCTCCCTGATCAGCTGCCACAAAGTGTCTGGAGCACATTTGTGACCTTCCCTTATGCAGCTCTTCCATTCGGGAGCAGAGCGAAAGCCAGCCAGCCAGCCTAACTCAACCACCCACCCAAAATCCCCAGGAGCATCAGTCAGTCCTGGCCAGATCCAGTCCTGCCCCAGTGGAAGAGCCAGGGACCCCACGGGAGGGCGAGTCTGAGAAGTCGGACAAGGGGCAGAGCGAGCCTCTCCCAGGACAACGGAGCTGCTGGAACGGCCATCATGGGGGGATCGTCTGCAGATTCCCACCTTCCTTCGGGCCCTCCAGCTTAGCCCGGCTGGGTCTGCAGAGGGCTTGGCCGAGGTCCGAAGGGTGCTGGAGCCCCTCCGGGGCTGCGGGGTTCTCTGGCGGGGGCAGCAGTGGCTGCGGAGGGGGTGGTGGATCCCTGGGGCTCCTGAGGAGGAAGGGCACCCCGTGTGGGAAGGGCCAGGCAGCGCTCCAGTGAAACCAGTGGGGGATCTCCTGGCAGACAAATTTGGGGCCGCCCAGCCGAGCAAAGCAAAAGGCGGGGGCCAAATACGGAGCGCCCAGTGTCAACCCTGCGACTGAGCATGGCTACAGCCATTTTCCTGCTTATTCTGCATTGCCACATAGAACGGATGGGGGAGGGGGTTTCCCAGGGGCTTCGCTAGTCATAATCATCTTTTGTCCCATGGGAACCAAGGTCATCGGTTGTTCCCGAGCCGGCAGGCTGGGCGTTGTGGAAAAAGCCCGCCAAATGACTGCATTGGGGAACGTAGTTGCTTGCATAGCCTTATGGGTGGGATTTCTAACTTTGTATTGGGGAATTGTTATGTGTGTATCCAGACTTGGTTTCACTCTTGACCGTGCTGATACTTTGTAACTAATAAACATGTTCTTTGAGGAATTTTCAAAGATAAAGTTCTGCTTTATTCCTACCCATCTGTTGGAACCATGACATCCGGCTTTTCTCGGGGGGAAGGAGGGAGCCCCCTCCCCTGCACCATCACCCCTCCAGGGGTCCTCCCGCTTTCGGACCCAGGTACCGCGCTTACACCCCCGTGGCTCCTCTGGCCGCTCTCCTGGCAGGGGGTGCCACAGCCTCTGGAGACAGAGGAGCCCATACGCGGCCCGGGGGGGGAAGAGGTGAAGGCAGCACCCACCCTCCATCCCTGGAACCCGGCTGGTGGGGAGCCCGTCTGACTGCCCCTAACTCTCTACCTGCTGTGCTCCCACCGGCTCCTGGCGAGACTCCCAGCTGGCCCCAAGGAGGCTCCTGTGGGGAGGAGGTGGTGGGAGGGAAAAGGAGGCTCAGGTGGCCCGCCTGCCAGGGCTGGGGATGGCACTGCCTGACCTGGGCACCAGGGGTGGAGCGGGACAAGGGCTTGAGTGACAAGTGTCTGTTCAGGTGACAGGAGGGGGAGCCAGGAGGCGCAGAAGGAGCCTTTTGTGTTGGGGGGCAGGAATGCCTGGGGAGGATGCGGGAGGGAATCAAAGCCAGCTGAGGGACTTTCTGCCAATCACTGGAGTTTTAATCCCACCTTAAAAATAAAGGTGGGATTGGAGCCAAGTGACTTGGAGCCAATCATCAGGGGACTGAGTTCTAGTCCTGCCTTATGGAGGAAAGTCAGCTGGCTCTGAGTTCTAATCCTCAGGCATGAAAACTTCCTGAGTGACTTTGGGACAATCACCAGGAGCCTCTTGAGTTTCAGTCCTGCCTTAGTCCTTTTTGATTGGGGTGTGAAACTCGGAAAAAAATTCTCAGATTAATGTGGGATACCAGAATTAGGGATTCCTAGATAGTGAGATGGCTGAGTGTCCAATATTGTGTGGTATCATGGAGGAAAGTGGAATTGTGCGGAAACACTCGTACCATGTTGGGCAAAGCCATAAGTCTCTGCCTTCTGCTTGTGGGCAAACCAGAGGCATCTCTGTGTGGTCACTGAGAATCTTAGACTGACCTTGGTCTGATCCATCAAAGCTTTTTTTACCTGCTTAAAACAAAATTTGCAAAGGGATTTGATCAGCAATTAGAAGCTATTCTGAAACCTCAGATTGATTATTGATTCATCAGCAATCTGTGTGGCTGGAAAACAGAATAGCTTCCATGGGTGCCTCTTCCTGCAAACCTAGATTTTCCTACCCTTACATACCTCCTTCTTGGACCTGGATGAATACACAGCATTGAACGCTCCTGTTTCAGTCCAGACTACTCAGTCAATGATGCGGCTGCCTTCAGACAGGATCCCTTCAGTCTCCTCCTGGGGAAAGTCTCAGGGTCCTCTTTCCCTCCATATCTTGTCCAACCTTTCACACACAAGACAAGCTTGGAAGAGGAGCAGAGAAATGCTTTAAGTACAAATTGTAGAGTGGAAAATTAAAGGGCCTGAAAACTGCTATTTTATTTCTCTGGTTGATGAAAAGGAAAATAAATACAGAGGAAATTGCTTAAAGGTACACACCAAAATAAAAACAATTCCAAGCTGAAATCCCAGACAGCTATTCTGCTGAACACTTTCTGCAAAGGAGGTTTTATCAGGAAATAAAGAAAGAACTCTGTAAGAGGGAGGAAGATTTCCCTCCCCAGCTGAAAGCCGGTCAAACATGGCATTTCTCATCATTCCGGCATCTCCTGGAGAAGATCAGGCAACCCGGTTGGTGCTTGGTTCCCACAGCTTCTTCCTGACCTCTTTTCCTACTCGCTGTCTCACACACAGACACTTTTAGCTGCTGTCAGTAGGAAGAAGTGCCCACATTATTTTTTATAAGGTGTCACATTCAGTAGCAAATTCCTCTGAATGACTTTCACAGAGTTCTCTTTAGCAAGATTTATTGAGCTGAAAGGGAAGGGAGCTACAAGACTTCCAGTCGTTTAACATGTTCCCATTTTGAAACACATAGATATGATTTTCTTTAACTCCTGAATACTATCTATCTGTCAGATGCTCCTTTGTGTTCAGGTCTGGCCTGAGAAGGATAATGTAGCACTTGGGGATGAAGGTGCAGCCCAGCAGACCAGCACTGGAGGCCAGGATGGAGAAGACCTGAACAGCCACCATGTATTTCCCTTTGGTGCTCAGGTAGGAGGGCACAAAAGTCACCCAGACACTGCAGAAGACCAGCATGCTGAAGGTGATCAGCTTGGCTTCATTGAAGGCCCCAGGCAGATTCCTGGCCAGGAAAGCCACCAGGAAGCAGATGGCAGCCAGGAAGCCCATGTAGCTGAGGGTGACATAGAACATGACAACAGCCCCTTCGTTGCATTGCAGGATGATCTCTCCAGGCTGGGAGTGGAGGTCAGAGTCAGGGAATGGGGGAGAAACTCCCAGCCAGAGGGAGCAGATGATCATTTGGACTGTAGAACAAGAAAGGATGATGGAGTTGGCCAAGCTCTTCCCCAACCATCTCTTCACTCGGTTTCCTGGTTTTGTAGCCAGGAAGGCCAGCACCACCATGATGGTTTTGGCCAAGAGAGAAGAAATGGCAACTGAGAAGATGATGCTGAAAACCGTCTGTCTGAGAAGGCAGGTGGCTTTCCTTGGTTGACCAATGAAGAGAGAAGGAGACAAGAAGCAAAGCAGGAGGGAGACCAGGAGGATGTAGGAGAGGTCCCGGTTGTTGGCTTTGACAAGGGGAGTTTCTAAGTATTTAATGAAGATGATTAAGACAAGGCCTGTGGTTAGGAACAAGAGTAGAGCAAAAGAGACCAGGATGATGCCCAGATGTTCTTCATAAGAGAGGAAGGTTATCACTTTGGAGATACATCGGACTCTGTCCATATTTGGATATTTATCATCTGGACACTTGGTGCATTTTTCTGTATCTGAGAAAGTCAAAAAACAATATTTCTTTAGTATTCTGTTTTTTTACATTTCAAGAAATACCTTTTTTTGGAGAACATTTTTCAAGTTACGTTGCTTAACCATTCCACAAGAAAAAAACTGATGATATAAAACTGATGATATACAGTGGTGGCGAACCTATGGCACAGGTGCCAGAGGCGGCACTCAGAGCCCTTTCTGTGGGCACGCGTGCCGTCGCCCCAGTCCTAGGCCTTCAGCTGGGTTTTATAAAACCTTTTCACTTTAGGCCTCCGCGTGCAAAAAAAAAAAAAGGTTCAATCAGTCAATTTCAACTTCTCACGGGGAAAAAAAAAAGATCTTGCAAAGTTGGAATTGATTGATTGAACTTTTTAGTCCCACCCAGTCTGCCGTTACCACCAGAGCCATGCCCACCCAATGGGCCACACCCACCCAATGGGCCACACCCACCCGGCACTCGATGATGCATAAGTGGGTTTGGGGTTGCAGTTTGGGCACTCGGTCTCTAAAAGGTTCGCCATCACTGTTCTAATACCTATGTAGCTACGGTATCTGAAATTGGAGGATTTCTAGTTCATTTTGAATAAACAAAAAAGAGTTGAGCTTCAATGCATGTTTTAATTTGCACTTTCATCAAAATGCTGTGGATAAATCCAGTTCCACAAAGCCTGACCTTTCCTGTGGTGTCACCCACCTTCCCGAGTGGAGATGGTCCCCTCTGGACAAGGAACGCAGTCATAGCAGGAAACTGGCTCCCCTTCTCGAGCCCTTTTGACAAATCCAGGATGACAATTTTCCACACATTTGGACTGTGGCAGAGACTGAGCAGAAAAAATAGGAATGCCAAAGAAAATAGGTTAGGACTCACCATCCATGGAAAAGGGGAGGAGAAATGGACATTAGACAAGTAGATTCTGGGCTTCACTTAGGTGAACATGAAATCTCTGACTCCTTCCAATCAGGTGTAGGAGATGTGACCCTGGCAGATTCTTTCCTTAGTTCCTCCCTTTTGCTTCTTGCATAACACATTGCAACAGAGTTCTTTTCTAGTTAATAAAGTCTGGAGGGAGGGAATTGAGAAAAGAATTAAGCATTAAGTGACAAACAACCTAACGGTTGTATTAAAAGGTATTCCTCTACTTTTCATACATCCATGGCTATGATGATCTACTCATTACATTTTTGAATAAATTTGTTGTCAAAGATTTATTAAATTGTTATTTTATTAGATTTATTTAAGTGGAATAAAATGTGATTAAGAAGGAAACTTCTGACCAGTAGGATCTGGAAAGGTTTCTTCTGGACTACACAAAGCCTTGCAAAGCTGCTCCCCTTTGACACTCGTTCAAAAGAGTCTCCCAGTTAAGATATAAAGGAAAAATTCCCCATAAATTGTAGCTGTCAACTTTAAAGCAGACGTTCTTTCTTGATTTGTATTTTTATTTGTTCAATTCCTATGGCTGCCATGCTGCTGAAATAAGATTAAAGGTGAGGGCTCCTTGGCGCTCTCTGAGCTTGCTTGTTTGCTTACAGATGTTTCATTACTCAAACTAGGGAACATCATCCGTACTGGTCATCTAGCACTGATGATGTTACCTAGTTTGGGTAATGAAACGTCTGCAAGAAAACAAGCAAGCTCAGAGAGCACCAAGGACCCCACATGTCAACCCTGAGCTACAAATATTCTCCTTTATTAAGACTAAAGTTTTCTGCATAGATTCTAGGACTCTAGTGAGATTGAGGTGAGATCATAAGAACGTGTCCCTGAAAAAGATTAAATCTTTGGTTGCAACCAATGGGACAGGAGTGTGAGTCCTGTGTCAGAAGGAGATATTTCTAAGGCCCCGCCAGTTATCCAAGAAAAGGTCCTTTGTGTTGAAGAGCTGCAATTAGGAGACTCCAACTGGCATTGAAAGACAGACCCACATTTAATATTAGTTAAATTGGGCTACTCTTTTTTGCCCAGGGGGAGTGAAGGAAGCTAAGACTCAGGATAAACAATGCCATTCAAGGGATTTTCAGACGAAGACCCTCTTAATAGCCAAAGGCCAAATCTAAGTAGCCTTTCCTGTCAAAATCTCTCTCCTGATATCAGGAAGATCTTTTCTTTGAATCAAAGTTGTGTTTAGGTGTTTTCAGATTTCTGGGTCAAGGGATTATCTCACTAGTCACTGTCATTTTATGTGAAGTGAAAGTCTTGGACCTCCTTCCTGGGGGCAGAAGCCCAATTGCTCCCCCCAGTTGGGTGAAAGAGAGATATAGCTAACTTTGACCAGGTCTGGACTCCTTAAAAATGTCACAGACCATGGACCTGCCCTTTCAGGGAGCCATTTCCCAACGGCCTCTCCCTAAGCGGGACAAGGTGAAGCTTCTCTCCCAATGGGACCGGCAGGAGCTCCATCCAGTCATGATCCAATTTCATCACATTCAGTCCAAACCTCAATTCAGGGACTGTTCAACAGAATTCCCTCGCACTGTGCTATTTGAGGACAAGCAAACCTGACCTTATTAACAACACAACCTCCAGCACTTGAGGGTTCCTCATCCCAGGTTGGACATGGCTGAATCAGCTAAAAACAGTCTTCAATATTACAGCAGCTGAAGAACACCTTGGTCAATAGTACTGAAGCCTCCCAAGTGGTCTATAGAAAGAAAACTGTAAGGTTTCTGCTCCCCTTGTTCAATTCTCAGTGAAGGTCACTGACCCTGGTAACTAGCCTTAGTCCATATGAAATGGAAAAAAAGAGGAAAGACACCAAACTTTATCTGACCTTGTTGAGCAACTTTAGCTGTGAAACAGCATCTTCATTCATAGTAAGTCTCCCTCTTTCCAAAATCCCCATTATCTGTCTGATGAGATCCTCCTTGGGGAGAATCAACCAGCTCAGGATTCCCAGATCTGCTGCTACATCTCCATTTTGATCCAAGTACAGTTTCGCATCAGAAATATTGCAAAACTCATTCTTCTGCAGGAAAGGATGGAACTACAAGGGGAACATCCAGGAATTTTAAAATCTGAAACCCTTTAAAATCCCATTTAGCCTTTACACATTTGAATCTTTCTTCTGCAGTTGTCTAACATCAAAATATGCTTATTTAGGAAAACAGGTGCTTCTGCTATCTTCATAAATAAAAAAGAAAAGTTCAACAAAATTTATCAACCATATACTGGCAAACTATATATCAATAAAATATAATTGTTGCAATTGGTAAGTTGTAGGGAACATTCTAGAGCAGGTGAGAAAAAAATGAATCATAGAAAAAAGATTATTCATAAACGCCTAGAAAACATCAGGTTGATTATGAGAAACGGTTCGTTTAGTGACCGTGCAAAGTTACAAGGGCACTGAAAAAAGTGACTTATGACAGTTTTTCAGACGCTCATTGCAGCATCCCAGGGTCACGTGATCAAAATCAGAATTCCTGGCATATACTTATAATGGTTATGGTGTTTGAGGGTCACGTGATCTCCTTTTGGGGCTTCTGACGAGCAAAATCAACAGGGAAGCCGGATTCACTTAACAACCGTGTTACTTGCTTAACAACTGCAATTATTCCCTTTACCAGAAAAGGCAAGAAAGGTCGTAAAATGGGGCAAAACGCACTTAACAACTATCTTGCTTAGCAACCCACCACTGCCTTGTGCAGCCTCTTCCAGCAACTGAGGGAAGCTGCAGAGAAGCTCCAGGTCTCTTCAATGCTGTTCCAGAGGGAGGGAAATGGGGAAAGGAGCTCAGCCACAAGAGAGGAGATTCCGGCTGAATGAGAGGAAGAACCTCCTGAAAGGAGGAGCCGTTTCAGAGCTGAGCCCTTAAAGCAGAGGAGTTCAGCCTCCCCTTCGCTGATGACGCAAAGACTGAGCAGCCATCAGTGGGAGAAGCTTTAGGTGGGATTCCTGCAGAGAGGAGGGTTGGGCTAGATGGTCTCAGGGTGTCCTTCAAAGTTACAGATGTAAACTTCTACTATGCTAATCACAAACCCATAAAGACATGACTATATTTAAAAATGCATACATCCTTTTAAAATTAACAGTGTTTAAAACCAAAATTTATCTGTTATGGTTTAGAATATTGTGTCTCTAGCAATTAGATTGGTCAAACCTGTGGATCATTTGCAGCATAAGAAGGTTGAGACGGTTCCCCTCCTTCCCCTCTGGATTCCCTCTCCAAAGGAACCAAGATCAATGGATCCATATTGGGACCCCCATACCTGCCACGGCTGCAGCCTTGGAGCCCCCAAGATCTTTTCTCCCTCCTTCCTTCTCCTCCTCGATCTGGAGGAATAGGCGACATTCAAGGCCTGGGCCAGAGTCTTCGTGATACTGTACAAATGGGGACTATTTGTGACCCTTTCCCTGTTCCTTTTCTCCTGGGTCTCCAGTGGGGCTTTCTGGGTGCATCTTCTCCGGCCTTTGACAGAAAAGACGTGCTTGGAAAGAGAACAGCGGAAATAATGATCTTGAAAGGGATCTTCCACAAAGAAATGGGGTTCAAAGGCATCATCCTTTGGCCTTTCATTTCCCAGAAAAACAAAGCTCCAAATACTATGGACGTATTTGTAAAGTCTTTTCTTTTTCAATGTATATGTTCCCAAAACTGTATCGATCCAGACTTTCCCTTCAACGGGTCCTGTCAAACGCGTAAGTGCCAAATGGAAAGAAAGAATTCTGTCCATAATGGAAATATATTCCAGGAAGTGAACAAAGACATTGACTTGTCTCCACTTAGTGAGGGCATCCCTGAGGGCTGGTGTATATCCAGTTGTGGAGAACAGTTGTGATATAACCACACAAATTCCATTTCTGACAAGCATAGGAATGAAAGTCCTCATGAAATTCTCCCCATTATCTATGTTTGAAGCAAAGAGGCCAATCAAGGTCCATCTGAAGTGGAGGAGCAGTTGGACAATTGCTGGATAGTGGTATCCTTTTTGGGGGAACATCTGGTGGAAAAAGGGGAATTTCCTTTTATCACTCAGAGCCTCTGAAGCAGTTTCATATCTGATCTGAAAAAGCAATGAAGAAAGCTGTGTTATATCGGGAGTCAGATAAAGCCCAAAATAATAGCTTTTAATAAATTCAACTTGGTTTTTGTTCTGCTTCTTGCATTGGTAGGCATTGAAGAGGCAGGACTCACAAGCAGGAACTTCCTTATTCACAGCTCAACAGAACTGAAAACAAAATGGCTCCACCCCTTTTTATACATGCAGCCAATCAATGCAACGTATTCTCCCAGTCAAAATGCATCCCAGTCAGCCTTTGCAGACAGCCAGGCTGGTACAGGAGGCCACGTGGTCTGCTGGCTGAAACAGGGCAGCTCCCTGCACCTGTTTCTAATAAAGCCCAGTACATAACACTTTTGATGAACAAATTAAATAATTGTTGATTAGCCATTATGCCATATCAAGAAACAGAATATTAAATACAAAGCATTAACAACATTGTGTATAAAAATTTAATACAAGAAACAAATGAAATAAAAAAGAATAAGAATAAAAAACATGAATCGTATTTCTGTATCGCTCCTACAATTTATTGCAATCAGACCCACATATGCAGATGTGAAGTGAATTGGTTTGTTCCAATAAAGGGCTGCATTATATATAAATGTTTAATTCTAACTGCAGAGTCAACATATTGCTTTAACAAAAGTATCTCAAAAGGTAGTTTGTCTAATGTGCAATGCATGATTCTGATCTCTCTTTTTCTTATGCAGTTGTCATTCAATATTCCAGATTCTTGGTGAAGCAATCTTTTGATTTTTTTTTATTTCTATCCCACCTTATTTTTTCATTCGTTCTCTAGTTAGATAAGAGATGGGGAGGTAACAGCTCCTAATATAATTTGTCAGTTGCAGAATCCAAGAGGGCTTATTTGCAATATTCTATGTTCCAACACAGAGAACTTTGGGACTCTGTCAGGTTCCAGAGGTTTAACTGTACACCAAGAATTACAGCCATGGGGAAAAGAAAAGACGCCCTCTTTGAGTTCTGTGGTTTTACCTATCAGGACATAGCGAAAAGCATCTGTTCTTAAGCAGTTCTTAAAACTAGATAAATGCAGCCTCAGATGAACAACAACACATGACATATTACACCATGTCATAATTTATTTTACAAAAAGAAAGGCAAAACGGAGAAGCCGTGTGTGAAAGACGAAGCACACCCTGACTGCTTCCATAGGTATAAAGAGGCTAAAAGTTAGCCTGGTGCTGCTGATCAAGTGACCTTGATTAATTGACCATCAGCAAAGGTGACTGCCTCTATAAAAGCCAAAGTTTCAGGAGTTTGCCCGTCTCCAGCATTGCGTTGTGTGTTAACACAATGCCAAAAGGTAAAGACTTCAGCAATGATCTTAGAGAACAATTGTTGCTGCCTATCAATCTGGAAAGGGTTACAAGGCCATTTCAAAACAATTTAAAGTCCATCATTCTATAGTGAAGAAGATTATTCACAAGTGGAAAACATTCAAGGCAGTTCCCAATCTGCCCAGCAGTGAACATCCCAGCAAGTTCACCCAATGCTCAGAGATACTGCAAAAAATCAAGAGTTCCGCCTCAGACTCTACAGGCCTCAGTGAGCATGTTAAATGTTCATGGCAGCAGAATCAGAAAAGGACTGAACAAGCAGGGTTTCTTTGGAAAGGCTGCCAGGAGAAAGTCTCTTCTCTCGAAAAAGGACATGGCAGCCTGGCTGAGGTTTACCAAGTTGCACCTGAACAAATCGCAAGACGTCTGGAACATTCTCCTTTGGACAGGAGACCAAAGTGGAGAAGTTTGGCCATAACACACAGAGCCAGGTTTAGTGAAAACCACACAGAGCCTATCAGCACCAACATGCCTTACCAACCGCCAAGCATGGTGATGGAGGGGTGAGGATTTGGGCTTGTTTTGCAGCCAGAGGACCTGGGCACCTTGCGGTCATTGACTCCGCCATGAACTCCTCTGGGTACCAAAGTATTCCAGAGCCAAATGTGAGGCCATCTGACCGACATCTGAAGCTTGGTGGACTTTGGGTCATGCGAGAGGACGATGATCCCAAGCACACCACAAACAGCTGAAGAAGAAAAGAATCCAGGCGTTGGAATGGCCCAAAGTCCAGACCCCAACCCAATTGAAATGTTGTGGTGGGACCTCAAGAGAGCTGTGCAGAAACAAACGCCCACAAGTCTCCATGAACTGAAGCCATGTTGTAGAGAAGAGGGGACCAAAATTCCTCTCACAACGATGTGAGGGCCTGATGAAGTTATACAGAAAACGATTACTTCAAGTGATTGCTGCTAACGGTGGTTCTACAAGCTATTGTATCATAAGGTGCATTTAGTTTTTCAAACAAAGATGAAATTGCATAAATTCCCAATCCAGCTCTGAGTCAGCAACTGAAGTCCTTTTATCCATCCCCAAAATACTCCTCGGGTCCAGTGATTGGGTTTATTCCAGTAGAGGCATATTTTAAGCCCCAAACTTCAGTCCAATATAAGGATTTGGGGGTAATTTTGGCATTCTTTTCTCTAAGAATTGGGAAGAAAGCTGGATAGCTATGTTTTTTTAAAATTTAAGCAGTAAATTCAACCCTGCTGTTGCTCTAAGTGGGCTCCTTTGATGATGGCAGACCCAAGATTCAGTCTCAAAGAAAAGTAACGCTGGGAAGGAAAGGTGTTACTTGCTATATTGGCTACATTTGTCTTCCAAAGACCAGAACTTTTGACTTTCATTTATCAATAATCAGAGAATTATTATGTCAGTAGGAGCCAAGTTTTCTCAAGAGTCTACACCAGGGCTTTTCAACCTGTGGTACGCGTACCACTTGTGGTACATTAATGAGTGGCAGGTGGTACGCAGCCCTGCCTAGCCAAGTGTAGTGGGGGAGGGAAAGAGCCAGTGCAGGCAAGGACTTACAGTGAGAGAGTCCTCTGGAGCTGCAGATTGGCTGGGGCAGGCAAAGGCCCCAAGCTCACTTCTTGCTCACCCTCCCCCATGAGAAAGGAGGAGGAGGGGGCGGAGACAGGAGAGGCCATAAAAGGAGGCAGTTTGGGCGGGAGAGGGAGAGAGAGAAAAAGCAGCAGCCTTGGGAGGAGGTGGAGTCCGCTGCACCGGAGGGAAAAAAGGAGGAGGGGAGGGGAGAGGAGAGGAGATCAAGCAGCCACCTGTGCTGGCAGCAGCAAACAGGCAAGAAATGCAGTGGGGGAGGGGTCGCCCTCCAAGAGGAATGAAAAGGCAGCAATGGCTGGAGGTGAGGCATGAGGGAGGGAGATGGAGAGTGGAAGGATTCTTATGTGCTTTTCTGACTTTGGAGTTCTGGGATTTGTGCAATGTGGGCTTTGTGTTCTTAAGGAGTGTTTGGCAATTTCTATTTGGCTGATGGCTGATGTCTCATGTTAGCTTCTATTCCTCTGCTATTGTTATCTGTAAGTTTTGCTGCAAGGGATTTTGAAGTAGCCAGTAGCTAATTCTTAAAGGGGAATGTGACTTTTTAAGCTAGTTCACTCAGCAGTTTGTCTTTTCTGTCTCTGGAGGCTTTTCCTTGTTTGATGAATATATGGAAGAGAGAAAATATGGGGGGGGGGGTTCAAATTCTTTCTTCAGAAGGAGGTGGGCATGAGAAAGAGGGAGGCAGGGAAGGAGGGAGGGAACTTAGCACTTGGCCACCAGCAGCCCTGCCATTGACTTTGCTTGTCAAAAGGTTGCAAAAGGGGATCACATGACCCTGGAACACTGTGACCATCATAAATATGAATCAGTTGCCAAGCATCCAAATATAAATCACATGACCCTGGGCATGCTGCAATGGTCATAAGTGTGAAAAATGGTCATAAGTCATTTCAGTGCAATTGCAACTTTGAACAGGTTTTTTTTGGGGGGGGTCATCATGTTTTTGACACCTTGCTAGATGGTACTCGAATATTGCCATATCCTAAAAGTGGTACAATTGGTGAAAAGGTTGAAAAGCCCTGGTCTACACAATTAACCCATAGGATAACAGTACTGCATTATCAGTTTAAACCAACGTGTATTTAGCAAGTAAGAGGCTCAGTGGCTTAAAGACACTGAATCTGTTCCGGCAGTTCGAGTTCTGTCACTGCATGGCGGGGTGAGCTCCCGTCGCTTGCCTCAGCTTCTGCCCACCTAGCAGTTCAAAAGGCTGTGACAACGCTAGTAGATAAATAGGCACCACTTTGGTGGGAAGTGCGGCGTGTTTCATGCAGATGGTGGGGCCCCTGCCAGTGCTGGACTTGCTCGGATGTGACACCCAACTGTGAGGCGCAATTGGTGGTGAGAGAAGCCTGGATGATGCCACAGGAGACCTCTCGTCTTTCTGGTGCGGAGCTAGTTCACCCCCTGTGGTGTACCCCGGATGAGCTCATGAGCACAAACTGAACAGACTAGCATTCCTGGCCTGTGAAACAAACACTATGTAGTCTCCTGGCTATTTATACCTTTGCCATATGCTAAATAAATAAACAATTTCGCACTTTAGGCATGTACATGAGAATTCTTCCTTAGTCCTGGTAAGTCATTAATATCTAGACTGAATAACAAACGTTCAAATATGTACTCTTTTATGTTACACCTAGGTAAGTATCAATCCTTCTTCTTGTGGCTCCAGTGAGCCCAAACCTCCCTCTCAAACAAGGGCTTGTGGAAAGGGCTTGGATCAGGGCCAACAGTCTGAGTTCCATTTTAAGGGAAATCAATTTCCTCCATCATATTTCTCCATTTACTGTATCAAATGCTGCAGTAACATCTATAAAGCCAGAAAACCGTTGTTTACCCTACTGACATATTGTGTAATTAGCTATTTCAAAAGAAATCTGTTGTCAATATGAGATTATTAATTTATTGATTAATTATTATACAACTGTGTGAAACTTTTTCCTCTACTTAAAACCTTCTTGTTCTTCTGCAAGGAATATATGTTTGTTCTACCCAACCTCAAGTTTACTTAACAGGAACATGGTATAATTTTACCCACAATATCCATTAGTCTAACTAACCTGTAATTGCTAGAGTCCTATTTATTCCATTTTCTTTGTTTAAAGAAACACTACTATTGCCAACTTGAGTACAACTGTATATGTCAGGTATTATTTCTATGTGAAAATGAACATGCCAATAGTTCACCCACAACTGGAGATATTTTTTGAATAGCCGGGAGAAAGTCCTCTACAGGGACCTTACTGCTTTTCAGGCCTTTTATGAGGAATTTAAACATAAACATAATAGAAAAAATATAATTGATATGTTTGCTAATATGGAGAAAAGCAACTCTTGAATTCCATGTAGAAGGTATGCTTGGATCTGTTGCTTACCCACCAGCATCCTGCTCACTTTACCAGACAGAGAATAACACACACAAACCTGGGGGACTTTGTAGGTGTCTGCTAATGTTGATATCTGAATGGAGATTTCCCTTTTAGCTGCATCAAGAAGAGCCAGGAGGTTCTCCTTCCTTCCACAGCCGTAGTTGGGGACATTCCCTTCTCCAGTAGACAGAATGTCCAGCAAGGCATCTGAAGTGTGTAAAGGCCTCAAATGGTTGTCATGGATGTTGTAGCCAAGTGTGAGATTGTGCAGGAGCTGGGGATTCTTGTTGACCAGTTCAAAGGTGAAAATGAATTTTAGGGTGTATGAAATACCATAAGTCGTACTGTAAAAAATGTTCATGTTGTTATCATCAAAAGCAACAACATTTTTAAAAAGAATTTATTCCTTTTTGTCTCCACAAGCCTACTGAGTCTTAAGCATTTTTTAACCCCATCTCTGGATTTGAGTCTCTTCTACAAAATAAGAAAAAAGAGGAAATCAAAATCATCCAGGAAATTAGAGAAGTCCTGTAATATAGAAGCAAGTGAAAAGAAGAAGAAAAGAAGGAAAGTGTGAGAATTAGAAAATGGGGGGAATGCAAGTCCATCACCTTGAACGACTTACGATGGAACAAAAGGAGCCATGTTGAAAGGCAACATTATATTCGATAATACTGTTTCCGTTTTGACTATACCAATGAGATGGTCTCCTGGCCTGTAAAAGCTCCATGGTTTATTTTTATCCTGGTGCTCCAAACTCAGCGGGCATTTCGTTCTAAGCTTCCCAGAGACCAGCTGGGACACCAGCAGCATCAGAACCAGAAGCAGCAGGTCCATAATTCATAGGGCTTTATTAATCCTCTTCCTGTTTCTAACACCAACAGCAGAGAACAACTGGAAGAATTCAAAGCACTCTCAGAAGGTGGAGATGCCAGAGACTTTCATGATAGAAACAGAGAAACACTCAGCTTCACCTGGGAGGAGAGAGAGGTACAATCAAGAGCAGAGCCCCGGCCTGTCCCAAAACGTGTTCCCTCAGAGCTTGACCTAAGGAATTTATCCTTTTCTGATACAAGATCCTTTGCTTATGGATTCAGTCTGATGTCTCCATCAAAGGCACAGAGATCTCAAAGACCCAGGTGGTCATAATTACAGTGAGAAGCAACTTCTCCTCTTGGGATCCTGAACTTCTTCTGGGCTCCATGTGCAGAGGAGACACTGGAGAAAAGCACGTTAGTGAAAAATCACAGATACACTCCTGGGGGTTCTGTTCTGTTGTGGTTGTGGTCCTTCTTGTCAGGACATGTCCAGAAAGCGATGCTGGAGGAAGGTAGCTCAATAACAAGGGAACTGATGTCTTCTGTCCTTCAACGTGGTATCCTTGACTCCAGAGACTGCTGGGGAAGGTCACCCAGAGCTGTGGAGTTTGGTGCCACTCTAGGTTGGTGACACTTAACTCTTGTGTTGCCTCTCTTCTAACCGCCAAGGAAGCAATCAGACCCCTTGGATTCTGCCTAACGTTAAGAGGAGTGGGGCGTGTTTGGGATTTTCTTTTATAACAGAACTTCTGACTCTGAGGAAGATGAGGGTCCCCCCTGGCCCCTCAGCTGAGGAAATCCTCTTCACTGCAGCCTTTTCTGGGGAAAGGGCTTAAGCCCCCCTCCCTCTGCAATTCTGGGGGATTTTGCCTCGTTCTCATCACCCCCAAAGCGTTGAACTTTCCTCTTTATTTGACCCCCCCCCCTTTGGCTTGGCTTCTTCAGCCTCTTCTCCATCAGGCCCAGGGCAGGGAAGCTCCCAGGCAACCGTCTCTTCCCCGTGCTTGATTGGCTGCTGGGTTGTCACGACGAAGGGGGCGGGAATAGAAGCAGCCACTAGAGAGAAAGAGGCGGGATTTTTGTCTTCCCTGAGAACTGGAGGATTTGAATGGGAAATCTGCTTTCTCTTAGGAAACCCTGCTCAGATGCAGCCCAGAATCAGAAGGGGGGAAGGGTCAGAGAAAATGAAGCGATATTTAAAAATATAT
>JALGBA010004170.1:1872500-2063234 GCA_023970755.1 Azemiops feae | reverse complement strand
AACCCCGATGACGCTAACAGAATCAGACTCGAAATCACCAACATCCTCTGCACCAGCAAACCCCCCAAAAGCAACTTACACAAAGAGGAACAGACAGCACTAATTAACCTGAAAGAAGACACCAGCATAATAATCCTACCAGCAGACAAGGGCAACGCCACGGTGGTTATGAACACATCTGACTACCAAACCAAATTAACCAACCTACTCCAGGACTCCACATACAAACCCCTAACCACAGATCCCACCACCTACCTGGAAAAAACCACTAGATCCAAAATAAAAGCCTCCCCATCAGCGAAGAGATCCAGCAAAGAATCATTCCCAGAGAAAAATCATCCAGATGCCCTAAGCTCTATGGTCTCCCCAAGATACACAAAGAAGGAACCCCACTCAGACCCATAGTCAGCTCCATAGGCTCACCTCTACAAAACCTAGCCAAATTTCTCGCCAAACAACTACAGCCCTATTCAGAATCCATCACCTCACACGTAAAAAATTCATTCCAATTCATAGAGATCATAAAGAAACAAACCTTACAGCCCAGCGACCTACTCGTGAGCTTTGATGTCATTTCCCTCTTCACCCAAGTGCCAATCCAAGAAGCCTTGACAGCTATCCAAAACAAATATAACCCCCCCAAGCACATCCTAGATCTGACCAACCATTGCCTATCCAACACATACTTCATCTATAACGGACAAAAATACAAACAAATAGAAGGAGCACCCATGGGGTCACCCCTCTCACCTGTCATTGCAAACCTCTACATGGAAAACTTTGAAACCCAAGCTCTAGAAAAATCTGATCACAAACCCAAACTCTGGCTCAGATACGTAGACGACACCTTCATAATCTGGCCACATGGGAAAGAAAAACTAGACAACTTCCTCACACACCTCAACAGCCTACACCCCAAAATACAGTTCACCATGGAAACAGAAGCTAACAACCAACTTCCCTTCCTGGATGTCTTAGTCTACAAGAAATCCAATGGCTCCCTAGGACACACCATCTACCAGAAGAAAACACACAAAAACCGCTATCTGCACGCACTCTCACACCACCACCCAGCACAGATCAACTCCGTAGCCAAGACACTCATCTCGAGAACAAAACGCTTAGCTGACGAACAACACCTAAAAACCGAACTACACACTCTCACTAATGTACTAACATCCAACGGATTCCAAAGAAATAAGATTACCAACTTAATCCAAAAAGAAACCCCCACTAAAATCCAAGACATAGAACAAGAAAACGGCAAAGCCCTCCTCCCATACATAAAAGGCACCACAGACAAAATCAGCAAGATCCTCCACAAACACAACATCAAGACAGCATTCTGCACAAACCGAAAAATATCCACCATCCTAAGAAACCACAAGGACAAAATTGAGTTAGAAAATCAAGGAGTATATGAAATCCCATGCACCGCCTGCCCCACCACATACATCGGACAAACCAACAGAAGAATAAGTGCACGCATTGAAGAACACAAGAACTCAGTCAGAAAAGAGGAACCAACTTCCTCCCTGGTCCAACACCTCAAAGCCACAGGACATAAAATTGACTTTAAAAATACCAGAACTATTGCCAAAACTGAACACTTTAACAACAGAATAATCAGAGAAGCCATCGAGATAGAAAAACGCCCACACAGCATGAATAAACGAGATGATACCTCCAGCCTACCAGCCATTTGGAAACCCAGCCTTATTGACAGACGAATCCCTAGCACAAGGAGCAACACTGGACCCACACTCACGAAGACCACACATGATGTCACCACCACACATCCACGCAAAAAGCAGACTCAAACCCGCACCGATGATGAGGCACGACCGCGGACCAGAAACCAGACCACAGCTGCATCATTGGCCATTTTAAACCCCTCCATTTCATACGTGAAGCAAACTGACACCCACCTTGAAGATGTGGCACGACCACGAACGCGAAGCCAAACTACAGCAATGCAGCTCTCCATCTCAAATTCCCCTGCAACTCAGACTAATCCTAGCACAACAGGGCCCCCACCCAAGCAGAGCACACCCCCATCCAATCAGAGCACAGCCAACCCCCCATCCAATCAGAGCACAGCCAACCCCCCATCCAATCAGAGCACAGCCAAGCCCCTAACCAATCAGAACACACCTCCACCCAATCAGAACACAGCCAAGCTCCCATCCAATCAGTTCATACCTCCACTGGCAGTTAAAAGGAAGAAACAGCTGCGATCACACATTGCTTCTAGAAGCACGAGGCCGAAGAGACACCAGCCTGAAGATGACGAATGAGACTTCGTCGAAACGTCGCCAAGACACTTCCAATTTTACACGGGAGAAAACCCGAATTACCAAAGACCTACATACAAACACCCGTGAAAACCTCAGAAAACATATATATATATATATGTTTTCTGAGGTTTTCACGGGTGTTTGTATGTAGGTCTTTGGTAATTCGGGTTTTCTCCCGTGTAAAATTGAAAGTGTCTTGGCAACGTTTCGACGAAGTCCCATTCGTCATCTTCAGGCTGGTGTCTTTGGCTTCGTGCTTGTAGGAGCAATGTGTGATCGCAGCTGTTTCTTCCTTTTAACTGCCCGTGGAGGTATGAACTGATTGGATGGGAGCTTGGCTGTGTTCTGATTGGGTGGAGGTGTGTTCTGATTGGTTAGAGGCTTGGCTGTGCTCTGATTGGCAGGGTGTGTGCTCTGCTTGGGTGGGGGCCCTGTTGTGCTCAGATTAGTCTGAGTTGCAGGGGGATTTGAGATGGAGAGCTGCATTGCTGTTGTTTGGCTTCGCGTTCGTGGTCGTGCCACATCTTCAAGGTGGGTGTCAGTTTGCTTCACGTATGAAATGGAGGGGTTTAAAATGGCCAATGATGCAGCTGTGGTCTGGTTTCTGGTCCGCAGTCATGCCTCATCATCGGTGCGGGTTTGAGTCTGCTTTTTGCGTGGATGTGTGGTGGTGACATCATGTGTGGTCTTTGTGAGTGTGGGTCCAGTGTTGCTCCTTGTGCTAGGGATTCGTCTGTCAATAAGGCTGGGTTTCCAAATGGCTGGTAGGCGGGAGGTATCATCTCGTTTATTCATGCTGTGTGGGCGTTTTTCTATCTCGATGGCTTCTCTGATTATTCTGTTGTTAAAGTGTTCAGTTTGGGCAATAGTTCTGGTATTTTTAAAGTCAATTTTATGTCCTGTGGCTTTGAGGTGTTGGACCAGGGAGGAAGTTGGTTCCTCTTTTCTGACTGAGTTCTTGTGTTCTTCAATGCGTGCACTTATTCTTCTGTTGGTTTGTCCGATGTATGTGGTGGGGCAGGCGTTGCATGGGATTTCATATACTCCTTGATTTTCTAACTCAATTTTGTCTTTGGGGTTTCTTAGGATGGTGGATATTTTTCGGTTTGTGCAGAATGCTGTCTTGATGTTGTGTTTGTGGAGGATCTTGCTGATTTTGTCTGTGGTGCCTTTTATGTATGGGAGGAGGGCTTTGCCGTTTTCTTGTTCTATGTCTTGGATTTTAGTGGGGGTTTCTTTTTGGATTAAGTTGGTAATCTTATTTCTTTGGAATACGTTGGATGTTAGTACATTAGTGAGAGTGTGTAGTTCGGTTTTTAGGTGTTGTTCGTCAGCTAAGCGTTTTGTTCTCGAGATGAGTGTCTTGGCTACGGAGTTGATCTGTGCTGGGTGGTGGTGTGAGAGTGCGTGCAGATAGCGGTTTGTGTGTGTTTTCTTCTGGTAGATGGTGTGTCCTAGGGAGCCATTGGATTTCTTGTAGACTAAGACATCCAGGAAGGGAAGTTGCTTGTTGGCTTCTGTTTCCATGGTGAACTGTATTTTGGGGTGTAGGCTGTTGAGGTGTGTGAGGAAGTTGTCTAGTTTTTCTTTCCCATGTGGCCAGATTATGAAGGTGTCGTCTACGTATCTGAGCCAGAGTTTGGGTTTATGATCAGATTTTTCTAGAGCTTGGGTTTCACGACCGCGGACCAGAAACCAGACCACAGCTGCATCATTGGCCATTTTAAACCCCTCCATTTCATACGTGAAGCAAACTGACACCCACCTTGAAGATGTGGCACGACCACGAACGCGAAGCCAAACAACAGCAATGCAGCTCTCCATCTCAAATCCCCCTGCAACTCAGACTAATCTGAGCACAACAGGGCCCCCACCCAAGCAGAGCACACACCCCGCCAATCAGAGCACAGCCAACCCCCCATCCAATCAGAACACAGCCAAGCCCCTAACCAATCAGAACACACCTCCACCCAATCAGAACACAGCCAAGCTCCCATCCAATCAGTTCATACCTCCACTGGCAGTTAAAAGGAAGAAACAGCTGCGATCACACATTGCTTCTAGAAGCACGAGGCCGAAGAGACACCAGCCTGAAGATGACGAATGAGACTTCGTCGAAACGTCGCCAAGACACTTGCAATTTTACACGGGAGAAAACCCGAATTACCAAAGACCTACATACAAACACCCGTGAAAACCTCAGAAAACATATATATATATATATATATATATATATATATGTAAAGAATTGTTTCTATTTTGTTGCGTGTGTGACATGCCAGAAGAGTCTAAGTATTTGACACACCAAGCCCCAAAGAGTGCCTTACAGTGATGGCAAAAACAAAATCTAAGAAGTGAAATTGTAATGTGGGCCACAGAGGTTAGACAATATAATGTCCATAATTATAAGAAACAAACTGAAACCAAATGAGTGTAATCCTATCCAACTTAAATCTCAATAATGTATGGAATCTGTGGCTAAATCAGGATGTAATGAATAACCTAAATGAAAATGCATATTATGATATTATAGGAGGAGAGATATGTTAGTCAAGATCAGGAGCCTTATAGCATAAATTAAAAAACATGTGCCCTTTAATAAAATAAGTGGTTGGAAAAAGTGTTAACAGATTCCTGATTTAAAGCCACATTGTCTTCCTGCTCTGATAGATATCTTTAATTTCTTGCAATTAGTTAACCTCCCTCTCACAAAAGGTGTTGCAAGCTTTAACCAAGTGATCTGCAACATGACAAAGGCATTATTAGGTATCAGATGAAAAAGCAGTCACTCCAACACAAGTAATTAAGGCAGCATAAATCCAAAACTGAGACAGAATTACAGTATAGAGTTAGAAGGGTCCATTTTTATTTTTATTCATTGCATTTTTATGTCTGTGTGTATGCATGTGTATGTGTGTATGCCTTTGACTCTAGGAAACTGAGTCTTGTAGTTGAACAGCTCTTATGATGTATTAAGGACCCTAGTGGCACAGTGATCAAAGTGCAGTATTGCAGGCAAATTCTGCCCACAGCCTGAGGTTTGATCCTGACAGGGCTCAAGGTTGACTCAGTCTTCCATCCTTCGGAGGTCTGTAAACTGAGGACCCAGATTGTTGGGGGCAATATGCAAATAAAGCTTCTATATTGTAAATTGCCTAGAGAGAGCTGTAAAGCGCAGTGGGGCAGTATATAAGCCTAAATGCTATTGCTATTGTATGACTCTAATCTCTCTGTATTGTCTGTCACATCCAGTTTGCTATCATCTTCCAATCTGATAGAAAATTTCTTTTTCACTTTATCTAAATCATTGATAAAATATTGATGGGTGCTAAGTCAAAGATAAAGCTTTGCTGGGCAGGGCATTTTTGTTTACAATTTTCATCTCAGCTGTGGATCCTTCTAATAAACATCATCTAGTGCATATTTAATTAGATGGTTAATTAGAATATCATCAGGTACAGTAGTTTGCTAAATGTTTTGCCGAACTCATGTTATTTCTCCAGTATTCCCACAATCTATTAGAATTTACTTGATCAAAAATAAATTAGCTTAACAAGTCTTCCAAATATATATCAAACTTTAGCAAACATTGCATTAATTTTGGGATACTTATTGATCAATCCCTTGATACTGTGGAATTTTCTCATGTAAATGATGGCAAACTAATCTGTTTTTTTTAATCTGTTATCCTTCTTTGCCCTCTTGAAGTTTGCAATGGGACAACTCACTGCAGTCAGTTTGCCACGGCCAATTGGCCATGGCCAATTCACCATGGCCAACTCACCACAGGACAATTCAACAATTCAATTTAATTATTTAAAATAATTTTAAAAATATTTTATATTTTGTCATTCACATTTCATTTTATCCCTCCTTTGGCATCCTTTCTTTAATGATTCTATTCCACAATTTCTTAGAGAATAGAATAGAATAGAATAGAATAGAATAGAATAGAATAGAATAGAATAGAATAGAATAGAATAGAATAGAATAGAATAGAATAGAATAGAATAGAATAGAATAGACCTTGGAGGTCTTCTAGTCCAGCCCCCTTGCTCAAGCAGAAGAACCTATACCATTTCAGACAAGTGACTGTCTAGTCTCTTCTTAAAAGCCTCCAGTGATGGAGCGCCCACGATTTCTGAAGGCAAGCTGTTCCACTGGTTAATTGTCTTCACTGTCAGGAAGTTTCTCCTTAATTCCAGATTGCTTCTCTCTTTGATCAGTTTCCAACCATTGTTTCTCAGCCTTCCCTCTGGTGCTTTGGTGAATAACATGACCCCCTCTTCTTTGTGGCAGCCCCTCAAGTACTGGAATACTGCTATCATGTCTCCTCTATTTTTTCTTTTCTTTAGACTAGCCAAACCCAAGTCCTGCAGCCATTCTTTGTATGTTTTAGTCTCCAGCGTTTCATCGTCTTAGTTGCTCTTCTCTGAATTTTTTCCAAACTCTCAACATCTTTTTTGTGATATGGTGACCAAAATTAGTGTAACTCTTGTCTAGTGTAACAAGTTGTTCTGCGGCGAGTTGGCCATGGTGAGTTGGCTGTGCCAAGTTATAATAATAATAATAATAATAATAAAGTTGGAAGGGACCTTGGAGGTCATCGAGTCCAACCCCCTGCTCAGGCAGGAAACCCTATACCATTTCAGACAAATGGCTGTCCAGTCTCTTCTTAAAAACTCCAGTGTTGGAGCATTCACCATCTGGAGGCAGGTGTACACTGGTTAATTGTTCTAACTGTCAGGAAGTTTCTCCTCAGTTCCAGGTTGCTTCTTTTCTGGACTAGTTTCCATCCATTACTTCTTGTCCTGCCCTCAGGCGCCTGGAGAATACTGACTCCCTCTTTCTTTGTGGCCCAGCCCCGAGATCTTGGAATACTGCTGTCATGTACCCTAGTCTTCTTTTCATTAATAGGACATACCCAATTCCAGCAAAAAACGTTCTTGATATGCTTTAGGCCTCCAGTCCCCCAATCATCTTTGTTGCCCCTCTACGCACTCTTTCTAGAGTCCAACATCTTTTTTACATAGTGGTGACCAAAATGGATGCAGTATTCAAAGTGTGGCATTACCCAAGGCAGTGTAAAGTGGGATTAATACTTCAGTCGTCTTGATTCTATCCCTCTGTTAATGCAGCCCCAGCCCTGTGTTGGCTTTTTTGGCAGCTGCAGCACACTGCTGGATCATATTTAAGTGATTGTCCACTAGGACTCCGAGATCCCTCTCACAGTTACTACTATTGAGCAAGGTACCCCCTATACTATACCTGTACATTTGGTTTTTCTTGCCTAAATGTAGAACCTTACTTTTTTCACCATTGAATTTCATTTTGTTAGATAGCGCCCAATCTTCAAGTCTGTCCAGGTCCTCCTGTATCTTAAGCCTGTCTTCTGGAGTGTTGGCTATTCCTGCCAGCTTGGTGTCATCCGCAAATTTGATGAGTTCCCCATCTATCCCCTCGTCCAAATCGTTGATGAAGATGTTGAAGAGCACTGGCCCCAGGACAGAGCCCTGGGGCACCCCACTGCACACTTACCTCCATGTAGATGCGGTTCCATTGAGGACCACACGCTGAGTACGGCCGGTCAGCCAGCTACGAATCCATCTGGTGGTGATGCTGTCTAACCCACATTTTTTATGTTTATCAAGTAGTAGTTTTGTGATCTACTTTATCAAATGCCTTTCTTACTGAAGTCCAAGTAACCACTATATCCAACCAGCATTTCCTCTGACCACTAATAGTTGTCACTGGTCAAAGAAATGCAATAAGGTTTGTCTGGCATCATGATCTGTTTTTGCAAACCAGTTGGCTTTTAGTAGTGATTTTGTGGCCCTCTAGGTGTCGCTGATAGTTGTTTGATTTCTTTTCCAGAATCTTCCCAGGTATTAGGTCAGGCTGATAGGTCTGTATTTCCTGGGTCATTTTTTTCACTTTATTGAAGATGGGAACTTACATCAGATCTTTGACAGTCCTCCGGAGTAATTCCCCAGTGCTCCGGATCTTGAAAAATATAGTTCAATGGTTTGAGATCACATCTGCCAGTTCCTTGAGAACCCTGGGGTGTAATCCATCTGGTCCTGGTGATTTGAACTCGTCTAGGCTGGACAGGTGCTCACTTACCGTTTTCTTGCCTATCTTAACTTGCATTTCTATTCTGTTTTTTATGGCACTATTTTTGGTAGGTTGGTCTGTTTTTTTCCCTTTGTGTAAAGACAGATGCAAAAAATGAGTTAAATAGTTCTGCTTTCTCCCTGTTGCTTGTCACCTTTTTGCCACTTTCACCCACTAGTGGACCAATCATTTCCTTCACTTTTTTCTTGTTTTTACATGTTGAAAGAAGCTTTTTTTGTTATTTTTGACTTTGGTCGCAAGCCTTAGTTCATTATGAGCCTTAGCTTTCCTCACTTCATCTTTGCAGGCTCGGGCTATTTGCTGATATTCTGTCTTAGTTATGTGCCACTCTTTCCACTTTCTATACTTGTCCCTTTTATCTTTCAATTTATCAGAGAGTTCTTTATGCAGCCATGCTGGTTTCTTTTGAGAGCTGTAATTTTTCCTCTTTGTTGGTATTGTGCTAGACTGGGCTTTTATTATCTCACTTTTCAAAATTTCCCAAGCTTCTTGAGTTGTTTTCCCCTTGAGGATTCTCATCCATGGAATCCTTCCCAAACCCTCTCTAAGTTTATTGAAATTAGCTCTCTTAAAGTCCAAGACTTAAAGTCCAAGTTGGCTGTGGCAAGTTGTCATAGACCCCTTGAAGTTATGGCAACAATTACTGTCTCCTCTGGAACTTTCTCTCTTCTCCAGTATTTCTCTTGCACAAGGCCAGCTAAACATCCTCCAGCTGTCCTGTCCTGGAACAGGAGTTCTCAAACAATGGTCTATGACCTCATGGAGAGCTCTTGGCAAATTTGAGGAGGTTGCAAATTTAGAGAGAGAGGACTTGCTCACAGGATACTGGATTGTAAATCCATGAAGGCTTGCGGGGAGGAGGGGGCCTGACTAAGTTGCAAAGCCAGAAGGAGCAGGGCCTGAGAGTAGGACAGGGGATTTATGGGTAGGATAAGAATATCCAGGAAGCTATTCTTGCTAGACAGAGAACAGGAGCTACCAGAAACGTTGCCAGGCAGTTAGTTTGAGTGCCCATCTGGAAGAAACTTTACAGAGGAAGAAAAAGCTCAATAGCATGGTTTCTGGCTAGTCTAAGAAGAGCAAATCTTTCAACCAGCAATTTGTGCTTCCTACTACTAGGCAATCTGAAGCACCGTCACAACTGAATTTTGCTCTGATAGACAAGATAGATAGATAAATAGATGATAGATGATGATACTGTAGATAGATAGATAGATAGATAGATAGATAGATAGATAGATAGATAGATAGATAGATAGATAGATAGATAGATAGATAGATAGATAGATAGATAGATAGATAGATAGATAGATAGATAGATAGATAGATAGATAGATAGATAGATAGATAGATAGATAGATAGCTTTTTTCAACTGGTGGTACGTGTACACGTACCACCGGTGCTACTTTAGCACCTGGCAGGTGGTATGCAACCCCTAGCCAAGTGTAGCAGGGGAGGGAATGAGCTAAAGCAGTGCTGCACAGGCCTGGAGGAAATCAGCTGGAGCTGCAGAAGCCCCAGGATTTGTGCACGCAGCTACATGCTGATTGGCCACCCAAGGTTACCCATCTCCTGTTCTATTATGGGAAAACGTGGCCCCTAATAAAAGAGTGATACTTAATAACCACATTCTTCTTTGGTGAGACAATATCAGGGTGCTTGGAAGACAATTCCCTCCCTTAATTTCACAAAACGAGAGGAACCTTTGCTTTCACCTATGGGTGTATCCAGAATAGGCAAGCATTGCCTTGTTGCATTCTTTCACACCAATCAATTTTCCCAGGATAAACAACTTGTATGTTGTTTGCTCTTGACAAGACAGCTGCTTTCTTTCTCAGCTTTTGGGGTTGGTGATGATCATCTGAGCATTGATTTCCTGCAGTTTCTGAGTAAACAGTTTTCTAATTTCTATTTGAAAGATCCTTCCTACAGGGCAGTTCTACAAAGAGTACAGAGCTTGAAAATGACTCAGAAGCAGCAGTTGGTTCAAAATGCAGAAGCCCATTTTTTAAAAAAAACAACACCATTATTATTCATAAAAGTGAAATACAGAAAAATACAATACTCCCACCAAGGAAAATAATAGTGATGATACCGTGAAGTAAAAAATAAAAAAATAAAAGCTAAGATGTATTATGTTGGTTTTTTAAAAATCCATATAACATCCCTTGGTATCAAATAAAATTAATCCTTTTCATTATTTACACTTATTTATTTTTTATTTATTTGCATCTCACCTTTATTGTTTTTGCAAATAACTCAAGGTGGAGAACATCTCCAGCACTCCTTCCTCCTCAATATCAACCTTGTGAGGTAGGTTGGGCTGAGAGAAAATGACTGGCTCAAAGTCACCCATCTGGCTTTCATAGCTAAGCTGGGACTAGAACTCACAGTCTCCTGGCTTCTAACCCAGTATTTTAACCACTAGACCAAACTGGCTCTTATTTTTGGTATAAAATAAGTATAGCACAAAATAGTATAAGTATAAAGTGGTACAAATGATTCTGTCTATAAATAAATGTATATGTCCCTCTATCTGCATAATGGTAGGAGAAAGGATTAATTCATAGATTTAAATAGAGTTTCTAATTTCATGGGCTATTAACTTGAGATTGTTTTGCATACCTGCTGTTGTTCATATACTGTATATATTTTTATGGTAGTATTTTGGTCAATGTTTTAGTTTTATCTATTTTTTTAAACTGAAGATTGATTTTTTTTCTGTAAAATTATCCTTTTGTACATATAGTTTTATATATGGTTTTAGTTATTTAATCCATCATCCAGCTGATGAGCTTCATCCTTCATCAGTCCTAGTTTAATCACTGAATCTGTGCAAGTTGGAGCAGTTGCAACTGATATCAGTGCTCCTTTCTGGTCTGTTCCTATGGTGTATCTCCTTTGTGTAGTCATGCACAAAGTCTTTGAGATTTTAGTCACCCTTAACAATCAAATACTGACTGGGTGGGGCTGAATAATCACATATAATATTTCAGTAAGTTACAGTAGCAGATGGGTTTCATCGTACCTCCCAAGTTTTCATTGATGATAATTAAGGTGCAGATGGAAAAGCACTATTGCATAATTTTCCAATCAGGGATCACTGTTGAAGCTGCTCCAATATATATTGCTAAAGATCCATTCTGCAAGATTGCCCTACACCAATTTAAAACAACAACAAGAGTTTGTCCATTCATTTTTGGGAAGCTTTTTTTGCACCCAAGAAGTTGCAATAAATAGGACTTCAGAGTAGCATATACACTCCATCTTCCCAGTCATACACAGCTGGAATGCTGTAATCCTGACTTGTTCTATCTAGTATGGGAAATTGTTCTCTATATATAATGCTATAGTGTATGTTTGTATAGTATTATTTCTTTTTATTGTGTTGTTTGCAATCCAGTTTGTAGAGTCATTTGTAGAGCTTCATGTATGATTACTATAGGTAATCCTCAACATAGGACCACAACTGACCCCAAAATTTCTGTTGCTAAGAAAGAATTGTTAAGTTAAGTGACTTTTTCTCAGTTTTATGACCTTTCTTGCCACAAGAAAGTAAATCACTGCAGGTGTTAAGTTTGGTAAGTCAATGGGGAAGCCAAATTCACTTTACGAATTCAGCTGTAAAGTGAATCGGGCTTCCCCATTGACTTTGCTGGTCACAAAAGGTGATCACATGATCCCAGGACAGTGCAACAGTCATAAATATGAATCAGTTGCCAAGTGTCCGAATTTTGATCACATGACCATGGGGATGCTACAATGGTCACAAGTGTGAAAAATGGTCACAAGTCACTTTTTTCTGGGCTGTTGTAACTTTGAATGGTTACTAAACAAATGGTTGTAAGTCAAGGAATACCCATATGCACCATCAACTTGGTGTCAACTCTGAGCAACCACATAGATTTTCTTTCATGACAATCTATCTCCAGCCTATTCCTTTAGGTCTTCCAATGATGCATCCACTATAATTGAGTCATCCATCTTTGTCTTCTGTTTCCTTTCACTTTTCCTAGCATCATAGATTTCTCCAGAGAGCCAAGTCTTTGCATAATGTGTCCAAAGTAGGATAATTTAAACCTGGCCATTTTGTGCCTGAACTGAGAAGTCATGGTTGATTTCTCCAATGATGTATTTCTTTGGGGTTTTTTTGTCTATCCATGATATTCTGAGGAGACTTCTCCACCAAGCCAGAATGTATCAATGCTCTTCCTATCCTGCATCTTCAAAGTCCAACTTTCATTCCCATAGAGTGTCACAGATCCATGAACTAACACATCACAGTAAATGAACAGCTTTTCTAAGGCCTTCATGGCTGGTCTACCAAGAACTAGTGTATGGCATGCTCTTGACTGCATGTTCCTTTTCTGTTGATTGCAAAAGGCAGAATTTATTTGCCTCTTCAATTATTTTCAGCGTGGTTGCTAAGGCTGTACCTGTTGCTACATCTGTTGTCATTAATTTACTCTTCTTTATATTTATCTTAGTCCCATTTCTTCACTAAGTTAATGACTTTTATTACTAGATAATGCAAATCCTGTACTCTCAGCTATTAGAGTAGCGTTAGCAGCATAGCAAAGGATATTGATGTTTCTTCTTCCAGTCTTAAATCCATGCTTATCATCTTCCACTCCAACTTTGGTTATTATATATTCAGCATGTGGGTTGAACAAATAAGAGGAGAATATACAGCCTTGTCACATCCCTTTGGCAATTTGTGGCCTATCTGTTCCATCTGTAATTGTGATTTCGCAACCTGTGTGCAGATTTTGCATGGAGACAGGGAGATGTTCTGGGGTCCCAATTTTTTCTAGGGATATTCCATAGCTTGACATGTTTGACACAATGAAAAGCTTTTCTATAATTGATGAAGCACATATTGGCTTCCAAAAGCCAGTAAAATATATATTTAAAATAAATAAATAAATACCAGTTAATTTTTCCTATTATTATGTGAAGTAGATTAAACTGAGAAGCTGTATTCCACAGCGTGTGACCCTATAATTTCTGCTTCCGTTATTTCATCACAACAGTTAAGTCAAAACTTCCCATTTGGGGAATGCATTTTGTGTCCCTTTTTCTTCAGGAAGGATCTGAAATTTCATAAGCACTGGAAAGTTTTATGATATCGCTAGCCTCTTCCCATTGGCCAGGAAAATAGCAGGAGACATAATTTGGCTACCGTAGTCCTGTTTCAGAGAAACATTCTGCAGTCTGGCTTGTAACAAGAGTGGATTGCTTCTTCAGATAATCTGCTCATTAGCTTTTTCTCTTGAAATGTTGTTGTTCAGTCACTAAGTCATGTGCAACCCCCAGGGACCACAGCACACCAGCCCCCCCACCCCTATCCTCCATTGTCTCCCAGAGCTCACCCAAACCCATGTTCACTGCTGGTTCACTATCTAACCATCTCATCCTCTGCCGTCCCCTTCTCCTTTTGCCTTCAATCTTTCCCAACATTAGGGTCTTCTCTAATGAGTCCTCTCTTCTCATTCAGAGGCCGAAACATTTGAGCTTCAGTTTCAGTATCTGTCCTTCCAAAGAACAGTCAGAGTTGATTTCCTTTCTTTTAGAATACCAGATAGGTAAAATGAAATAGGTGAGTAGATTTGAGGATCCTAACAACATGGCTGATTGGGTAGAGATGGTTTAACCCTATGAAAGTTCCTGGAGTGCAGAGACCAACACAATGACTGGACAGTTGTTGTCAGATGTTATGTAGGTCCCTTGAAAACATGGTTTTAGCCCTCTTTTGAAAGAGCACTAGTTCTGTGCTATATAGAAAAACAGTTTAAATCTGGAAAGTTAGCCAAGTTCTATCAGCAGTATCTTGAAAGTCCTGTGATGAGTAAATATATTGCAGATATACTTTGATTCTATAGACAAACGACTTTGTATGGTCACAACTTTTATTGTAAAATGTCCCAACTGTTGCCAGGAAGGTCCCCATGCCAGTCACGTGCAGTAGCAGTTTCTGGAGCAGTTTTGTGGGATACACCAAGGTTACATTCTCCCTTGGGGAGGGACAAGTTCCATTTTGTCCACTCCAGCTTTGACAACACAAGGTCTGATACTGATAATGGTTTTTATACCCAGACCAATCACTATTATGCAGTTCCAGAACTCCTCTATAGCATATGTTTTCTCCATGGCCATTCCTTGGCTCCTTTCTGGCACCTTGACTTCTTCCTGGCATTCACTTTGTAGGGGAGATGGGCGGCATAAAAATTTAATAAATAAACAAACTAGTGGCCATGTGAATTAGTGACCTCCTTGATCACCTGCTGCCAGCACCACTATTTATTTATTAAACAAATTTATATAGCCTCCCAACTCCCACACAGTGACTAGACTGGGAGGAATATCATTTGTCATAGGGTATGATCTTTATGTTCTGAAAGCTATATTCAATTTTGGTAATAACCCAACTGACAGATAATAAGCATTGTGAAGACATCATGCCAGTAGAAGCTTTGAAAATGTTTCCTCCTGCTTCAGCCTGTGGTTTTCTCCATGCTCAGAGACAGATTATGAGAACCAGTTTGGTCTAGTGGTCAAGGCATCAGGCTAGAAACTGGGAGACTATGAGTTCTAATCCTCAAGCACGAAAGCTGGCTGAATGACTTTGGGCCAGTTATTCTCTCTCAGCCCAACTCATCTCACAAGGTTGTTATTGTGGGGGAAATAGGAGGAGGAATGAATATTAAATATGTTTACTTCTTTGAGTTATTTATAAAAAATATTTATTTATTTTATTTAGTGTATGGTGTTTGTATAATGAAAGCCAGGGAATCTACAATATTATTACAGAGTAGTTTGGCTGCCTAAGATTGCTAGTTTGTTTAGTAGTTCATGCTTGTGCACTATCCAAGGTGCAGCGCAGGAGGAGAACTAGCTCCACATAATATTCCATGTTAGGAAGTGTGGTTATTTGTTTAAAGTATTTCTAAATTTCTTATCATTAAACTAATTCCCCAGGTATATAGAACAAACAGATACAACATAGTAATGCTAATTCAGTAAACAATCAAACCCATAAGACAATTATGTAGTACAGATTAATTAAGAACAACAGGATGTAGACTTAAGAGAACCAGAAAGGGCAATTTAGATGATGAAATCTGTCTGTCTATATATTCATAATACTAGAGAAAAATTCCTTGTGTTTAACCACAGTTGGCCAGATAAAGTATTCTGCTCTGCTCTGTTCTATTCTATCCTGCCACAATCCCAAGGAGTCCTTTGGAATTTCTACCTTTCTGCCCCATACAGAATATCATCCCCAAGACATGGTTGTCCAGCCTTCACTTGATGATATAATGAAAGGCACCAGTAGATAGGAAACCAAGACAACTTCCAGATCAGGAGCTGATTCCTTCAGAGGAAGTGCTGTTCTTTCTCACTAACTACTGAGCCAATATTCCTGAAGTTTCCTGCCACAGAGCCATTCAGTTTTGGAAGAGTTCAACCTGAGTTTATTTTGCCCCTTCCTGACAACCTCCAGATACTGATTCAAACTTTCCCTGGTCTCCCTAGTTCTGTAATGGTATGTGGGAAAGACCTTGGCTGCATTTCTTTACTCAGTCTCCCATAGTCTTTGCCACACTGAATTTCAAGTTCAGCCTGCAATATGTTCAGCTGACGATACCTCAACTCAAATGGGCAGAGGAATCTTCACAATAGGTGTGTGTGTGTGTGTGTGTGTGTGTGTGTGTGTGCATTTGTGTGAAATTTTTACTTAACACTTTCAATGAAGGATTATCATATTTCATTGTAATCATACATAATCTGTGAGAGCCATTTTGGTGTAGTGGTTCAATGTGCTGTACCAGAATCTAAGACACTGTTCTAGTCTTCCCTTTGGTATGAAACTGGCTGGATGACCTTGGGCTAGTCCACGGGTCGGCAACCCGCGGCTCCGGAGCCGCATGCGGCTCTTTGAGGCCTTACCTGCGGCTCCGGAGCCTCCTCCGCCATTTTGGCGAGCGCATGCGCGCATGCGCGGGCGGGTGCGGGGGGTGCGCGAGCGCATGCGCGCATGCGCGGGCGGGTGCGGGGGTGCGCGAGCGCAGGTGCGCATGCGCGAACGGCGCGCGCATGCGCGAACGGCGCGCGGGTGCGCATGCGCGGGTGCGCGGGGCGTGCG
Source organism: Azemiops feae (assembly GCA_023970755.1). NCBI lineage: Eukaryota > Metazoa > Chordata > Lepidosauria > Squamata > Viperidae > Azemiops > Azemiops feae. The sequence goes on along the minus strand of JALGBA010004170.1, from coordinate 2,046,655 downwards.
CGCATGCGCGAACGGGGTCGCGCGCATGCGCGGGTGCGCGGGGCGCGCGCGCATGCGCGAACGGGGTCGCGCGCATGCGCGGGTGCGCGCGCATGCGCGAACGCGCGGCTCCCAGCGTTTTTTTTTTTTAAGCTAAATGGGTCCGTGCGGCTCATCCGACGTTTCGGATGGCCGACCCATGGGCTAGTCACTCAATCAACACAATTCATTTTACAGAGTGGTTGTTGTAGGGAAATAGGAGGCTAGACATTATGTACACTTTCTTGAATTGCACACAGTAAAGGTGGGGTGCAATGATTCAATGGCTAAAAGATGCTGCGCTTCTCAGCTAGAAAGCTGAAAGTCCAGATTTGACCTGAGCGCCATGCAACGGGGTGAGCTCCCATTACTTCCCCCAGCTCCTGCCTACCTAGCAGTTCAAAAGCATGCAGATGTGAATAGATAAATAGGTACCACTTTGGTGGGAAGGTAACAGCATTCTGTGTGCATCTCGGTGTATAGTCATGCTGACCACATCACCATGGAAATGTCTTCAGACAAAGTGGCTCCCTCAGCTAAACAAAAGAGATGAACACTGTCCCTTAGAGTCAGAGACAACTGAACAGGAGAAACCTTTACCTTTACCTTTAAAAGTGGGATATAAATCAAATAAATATATAATTTACAGCTCATTCATATGTCACAAACAATACCAGATTTTCCATACACCAAATTTTTGGAGCCATAAATTTATCTTTATAATGTTGATGGATTAGTCTCTTAAACTATAAGAAGAGTAATGTAATAGGTATGTTGGAAGACAGAGGGAAGATCTGCAGACAGGGCAACCATTGGATAAGAGGCAGCTTAGATTGCAGAAGGAATCACAAACATCCAAGAAGGAACTCACCCTAGCTGCTTGGGCTACAAAGGCGAGAGGGGAGAAATGAGCTTTCAGACTTGCAAGATTCTGTTAACGTAACCTTACAATAAAATAGAGCTAGTACTTCTAAGTGTGTTTCTTCTCTGGACAAGGGTGACAGGTATGTGGAAAATCCACTTCCATGGCCAGCCACCAATTTCTAAGTACTAGGTATATGTTTAAGGAATATGGACATTTTGAAATATTAAATCTTGTCAAAGTCAAGTTGCTGCTGCACTCATGTCAAAAGCACTGAGGCACTTCTAGATTGACAGACTTAGTCAGTGACATCACCGTTGCCATGGGGAGGCCCAGTTGGGGGCTCCTTTCATGTCCCTGGCATGAGCTGGAGTAAAGGATGGGAGCTCAATCCTGCCCCATGGCAGCTCTCGAACTTGAACAAGGGCTTGCTAACCTCCTACCCAGTATCCTAAGTGCTTGAGCCCCCATGCTCAAAGTCAGGTTAATGCATATAATTATAATCAGAATGTTGCAAATACATATTTTAGGGAAGCATTATTCTCTTTATATGACCTAACAATGTGGTGGATTTTTTTTTTCTTGCAATGGGGATTCAACAAATTTGAAATATTTTTTGTTCAATGGTAAACTAAGATTATTGAAATTTCTGATACTGATGTTAAGAACATTACTCCTTGTTTAGATAAAATGGAGATCACTAATTCCTTATTTTATTCAGTCTTTAAAATGTGTATATCAAACTGAGGCTCAAGTTGCATTGCTTCTTTTCTTCCTTTTTTCTTTTGCTATCCCCCCCCCCCCGTCTCTCTACCACTCCAGGATCCTTGGAGTTGTTCTTATTATCAAAAATAAATTGATGGTATTTGATCCTGGATGGATCAAAGACAATGATTGTAAAAGATTTATGGGAGAATAGAAGCTACTTGTGGACTTTCTGTGAGTTAACTACAACAATAGATTGTTGACAAAAGGCTTTGAGGATTAGTTTTGTGGTTAGGACTACCTGTTAACTGGTGTTTTTTTATATAGTGTATGGAGGTAGGTCAAATTGGTTGATTGATAATAGATTTCTATAATTGTGATAATTTTTAATGTCATATAGCAATTTTGCAAATATAGATGTAGAGGTTTATAGATTGTGGACCTGTTTTGCAAGGGGGGGGGGGAATTGTTGCTGAAATATATTTATCAGAGTTCAACCGGGGGTGGGCACATTTTGTGTGTATGCTTGATATTTTGTTTTATACACTTTTTTCTTCCTTTGGAAATAAATAAAAAATCATGCCCAAAAAAATAATAATACTGTTTTGAGTCATATTTCTGGCTTCTAAGCTATCAGCTATCCCAGTCAGGTTTGAATCGCCTTAAAATATGATCAACATTTTTCTATCACCTCATCCAAGTCATTAATTAACATATTGAAGAATATTTAGCTGAAGACTGAACATGAACATATATCATTTAGTGCTTCGCACCAATTTGATGAGAAGCTATTGAAGTCTGAGCCAGCCGTAGATCTACTGAATACTGAATACATTTGTTCATCCTGTCCGTTCTTCAGTAGCCTGCAAATCAGGATACAATGAAATACTTAGAAATGCTTTTCTGAAATCAAATGACTATATCTGATGACCCTCGGCATTCCCACAAGGGTTAAACATCAAGTATTGGTATGGCAAGAATCATTCTTGAGAAATTCATGTTCTTTTATTTAATTGGAGAAAAGAATGTAAGGAGAGCAAAGATAGATTGCACAGAGGAGGTGTGGCTTGCCATCTTCCTTGTTCATTTTCCAGCCTGCAACTGAAAGAATGAATTAGGTTCATTGGGTCTGACTCAGCTCCCCATCCCTGCACAAAATAATGGATAGAGTTAAATCACCTAGCTGTTTTAAAGACATTGACTATATATTCAACCAACATCAATAATGGAAAAATCTTGGGCCAAGCAACTAACCTATCCCTAGATATGGTCTGAAGCTGTAACCCATAATTGATAAAAATTATATCCCCTTCCCCTTGCTTCCTTCCTTGCCTCCCTCCCTCCTTCCTTCCCCACTTTTATTCAAATAAAGTTAACTTGCAAATTGAGATGCATTTTAGGCACATTAGTCTTCATATATCGTCCTTCAAATACCATTCTACCTGATACTGCATATTTTTTATTGTTATGGGGGAATTTGCCTACATTATTTTCACAGATGGAGGCATTTTTGTGTGCCCTTTGATATCTATTTGTCCATGTTGTTGGACTGTAGAAATATTACACTGAAAAACTGGGAAGGATGAAGATGAGAGAGATAATTGGATTGTGGTTTACAGATTGGTTGGAAAGGGCAAAAGGAAATATGTATTAAAATGTGTAGGAGAAGGTGGGTGGGGCCAGCACAAAAAGATGGCATGGGATGAGAAAAAGAATGTATACTTTTTTTTTAATTTAAAAAGTTTTTTATTAATAATACAAAATTAAAAAAACATTGGACATAGATATGACATCACTGGTTCCATACATCTTCCATCACTTTACAATAATATTACTATTCATATGAACATACAGTATAATTCTTAAGCTTTATTCCTTATTTAAACAAAATATCATATAATATTAATATTTTTCCCCTCATTTCTGCATATTTATTTATCTCTTAAACATACATTTATCTATAAAAACATCTATTTTTTTTGTTCTAACACTATACATTTGTCTTGGCTACCCTCTTGTTATCTATCCAATCATAAAATTGTTTCCAGATTTTGTAGTACTTAGTTTCACTTTTATCCTTGAGTTCCAAAGTGAGTCTGTCCATTTCTGCGCAGTTGAAAATTTTCAGTAATATTTCCTCTTCAGTTGGAATATCTTCCTCTTTCCATTTTTGAGCGAAGGCTATTCGTGCCGCTGTGACTATATGCAGTAATAAATAATTTGTATCTTTCTTATATTTTCTTTCTATAATTCCCGATAAGAAAAATTCCGGTTTGACCTCTATATCTATTAGCAAAATTTCCTCCAGCCAGTTCTTTAATAAATTCCAAAATTTTTGCGCCTTTGGGCATTCCCACCACATGTGGTAGTAATTCCCAAAGGTCTCTTTACCCTTCCAGCATATTGAAGATTTCCTCATATTCATTCGTGCTAATCTTGAGGGGGGGAGGTGCCACCTATAAAACATCTTATAGAGGTTTTCCTTGTAGGAAGTTGCTAGCGTGATTTTTTTTAAAAATTCCCATAAACTTTGCCACTTGTCCAGATCAATATTATGCCCAAAATATTTACACCAAGTTATCATCATTTCTTTCACCTGTTCCTCAATCATATCTTGTTCTAATAGGTATCGATATAGTTTACTTATAATTTTATCTTCCCTGCTAAATAAAATTTTATCTAATTCTGATAGTTCTTGCTTTATGCCCCATTTCTTTTTGTCTTTATTAAATTTAGATTGAATTTGAAGATACGCCCACCATTCCAATTCGATTCCTTCTTCCTTTAAAGTATTTCTCGCTTTTAATTCTCCTTTCTCATTCAAAATGTCTTTATAGGTGACAACTCCCCCTCGTTTTATCAAATTTGGATGTATGTACATTTCTAATGTAGACACCCAATTGGGAATTTCCATATAATTATTTCTTTTTGTTTTTTTCCAAATATCCAATAGTGCTCTCCTAATATAATGTCTCCGGAAGTACTGATGGGCTAAGTGTTTTTCCTCCCATAGAATAGCGTGCCACCCTGTCTGTAGGTCATGACCTTCTAGTGCCAATAGTCTTGTATTTTTGAGATGCATCCACTCACTTAGCCAAACCAACGCCACTGCCTGATAATACTTTGTCCAATCTGGTAGGCCAAATCCTCCTGTATACTAATGTATAATTTGATTACATTGAAAATTAATTTATATGAATACAGTTACTATGATTATGACTGATGTTTAATGTGTGTGTGTGTGATAGATAGATAGATAGATAGATAGATAGATAGATAGATAGATAGATAGATAGATAGATAGATAGATAGATAGATAGATAGATAGATAGATAGATAGATAGATAGATAGATAGATAGATAGATAGATAGATAGATAGATAGATAGATAGATAGATAGATAGATAGATAGATAGATAAATAATTTGGCCAGATTCAAAATTACAATAGGAACAGATCACTCAATATTGCAGAGTCTACAAAAGTTTTGTTGTTGAGTGTGTTGACTGATAGGCTGAAGTTCCATTTTCCCAGCCATTAAAGAACAATCAAGGATGTGACCAGAGGGATTTTTTCTGGAAAGCTATTCAAGATTCTAGAATGTATAATGGAAAGATTCTAAAATGTATAATACAAAAAAAAAACCCCACGCTGTTTTATGATCATTGTCGAAACTTCTGGCAACAAGAAGTACTTTCATAAACTTCTTGGTTCTGGAAACATAAGGAAATATGTGGAAGTCAAAGACAATTCAGGAACTGCTGTATTCTGGATCCCAGATGCACGAAGATTTAAAATAATTTTGAACAGAACAAGGAGAGAAATTGGCAATGAGCACAGGCCAATTAGTCAATGCACAGATTTCTTCTTGACTTGAAGCCCTACAGGTAAGTTAGACTACAGTGCCCATCTTCTTTTTCCAGCACCCTCTAATGAAAATAAGACATCCTCATTTATGAAATTTGTCCTGTATTTTTATTTTGAGGAATGTCATTTATATATTTAATAATAATAATAATAATAAAGTTGGAAGGGACCTTGGAGGTCATCTAGTCCAACCCTCTGCTCAGGCAGGAAACCCTATACCATTTTGGACAAATGGCTGTCCAGTCTCTTCTTAAAAACTTCCAGTGTTGGAGCATTCACCGCTTCTGGAGGCAAGTTGTTCCACTGGTTAATTGTTCTAACTGTCAGGAAGTTTCTCCTTAGTTCAAGGTTGCTTCTCTCCTTGATCAGTTTCCATCCGTTGCTTCTTGTCCTGCCTTCAGGTGCTTTGAAAAATAGCTTGACTCCCTCTTCTTTGTGGCAGCCCCTGAGATATTGGAACACTGCTATCATGTCCCCCCTCGTCCTTCTCTTCATTAAACTAGACATACCCAATTCCAGCAGCCGTTCCTTATATGCTTTATCCTCCAGTCCCCTAATCATCTTTGTTGCTCTTCTCTCTACTCTTTCTAGAGTCTCGACATCTTTTTTACATCGCGGTGACCAAAACTGGATGCAGTATTCCAAGTGTGGCCTTACCAAGGCATTGTAAAGTGGTATTAACACTTCTCGTGATCTTGATTCTATCCCTCTGTTAATGCAACCCAGCACTGTGTTGGCTTTTTTGGCAGCTGCAGCACACTGCTGGCTCATATTTAAGTGATTGTACACTAGGACTCCGAGGTCCCTCTCACAGTTACTACTATTGAGCAAGGTACTCCCTGTACTATACCTGTACATTTGGTTTTTCTTACCTAAATGTAGAACCTTGCTTTTTTCACCATTGAATTTCATTTTGTTAGATAGTGCCCAGTGTTCAAGTCTGTCCAGATCCTCCTGTATCTTAAGCCTGTCTTCTGGAGTGTTGGCTATTCCTGCCAGCTTCGTGTCGTCTGCAAATTTGATGATTTCCCCAGCTATCCCCTCGTCCAAATCGTTGATGAAGATGTTGAAGAGCACTGGGCCCAGAACAGAGCCCTGGGGCACCCCACTACACACTTCCCTCCATGTAGATGCGGTTCCATTGAGGACCACATGCTGAGTACGGCCGGTCAGCCAGCTACAGATCCATCTGGTGGTGATGCTGTCTACCCCACATTTTTCTATCTTGTCAAGTAGTAGGTTGTGATCTACTTTATCAAACGCCTTACTGAAGTCCAAGTAAATTATATCCACAGCATTCCTCTGATCCTCTAATTTTGTCACTTGGTCGAAGAATGCAATAATGCAATATGGGCTGCTATTTCATAATTCTCCAAAATTGAGGTGTGTCACTCCTCGGCCAGCTATTCAATTGGCTATTCCTCAAAGCCTTCGTGAGAATAAATGCTTCCTTTCAACCCTGCCCATGTCAAAAGCTGCTTGAAAGAGTTGCAGATCTGAGTTAGAAAGTGTTCTTTGGTTCTTTGCCATTTCCACTGGAACATTTCTCACCTCCTTCTGCTGGCTTTTGAAATTTATCAAGATGAGCAAGTATCTCCTCCTCGGTTTTTCAGTTCTGATCTTCTGCACAGTTGGTAAGTGCCAAGTTTTCAAAAAAAAAAAAGAAGAAGGAAAAGTGAAAGAGAAATATTCTGCTAGATTAGAGAGATTTGCCTAGAGAAAAGGACTCCACAGTCTGTAATCCACCAGCTGTTCTGGGCTACAACTCCCAGATGATCTGATCTTCTAGAAATTGCAATCCAAAATAGCTGGAAGCAATCAGATGGCTTATTCCTGGATTAAGTATTTCAGCATTGGGAAAAAAATAGTTTCTAATGCTTTACTTTATCTGTATTTTATCTGCCCCACCTGAATCTATCTGACAAGAGTTTCAGGCTGTGATGGTCTCAGATTTGCAAAACTGATCCATATTCTTTCTGCACTGCAATCTGAAAAACACTGTACTCTCTGTAGGGTTCCTGTGCACCAAATTTGTTAGATAAATCCAATAAAAAATATAGCCTGTTTGTATAGGAAGGTAATAGCATGGGGTAAATTAACGTAGTTACCACTGATGGGATTCCACAATATTTTAGATTGAATCAGACCATTTGTGGAAAGGAAGAAAGTCTGATGTAACGTTTCAGTGGTAAGCATAGAAAGTCCCCTGGGTTAACTTCAATTTTTGATTATATAGATATGTCTTTCTTGGCAAGAATGTAAAAGGGATTTGCCCTTGCCTCTTGGAAGTTTTTCACCATTCAAACTAGTATATAGCCTGGGGTTTTCCTAAATTCCCATCCAAGAACTAAATACTGTACAATCAATCCTGCTTGAGCATCTATATTTTTGTTTCATTTAATTTTTACCTTGGAAAAGTTTTGGCGTTAGATGCCTTATATACAAATGAAGGAGCCATATAATATTCCTTTTTTTAAATCTAGAAATAATATGCAGTTTATGCATGTGGATTAGTTTATGCACATTATTCAGGAAAGCAAAATCTGGTTATGCCATCAGACTGTTGAGTGAGAGAAGAATTGTTTATGGGTATATGATTATATGGGGTTTTATGGATCCTTGGCATAAGCATATTTTGCTAATGTTGTGTTAAATTTGTGGATTGTCTTGTTTGTTCTTATTCTGGTTTTAGTTATTGAAACCTGTTAACTCATAGTAGAATTATAAGATACTCAAAGTTGGTAAATGATTGGAGCAGCATATAAGCCTAGTAGAATGAATGAATGAATGAATGAATGAATGAATTGCAGAAAATTGAGCTATATATTGCAGTGCAGGCTTATTGAGAAGTAAATCTCACCATATACAATTACAGCTTTAGTTTATTATTAGTTTGCATAAACAAACATGAATAAAATAACCAAAACAAGGAATTAATTCCAGGTCCCTTAGACAAACATACTAATCCTATAGATAGATTGATGTTACAAAACTTCATGCTATGAAAGAACTTGTTTATTTCAAATCACCATCATCAAACAGTTAAAAATAGTCAGGGGCACCTCACCTTTTTGGAGTTGGGTAGCAAACAAATGAAAAAAAATATTACTATACACATTAGCCTAAACTTAATTAAGTAAATAGAGCTTATATGCTTGCCCCGTGCATTTCATTATGTTCTTTACCTCCATTTTAAAAAAACACAATTTTGACAGCAATTTTTGGACAGGTTTTAAGAACTATTCCCAAGTCTTTTGGTATCCGTATTCAACTGTCCTTTGCTTTGTTCAGATATCCAGCTGAAAAATAGAATAGAATAGAATAGAATAGAATAGAATAGAATAGAATAGAATAGAATAGAATAGAATAGAATAGAATAGAATAGAATAGAATAGAATAGAATCTGGAAGGGACCTTGGAGATCTTCTAGTCCAGCCCCCTGCTCAAGCAGGAGAACCTATACCATTTCAGATAAGTGACTGTCTAATCTCTTCTTAAAAACATCCAGTGATGGAGCACCCATGATTTCTGAAGGCAAGCTGTTCCACTGGTTAAGTGTCCTCACTGTTAGGAACTTTCTCCTTAATTCCAGGTTGCTTCTCTCTTTGATCAGTTTCCAACCATTGTTTTTTGTCCTGCCCTCTGGTGTTTTGGAGACTAATTTAACCCCCTCTTCTTTGTGGCAGCCCCTCAAATACTGGAATACTGCTATAAGTGAACAGAGTGTCTCAAGCGGCTATGTAGAAAAAAGAAATTCAAGAGAGAGTCTTGCCATTCGATCTACACTTGCAAAAATTTCAGAATACTAGTGGGGTGTAGAAATCCCTCCTCTTGTATTTGGCTATGTTGGTCATTGGTTGCTCTTTTCACTTTAATATATCCACTAAGAGTATTAAAGAAACTTGGCCAAAATTTCAATGGGAGCATATTTATTTCTTTACTTTACATATTATTTTTGTATGCTACTCCTTGGAAAGACTGGCTAACAATCTGTTGGTTGCAATGTAGCAAGAAGCAATAAATGGAGTTTGCTACTGGCTTTCATTCTCCTTTTTCAAAATTACCATGGATCCATGAATAGATGAAAACTAAGTCCAATCTCTTATGTACTTATTCTTGGGGGGGGGAAATGATCTTGTGATTTATAGATTTGATTATTGGAAAGTGTAAATAATGGAAAGAAGGAAATTATGATGTAAACTTAAAGAGAGAAGGTAAAATATGCATTACAACGTATGACCAGTCATTTGGCAACTTTTCATAGTTATGATGAGGCTACGTATGACCTGGATTCAAAGTTTTTATGGTCACACTGCTCTGCAGTCACATGGCCAAACTTTGGGCACTTAGCAGTATGGCTGGATTTACCACCCTTCACAGCTCCTCTGGCCATGTGACTATATATTACAACAATTTTTCTGGAAACTATCCCATAGTGAACCGTGGTGGAAACCAGAGATGACTCAATCAACGTACCTAATTTTTCACTTTACAGTTGCAACTCATATTTGGCAAGCTTTGGATTCCTCGTGTCCCACCACAACGTGATAGAAAACAGCCACTCCCGAAAAGACTTGGGTGTCAAGGCTGCTAACATCGAATGTTATGCTTGACAATATATATGGATGCAGACATTCACTATTTAACCTGTGTATTACTTTAAGAGCCACTATTAGATAGTATGGGGGGAGGGAGTGAAAGAATGTGCTGAGAACTATTTAGCCATAACAATATTTCAGCAGAGCGTCTTCAAAGGAAGAAATGTGAGAAGATAGATAGTATGGTGGGAGGGAAAGCTCACACTTTAAACTAATTGGGGAATGTGATTTATGACTTGTCACATGAGGGAGGAGAAAATGCTTAGACACTGTGGGAAGAAGTAGGAGGGTTTAGTTTTTGGCTTCACTTTATTCGTACTGAAGTAATGTTGCATAAATAAAGAGTTTTCTGGGCAAAAATGTCTCAGATTTCCTTGAATTCGCATCTTCCCTTCGGAACCTTACATTGGGTGGAGAAAGGAAAGTCACTTGTTTTCCTTGCTGAGTTTTAATAACTTAATCTTCCCTTCATGGGAAGTGAAGTTGGATGCTTCTGTGGCGAACCACACCTTTGGCATTCCCAGAAATTTCCCAATTGGCCACACTCTATCTGATAATAACTTTGTGGGCTCCATTCCAGCTTTCTCTTCTTTCCACCTTGTGCTGCTCCCAGCATGATTCCCATGCCAACTTTCTCAAGGTTCATGCAGGGATTTCACATGTGTGAAAGTAATTTCTTGGGGTGAAGCTGGTCTATATTACTGGCTATTGCCATTTACCACCCTGTGTCAAAAGCTGTGCAAAAAAGGAACAAAACAAAGCTGTCATGACTTCATGTACATGAAGTGGGGTGTTGTTGTTGTTGTTTTTTAAAAAAATGTCAATTTTTAAGGTGGCATAATGGTTAGAATGCAGTGTTGCAGGCAAACTCTGCCCACAGCCCAGAGTTTGATCCTGCTGGGGCTCAGGGTTGATTCAGCCTTCCATCTTTCCAAGGTTGGTAAGATGAGGACCCAGATTGTTAGGGGCATTATGCAAATAATACTGACATTGTAAACCACCCAGAGAGTGCTGGAAAACATTATGGGGTGATATGTAAATCTAAATGCTATTGCTATTAAGAGGATTTTTAATGAAGTATTATGCCTGGAGTCATGGTGTGTGAGTTGAGTGACTATATAAATGTAATAAAAAAGATAAATAATAGCAATAGCACTTAGCTATTGCTAAGCTGTATAGTGCTCTGTAAGTGGTTTGCAGAGTCAGTCTATTGCCCCCAACAATCTGGGTCCTTATTTTATTGACCTTGGAAGGATGGAAGGCTGAGTCAACCTTGAGCTGGTTAGGATCAAACTCCTGGCAGTGAGCAGTGAGTTAGCCTGCAATACTGCATTTTAACCACTGAGCCACCATGGTTCATATAAAATAAAATATTGATATGGCCTGAACTGCTATGACTATCCATGACAGGCACTCGAGAAATGTGGGTTGTTGAAAATTTAACGTGAAATGCACCATTGATTAGTTTTATATAGCCACCCATCTCACATACTCTAGATGCACAACAAAGCAATCAAATAAATGTAATTAAGATTAATTAAAACAGTTATAAAGAAGACTGTGGGAGAATGGACCAACAGCCTTCACCTTGTGGGCATCCTACTTCCCTGCGATTTTATTGAAAGGACCTGGTTTTAAGAGATTTCCTAGATGGGAAATCTAGAGGGGAAAAAATCTTTTGGGGGAATTATATTCCAGATGGCAGGTGCCAAGGCAGAAAAGGTTCTGCCAGATGGAACACTTTGCAGCAAGCAGGATCCTGTAGCATGCCTGTTCTGCAGGATCTGATATATGAGCTTGCAATGGAGTAACAACAGGAATTATAAGAAGAATATCACTGATTTGCATTAGAACTGAAGACCATTGAAAGGAAAATTTTAGTTTTCATTTTCTTTAGCTGAAATAATGATCCAGGTTTCCCCTGGTACTACTGCATGATACTAACAGCTGTTTTTTCCATCCCTTGAACCTCATTAATTTTTCATATCCAGCTGATGAAAAATTGAGGTCACAGCTAGGGAGGGAAGAATTAAACCTCCCATACCTTGCAATTCTGATGAAAATCAAATTATTACACCTTAAAATAACCCCAAGGAATATCTCAGTCAGGGTGGAAATTCACAAACTGTGTGAAGCCTTCCAGCTCTACTGGAAGAAAAATACATATCCCCTCGCTTTTTTATTATTATTTTTTAGGGCTATTTAAATATTGAAATGTTAAAATGTGGTCAAGCTTCTCGCAGGCATGGCTCTAATTCCAGATGTTTCTGCTTATTTGGAAATAAGCTTATTCAACAGGATGCTCACTGACATGGTTTCACAAGATTAAAGTTTAAGGAGAACCAGTCATCATTTGGGTAGTGGTACCACAAAGTCCTCGATTTAAGACTTATGACCATTTGAACCTAAGATGGACCCAGAAGAAACTACTTACCATCTGGATGAAGTGATATATAAGTTAAACACCATTACTATTAACAATCACCCCAAAAAATAGTTCATGAAATCGGGTGTGGTCACATGATGATCTGCTTACTGACTTACTGATTGTGGGCTCAATTATAGTTATAAACAGAGGACTACCTGTATGCCTTTATTCAGTGATGTACCCAGAGTTGTGTTCTAAGACTATATAAATCTAATAATACATAAATAAATACATCTCAATCCTTTAAAAACCTTAGGGCTTTCATAGGTTTATTCTACTCTCTGTACATTCAAGAGGATTCATATTGCTTTCTTCCAATGTACACCAACCAAAAATTGCAGTGAAAAATTGAGAAGGGGAAAGGGAAAGAGGAGGAGGAGGAGGAGGAGGAATAGTTTTTTCAATAGCAGGAATGTGCTAGAGCAGGTTAGGAGACAAAAGCTTTCAATCAATCAAAGTCTTGTCAGTTTCAGGTAGCAAGTCAATGATGGTTACAATCAATTAATTAAGGTCATAGAACTGTGCTTGTTAACTTACAATTAGTAATTATTATTAGCAGTTAGCTTCCCAACAGAGAAAAACTGCCAAGGAAGATACTCAACAAGTCAGACAATATAGGTCTGTCCTCAACTTAGAAGGACATGAGCCAGCAATGTGCAGCAGCAGCCAAAAAAGCTAATACAATCCTGGGTTGTATAAATTGAGGCATAGAATCAAGATCACGAGAAATATTAGTACCGCTTTATAAACCCCTAGTGAGATCACACCTGCAATACTGCAACCAATTTTTGTCACCATACTACAAAAAAGATGTTAAGACTTTGGAAAAAGTTCAGAGAAGAGCAGCTAAGATGATCCAAGGCCTGGAGACTAAAACATATGAAGAACAGCTGCAGGACTTGGGTTTGACTAGTCTAAAGAAAAGAAGAACTAGGGGTGACATAATATCAGTATTCCAGTATTTGAGAGGCTGCCACAAAGAAGAGGGGATCAAATTATTCTCCAAAGCACCAGAGGGCAGGACAAGAAACAATGGTTGGAAACTAATCAAAGAGAGAAGCAACCTGGAATTAAGGAGAAAGTTCCTAACAGTGAGGACAATTAACCAGTGGAACAGCTTGCCTACAGAAGTTATGGGTGCTCCATCACTGGAGGTTTTTAAGAAGAGACTGGATAGTCATTTGTCTGAAATGGTATAGGTTCTCCTGCTTGAGCAGGGGGCTGGACTAGAAGACCTCCAAGGTCCTTTCCAGCATTATTCTATTCTATTTAACTTACAACCATTTATTTATCAACTGTTCAAAGTTACACCAGCCCTGAAATAAGTGACTTACAACCAATCCTCACTCTTAACGATCGTTTCAGCAACTCCACAGTCATGTGATCAAAATTCAGGCACTTAGTAACCGACATGTATTTATGAAGGTTGCAGCATCCTGTAGTCAGTCAATGGGAGAAGCTGGATTCACTTAGCAAGCATGTGATTCATTTAACAACTGCAGTGATTTGCTTAACAACCATGGCAAAAAGGTTGTAAAATTGGGCATGGCTCACTTAACAACTGCCTTGCTTAGCAACAGAAATTCTGGTCCCAATTGTGGTTGTAAGTCAAGGCTATGTTTACTGGATAGGTGTAACAGGATGCCTGGTAACTCTATTAAGAAGTATCACGATGGACCAGTAGGTGGCAGCCAGAGCATTCTTAGACATGTGGCAATTATGACAACTTACCCAGCTGTTCCCACTTCTCTATTCAAACTGAACTAATTACTCTCTTTTGGTTTCTCTCTTTGCAGGTCAAGGTCTAGTATGCAATGTGTGCAAGTTTAAAGTCGGCAGTGTTTGTATCACTTCTGATAAACCCTGCAGAACAAAGGAAGACCAGCAGTGTGAGACGACCAGAGTTTATACAGGTACAGTTTGAGAGATAGACAGACGGACAGACGGACGGACGGACGGACGGAGGGAGGGAGGCAGAGAGAGAGAGAGAGACAAAGACAGAGAAACAGAGAGAAAGAGAGAGAGGCAGAGGCAGAGGCAAAGGCAGAGAGAGAGAGACAGAGACGGACAGAGGGAGGGAGAGAGAGAGAGAGAGACAAAGACAGAGAAACAGAGACAGAGAGAGAGAGGCAGAGGCAGAGAGAGAGAGAGACAGACAGACAGACAGACAGAGAAAGGCAGAGACAGAGAGGCAGAGGCAGAGGCAGAGAGACAAAGACAGAGAGACAGAGACAGAGAGACAGAGACAGAGTGACAGAGACAGAGAGACAGAGACAGAGATTTTGAGCATTGGCACCTATTAAAACAACACCTAAATATAATCACCCATTTTTTATCATGGGCTTCTCGGGGACATTTTCAACTTCTTTGTAGGAGTCAAAGGTTTTAGTGGATAGGATGATGTTGCAAATTAAGTGGCCATATCACTCATACATAAGCAAGAGGAAAAGAGTTAAGTGTTTGTTTTAAAAAATGATGAAATCTATTGTTGGACCACACTACTCTTATCAAGCGTTTCCTGCCTAAAAATCTGAATTGTTTACATGAAAACTGTACTGACAACAATGCCCATAGTTGTCAGCCTGGTTGGAGAAAATCTGAATAATTTTGGAAAGACAAATCTGGGTGAGAAGGACATGGATTGGGACAGCTGGAAATAAAGCTGGAAGTTAACCTAAATGCATATATTTACATCTCTAGTTTTATGTAAAACAAGACTATATTTCATTTTATTTCTATAAACATTCAAAATTCTTGGGGTTAAATAGATGCTACCAGGTTCTCTTAAAAACCTTCTTGTGCTACTACTATGGTTTGGGCTTATAGGAACCTATAAGCTGTTTATTGCCCATCCCTGTTTTAGAGGAATACTTGAAATCTCTCAGTTGTCCAGCTCCTCAATCCACTATGTTGAGACTAAAGTATGGAGTGGAAATAAAATGATAGACACATATAAATAAAGTGAAGGAAACTCAGTTCTTGATGACTACATGGGCATAAGGATGCCATTATCTTGGCAACAATATGAAAGTGACCTGTCATTGCTTTCTTTGAGGATGTCCCAAAGATGCTTTTTCAAAAGGCAACTGGACTTCATTTTTTCTTGAAGAAAGAAAAAAAACCAAATTCAATTGCCTTTTGAAAAAGCACCTATGTGGCAACCATGACCTGGATGGCTGAGAATCTCCACAGACATTCTTTGAGGATGCTTTTCACCTTCTTGAGATTGCCTTCAGCCCTGGGATTCCTTGTTAGTATAGCATCTAAACTGTAGCCAGTCCTAATTCTGCTTAGCTTCTGAATCCAGTTAAGATCACTCAAGAGGTGCCATCTGATAAAACTACCTGTAAGTAAAACAGATTTCAAAACCTGCAAATAATAACCATATTGATATAAAACTTCTTTTCTAACTGATCATCTTGATTGCCTTATCATAGATCCTGTTTAAAATTCTTATTTAAATTTGTTTTCTCCACAATATTCAAAACATTCCTACTGGTTAAGATTTTCATTACATTTAACTATTTAAGTCTTTTTCCTCATACAGGCCATCCCAACATATTAGAAATTTTAGAATATTAGAAAAATGTCTACATTTAATTGTTATTTATCCAAATAATAAGAATTGTATTAATTCAAGGATGGGAAAAGAGAACATTTTTGGAAGAAAACATCAATCAAAGCTATTATGTGGACTATACAATTATAGAAACTAGTTATTATTGATTGTTTTTAAATATAAACCCAGACAACATGATATTTACCAAATATTAAGGTGATTATGGGAAAAAAATTAATAAAACATATTTTTTAAAAAAAATAAATAAATTTCAAAACCTTCAGTTTTCAAATGCTACTTTGCACATAGGTTCCCCAAGATGGAGCAAATGTCCTAGCTTTTAACATTTATTTTTCTTGTTTCTTTTCCCACCAGGCAGTCTAAACCTCTTCACGAGACATGACTGCGGAGAAATGACTGAACTCTGCAACAAGACCGAACAGAGGGATACTGTTTTTAACATGAATTACAATCGCACTTGTTGTACCTTTGACTTATGCAATGGCCTGCCCAGCCAGCCCAGCCTCACCCTCTTTACTGGCCTCAGCTTGGCACTTGGTTGGTGGCTTTCATGTTAACTTATAAATTGAAAAAAAAAAAAACAGCAATAGTGGAAAGCTACACTCTTCTCATCTTGAAGCAACCCTAGAACCCAAGATCCCAGTCTCTCATACACTCAGTTTATCCTTCAGGCCTAAGGAGATTAATTAAAAAACTCAGCAATTGCATTCCCTCACCATCTTAATGTTGATTCAACCATTATCAAGAATTTTGTATGGTATATTTTCTTGTGTGAATCCAAATAATTTAATTTGTTAATGATTTAAGATACAGCGTAAAATTAGCCAAGTGAAATGTGTTAGGCAATACTATTTGTAGAACTGAGTTTCCCTCCCTCCAATAATCTTTCAGTAAGGCATCTTGGACCTGGACCTGGTCTGTGAAAATTAACTCAGGAGCTTTGAATGATGGCTTATCAAGCAAACACTATCCTTGTTGGTTTGTTTTTGTTTTTCATATCTATATGAGAAGACTAGGTCAGCCCTCAGTAGACCACAACACCAGGGGCTATGTTTGTTGTTTGTTTGTTATTTAATAAATGTTTGGCTTGGTAACCCAGAAGTACTGACAGCCTTGACTAGTATCAATAGACAGAAGTGTTTCATATTTGTACATGTTGTTTTAATCTAGCCAAGTTTTGAAAATCCAACCATTGCCTGAAAATCATCCCCCTCTACTCAAGTAGATGGTGAAATCCAAGAGATTAAAGGTGAATAAACATGGATTCTATGTATTCAGAAAGAGTGCTCTATGTCAGTGGCCCCCAACCTTTTGGGCACCAGGGACAGGTTCCGTGGACCGAGGGTTGGGGACCCATGTTCTATGTACTCATCATGTGCATGTATGCCACAAAAAATAAATATGGCTGTTTTCAATTCATCCTTAACTTTTTTTCCATCCCCAATGTCTCTCATTCCCTCCATAACAAATTGTATATTGTAAATGCCTCAGAGTAGGGATAAATATTAATATTAATAATATTAATAATATTAATAATATTAATATTAATAATAATATTGATATTAATAATAATAATGATATTAATAATAATAATGATATTAATAATAATAATGATATTAATATTAATATTGATATTGATATTGATATTGATATTGATATTGATATTGATAATAATAATAATAATAATAATAATAATAATAATAATAATAATAATAATAATAATAATAATAATAATAATAATAATAATAATAATAATAATAATAAAGTTGGAAGGGACCTTGAGTCATCTAGTCCACCCCACCCCCTTCGCATTCAGGACCCTATACATTTTTCAGACACATGGCTGTCCAGTCTCTTCTAAACTTTCAGTGTTGGAGCATTCACCGCTTCTGGAGGCAGGTTGTTCTACTGGTTAATTGTTCTAACTGTCAGGAAGTTTCTCCTTAGTTCTAGGTTGCTTCTCTCCTTGATTAGTTTCCATATGTTGCTTCTTGTCCTGCCTTCAGGCACCTTGGAAAATAGCTTCACTCCCTCTTCTTTGTGGCAGCCCCTGAGATATTGGAACACTGCTATCATGTCCCCCCTCATCCTTCTCTTCATTAAACTAGACATACCCAATTCCAGCAACCGTTCCTGATATGCTTTAGCCTCCAGTCCCCTAATCATCTTTGTTGCTCTTCTCTGCACTCTTTCCAGAGTCTCAACGTCTTTTTTACATCGTGGTGACCAAAACTGGATGCAGTATTCCAAGTGTGGCCTTACCAAGGCATTGTAAAGTGGTATTAATACTTCAAGTGATCTTGATTCTATCCCTCTGTTAATGCAGCCTAGCACTGTGTTGGCCTTTTTGGCAGCTGCAGCACACTGCTGGCTCATATTTAAGTGATTGTCCACTAGGACTCCGAGATCCCTCTCACAGTTACTGCTATTGAGCAAGGTACCCCCTATACTATACCTGTACATTTGTTTTTTCTTGCCTAAATGTAGAACCTTGCTTTTTTCACCATTGAATTTCATTTTGTTAGATAGTGCCCAGTGTTCAGGTCTGTCCAGATCCTCCTGTATCTTAAGCCTGTCTTCTGGAGTGTTGGCTATTCCTGCCAGCTTGGTGTCGTCTGCAAATTTGATGAGTTCCCCACTATCCGTCGTCCAACTCGTTGATGAAGATGTTGAAGAGCACTGGGCCCAGAACAGAGCCCTGGGGCACCCCACTACACACTTCCCTCCATGTAGATGCGGTTCCATTGAGGACCACACGCTGAGTACGGCCGGTCATCCATCTGGTGGTGATGCTGTCTAACCCACATTTTTCTATCTTATCAAGTAGTAGGTTGTGATCTACTTTATCAAATGCCTTACTGAAGTCCAAGTAAATTATATCCACAGCATTCCTCTGATCCACTAATTTTGTCATTTGGTCAAAAAATGCAATAAATTTTGTCCGGCATGATCTGTTTTTGACAAACCCATGTTCGCTTTTAGTAATGACTTTGTTTGCCTCTAGATGTTCGCTGATTCGCTGTTTGATTATCTTTTCCAGAATCTTCCCAGGTATTGAGGTCAGGCTGATAGGTCTGTAGTTTCCTGGGTCCATTTTTTTTCCTTTTTTGTAGATGGGAACTACATCAGCTCTTTTCCAGTCCTCTGGTAGTTCCCCAGTGCTCCAGGATCTTTGAAAAATATAGTTCAATGGTTCTGAGATCACATCTGCCAGTTCCTGGAAAAAAAAAAAAAAAAAACCCGCTGGGGTGTAATCCATCTGGTCCTGGTGAATTTGAACTGTCTAAGTGCTGGACGGTGCCACCTTACAGTTTTTCTAGCCCTATCTTTCTTTGGGGCGTTTCTATTCTGTTTTTTATGGCACTATTTTTGGTAGGTTTGGTCTGTTTTTTCCTTTGTGTAAAAGACAGATTGCAAAAAACGAGTTATAGTTCTGCTTTCTCCCTTTGCTTGCCCCTTCTTGCCCTTTTCCACCCACTATGACCAATCATTTCCTTCACTTTTTTTCTTGTTTTTTACATTTGAAAAGAATCTTTTTTTGTTATTTTTGACGTTGGTCAGAAGCCCTTAGTTTCATTTTGAGCCTTAGCTTTCTCACTTCATCTTTGCAGGCTCGGGCTATTTGCTGATATTCGGACTATGTGCCCCTGTTTTCCACTTTCTATGCTTATCCTTTTTAATCTTCAATTTATCAGAGAGTTCTTTTTGCAGCCATGCTGGTCTCTTTTAAGAGCTGTTATTTTTCTTCTTCGTTGGTATTGTGCTAGACTGGGCTTTTATAATTGCACTTTTCAAATTTCCCAAGCTTCTTGAGTTGTTTTCCCCTTGAGGATTCTCATCCATGGAATCCTTCCCAAGCTCTCTCTAAGTTTATTGAAATTAGCTCTCTTAAAATCCAAGACCCTAGTTTTACTTGTTCTAGTGCTTTGTGCTTCATAATGTTGAATTTCCAATATTACGTATACACTACCTCCCTAAGATTCCTGTGGCTGCAACACCTTCTATCATTTCTCTCTGGTTAGTGATAATTAGATGCGAAATGGCTAATCCCTAGTTTTTCCTCTCTCTTTTTGGGAGATAAAGTTGTCTGCTAGGTTTGTCAGGAATCTGTTTGATCTTCCACTTGGTGCAGAGTTTGTCTCCCAGTTGATGTCAGGGTAGTTAAAGTCCCCCATTACTATTGTGATGTGCTTCCTACATACCTTAGTTAGCTGACTAGCAAAAATTTCATCTATTTCCTCTGTTTGGTTGGGTGGCCTATAGTATACAACCTATGGCAAAGTCACCCCCCCCCCTTTTATATTGACCCAAATGCATTCAAGACAGTTTTCATCATTGTTGTGCTCTATTTTCTGTAGAGATGTAGTTATTTCTTACATATAGAGCAACTCCTCCTCCTCTTTTATTTGGTCTGTTTCTTTTAAATAATTT
Source organism: Azemiops feae (assembly GCA_023970755.1). NCBI lineage: Eukaryota > Metazoa > Chordata > Lepidosauria > Squamata > Viperidae > Azemiops > Azemiops feae. The sequence goes on along the minus strand of JALGBA010004170.1, from coordinate 2,026,166 downwards.
AAATCCCTCTAGCTGTGTGTTCCATTTGTGGGTTTCATCCCACCATGTTTCCATAATGGCAACAATATCATATCTGCCCTCATTAACCTGAATTTCTAGTTCACCCTGTTTGCTGTTCATACTCTGTTCATTGGTGTATAGACATTTGAGTCCTTTATGACTGATCCTGTGTTTACTTTCTACGTAACCTGTGTGGTGCCTGAGTTCCCCTATTGTCTTACCACCTATTTGGTTAGTGCACTTTGTGTGGCACTCGCTGTTAGAAGCTTGATTTTGCTTGACAGCAAGGTTGATATTCTTGTCCACACACACATCTATGTTACATGCACTGATAGCCCTATAATTTTTAGATTGCCGGGGACATGGATGTTCTGTATCAATTAACTCACTGTCCCCTCTGTTTAGTTTAAATATTCCTCCAGAAAATCTGTGAACTCAGTCCCTTTCTTTGATGGATGCAAACCATCTCTTTTGTACATTTTTTCATTGGACCAGCTACAGACATCGTGACTAATATATCCATAGCCTTCCCTTTTACACCACTTTTTTAGCCACATATTGAATTGTGCTATACGCTGGCCTTTTCCATTTTGCTGGTAAAACTTCTGAAAAAGTAAGCCTACAGCCTATTCTGCTAAGTTCCTGCCCCAAGCTCTGGAAATCATTCTGCACAGAGAGTACATCTTTTTGGGACAGATCGTTAGTGCCAAGATGTACAATAGCCTCCACATCACAGTCCTTGCTGGCATTCTTGATTATTTTAGAAATACGCTTCTTGTCCCTACTGGTAGTAGCACCTGGAAGACACCTGACCTCTTTTGAAACCACTGTGTCCTTACCTAAATTTACATCCCTTATAATTGAATCACCTACCAGAAGGTGGCTTCTCTTTTTGGATGCCTTTCTGTTCTTGCATGACTGATGTGTAATACCTGATTCACACTTCTCCCTGTCAAAAACATATTTATAAAATACAATGGGTTCTCAAGAAGATAACAGCAAGGTAAAGGGATAACTGACATATTGAATACTACCTGCATTTTTTCAGGTATATTCTGAACATGCAAGTTCAAGGAAGGATATAAAGAGCATAGAGAGATCTGGTCCATTTGTAGAATCATCTCACTGCCCAAAATTGTCATAGTTAGCTATGAGGAAAGGGATTATTAAGTATATGAGGGGTCCTTGGTGCTCTCTGAGCTTGATTATTTTCTTGCAGATGTTTCATTACCCATATATCTGTCCACTGATGATGTTATCTACTTTGGGGAACAAAATGTCTGCAAGAAAACAACCAAGATCAGAGTGTACCAAGGATGGCTGCTCATTTAACCCTGAATTACAAATATTCTCCTTTGTCGGTATTAAATTTATTTATTACTTTATTAATCAAATTTGTGTGACCACCTATTTCACAGAAGAGCTATACGATCCCTCTGCAGAATATGTTTTTTTATAACATATAGGTTGTAATCCCATGCAGGCTTATCAGAGATATGTATGTATGAGAGTGCACAAGTCTGTGCCTTCAAGTCAATGTTGATTCCAACAACTTCCTAATAAGTCACCAACATTTTAAAGTAGTTTGGAATTACACTCTTCTTCCTACAATCTATATAGAAACAAACTGAGTCTCATTTAAAATATAAAATTGTCAACAATTGAGAATGAGCACATATCTTGAATCCATCCCTTAATATCAGGAAGATAATTTATTTTCATTTCATTTTCTTATTATTCTCTTTGCTGAACTCTGAGTAGCACCGTGGCCTAGTGGTGAAGATGCTCACTTCTCATTCAGAAGGTTGAGAGTTCAATCCTAAGCAGTGACAGATATTTCTCTATCAGGGAGCAAAGAGAAAATATCTGCTGCTAACTCTGTGTGGCATCGGGTAGTGCATCCAGGCAGTAAACTCTCAGCTCCACTCAGTCGTCCTGACCCCACCCAGAAGCAAGGGACAGAGTTGTAAAAAGAAAAAAAAACTCTCTTTGCTGAACTCCTAATTTGATAAAGTCAATGCTCTTCATAAAATGAGAAAAAATATCTAATCACATTAATGTTACCTGCCTCCCCATCTGGAATTGTATTAACAGATGCTGTAACTTGAAATCAAAATCGAACTATGGCTAGAAAGACTATGTAAGAAGAGTCCTCATATCTCCTAGAATGTGAACATTAAAAAATATCTCATATCTGTCCTTTTAAACACATTCCTGGGGGAGTTCAATAAACATCAAATAATATTTTCTGATGAATGAATTTTGTACTTTAATCATAAAAAGTATATTTTACATTTCTTAAGACTTGGACCCATTGATTTCCCAGATGGGATATTCCAGTTTCTCATTCCATATTTCATGTATATAACCCTATCCTTTCATTCTGTTTTTAATCTATATACTATTAAAACTCTTGTGTCTGGAACCTTTAACTGGATAAAACAGTGCATCATAGGGCAAAACCTGTTGAACTTCAAATAGACTAACTTAGAGAAGACATCCAAAATCTAGGACCCATGACTCCTGTGGAAGTAAAATTTGAATAATGTCATATAACATTTTATGACATAAAAATGATCATAAAGCATTTTATGGCATAGTAAGTTGCATAAATGGTTTTCTGTGGCCAACATTGGATATTTTCTAAAGCAGATAAATTATCTCCCTGAGTTTTCAAGAACTTTTCCAATGAAGGCAGTATATTAAAAGCTCTGTCATTATGGAGGGCATTGAGGGAATGAGGGAGGGAGGGAAAGAGGGAGGGAGGGAGGGAGGGAAGGAAGGAAGGAAGGAAGGAAGGAAGGAAGGAAGGAAGGAAGGAAGGAAGGAAGGAAGGAAGGAAGGAAGGAAGGAAGGAAGGAAGGAAATTATAATGAGAGGGAGGGAGGCTCTGAGGGAAGCCCTGCCTTAGCACCTGGTTACCAGCAGCCCTGCTGCCCTTTCACCATCCCCTTGCCCCCTCCTCCTGGCCTATCCTGGTGATCTCCAATCCTATCGCGAAGGATGCTTTGGTTACAAATCTGGGTCCCCTTGCATGGAGAGGGAGTGGGCCTCCCTCTGACCCACGCATTTTGCCCTTCTGCACCCACCATGAGCAACCTGGCCAAGGAGAGTGAGCACAGCAGCAGCAGAAGCCTTGAGGAGGAGGTAAGCACAGCCGGGTGCCCCTCTCAGGGAAGTGGGGCTGGACTGGGTTGAGCTGTAGGGTCCTGGTGCCCTGGGAGCTCAAGGGCTGGGCTGGACACTTGCCCTTCACTGCCCAGGGCTCCGGGAAGCCTGCACCACCATCCGGGAGTCCCCCGCATAGCCCAAGAGGGACGGTGAGGCTCCTCCAATGGACCATGCCCTGGTGCCCACCCCAGTCCCACCCACCCCTCCAATGGAGACCCCTGGATCCCCCCACAGCCCCCCTGCCCCCCACATGTGCCCCTTGACCTGACCGATGTTGAACTGGCCATGCCCCCCTGGCCATTGACTTTGCTTCTCAGAAGGTTACAAAAGGGGACACTGTGACCGTCAGAAATATGTATCAGTTGCCAAGCGTCTGAATGTAAATCACGTGACCCTGGGGATGCTGCAACGGTCATAAGTGTGAAAAATGGTCATAAGTCACATTTTTCAGTGCCATTATAACTTCGAACAGTCACTAAGGGAACTGTTGTAAGTCGAGGACTACCTGTACTTTATCACTTTTTTCCTCTTTTTTGGGGGGGTCATTTTGACTCCTTGCTAGGCACCTGGTGGTACTCGAATATTGCCATATCCTAAAAGTGGTACAATCTGTGAAAAGGTTGAAAAGCCCTGGTTTAGAGCTCTTGCCCTTTTTTACCTTCTCTGTTTCAGCTCATTGTCTCTGATGGTACAATAGATCCATGAGTTTTTCTGGTACGTTTGTTGCTTGTTATGCTGGCCGCGCAGGTCATTGTTTCAAGAAATCTGTATATAAAGGTGAGATATGGATCTCCAAGACAAGGGCTTATGGGGTTTTTTTTTTGAAGTGGGTTGGAATTTTGAGAGTTTCTCCTATCTTTTGTATCTCCCCACACTCCACCTTTAAAAAAATGTTCTTTCTTTGAATTTCCCAATACAAAAAGCAGATTGATCGACTGGGAGGCTGGTTGCACCACAGACTGCAGCAACATTAAATGCAACCAAGCAATTACCAAGAAAATGATAAATTACACCTATACAGAAATCAGATGGTGCTGCAACATTTTTCACTGCAATATTGGTGCTCCACCTAGATCTATATGAAAAGACAAATATATTCAGAAGAATCTTCCATTATTAAAGGGAGACTTCTTCCTCTGTCTCAGGGTCATTGGGAGGTGAGCTGCTGGTGGGAGGGGGAGGGGGGCTTGTGTGGGTTGGTTGAGGGTCGGTGCTGTCTCTGGTTGGCTGTGCAGTTGATTTGGATCCTGAGGGGTTCATAGGCTGGTTGTAGGTCAATGTGTCTGTTAATGGAATTGCTTGTGGAGTGCCAGGCTTCAATGAAACTCATGAGCTTGGCGGGTGGTAGCATGGCTGATGATTTTAAAATAATAAAAGAAAATCATTGGTCACACTGCCACCTGCCATGCTCGTGAGACACATCGACCTACAACACAGCCTATGAACCCCTCAGAATCTAAATCAACCACACAGCCAGCTAGAGACAGCACCAGCCCTCAGCCAACCCACACAAGCCCCTCCTCCCACCAGCAGTTCACCTCCCAATGACCCTGACCCAATGTAATCTCCCTATCACCAAGACCCATCACAAGCCTCTCACTGATGACTCACACCTGATCCATCACAAGACCCTCACTTGACACCCCCACACCTGAACCCCTTATAAACAGAACACTGACACCAACATCCCCTAAACTCTGTTGAAGATATTGCCTAGCCTGGCAACATTTGGAAACCAACCCACAAGCTCAGAGAAGGAACCTTCACCCTCATCCTACACCTGAGTTACAGATATTCACCCCTATTGCAAAGACTAAGGGTGACATGATAGCAGTGTTCCAATATCTCAGGGGCTGCCACAAAGAAGAGCAAGTCAAGCTATTCTCCAAAGCGCCTGAGGGCAGGACAAGAAGCAACAGATGGAAACTAAGCAAGGAGAGAACAATCTAGAACTAGGGAGAAATTTCCTGACAGTTAAACAATTAATCAGTGGAACAACTTGCCTCCAGAAATTGTGAATGCTCCAATACTGGAAGGGTTTTTTCTTGTTGTTTTGTTTTTTAAGAAGAGGTAGTGCACCCATCCTTGCTCTACTTGACCTCTCAGCAGCCTTCAATACCATCAACCATGGTATCCTTCTGGAGTGGCTTCAAAGGTTAAGAGTGGGACTTCTGTGTTCTCCAGGCTCATTTCCTTCTTCTGAGGCCTCTCTCAGTCCGTGTTGATAGGAAGCAAGAGGTCTAGCCCTCATCCCCTGCTTTGTGGAGATCCGCGGGGCTTGGTATTCTCTCCACTTCTGTTTAACAGCTACATGAAGCAGCTTGTGAGATTATCTGCCACCATGGACTGAGATATCATCAATATGCTGATGATATCCAACTATATGTTTCAGCCCATAGTTAGGTAAGCAATTATATGACCTCCCTTTTCACAGTACTTGGAGATTGTTAAGAGCTAGATGGGAAGCAACTGGTTGAAATTGAATCCTATCTAAACCAAATGGCTCTGAGTTTGGGGTTCTTTGGTCCATGTAGAACTGCAATCTCTGGTCTTGGAAGGGTTGGCCCTGCCCCAGGCAGACCCAGTGTGTAATCTGAGGGTTCTCCTGGACTCACAATTCCTGCTTGAGGAACATGCAGTAGTCATGGCTAAAAGAGCTTTTGTGCAACTGTGGGTTCTACACCAGTTACACCCTTTTCTGGACCAACAATTGCTGCTCAGAATCACTCACCCCTAAACACATCCCATCTTGACTATTGCAATGTGCACTACATGGGGCTGCCCTTGAAAAGTATCCAGAAGCTCCAATTGGTTCAAAATATAGCAGCCAGCATGATTTTGTGCAAATCCAGATGTGCACACCTCTCCTGTGGGAGCTGCATTGTCTGCTAATTTGTAGAATTCAAGATAATGGTTGTCACCTTTAAAGTCCTATATGACTTTGAACCAAGTTATCTGATGGACTGTCTCTTCCTGGTTACAGTATGATAGATTAAGGTATCCAAGCAGTCTGGGAATTTGCTCAAAAATGCCCATGCTTAATGGTGAGGGTAGTCACAAATGGGAGGACCCATTTGGTAGTGGCACCAGCCCATAGAGTCACCTTGTACTCTTTTGTGCCAGATGTAAAGTTTTTTATTCTTCTAGGAAGTATAAAGACTGGGATTTTTAAAATTGTGTTTTTCTATGTTTGCATTCTGTACTATTGTTGCTGATTTGAAATTATGGAATTACACTCACAGGAAAACATATTGATTGTTTTATTTGGAACATTTCTCAGCTTAATTGCAATATTTCCTTCATGCTCCCAATACATGCTTGGCACACTTAGGGGGAGGAAAAGGTGTATGCTTCCCATTGCACATGTTTGTTTTATAACCTAAATGTGATTGCTCAGGACTATAGTTCTGCCACAACTATTAAAGTCCCCTTCTGAAGCACATTGCGCATAGACTCAAAAATAGAATCCTTTACCTTTAAAGGGAAAGAGAAAACTGTGAGTTAAGGAATTCTTTTTCTGAAAAGAGGATCTCAGGGAAACACAAATATTCAGGGATGGTAGCTTTTTTGTAGATGTTTCATCACCAAAACTCAGTAACATCATCAGTGCTAATAAGGGTTTGCTGTTCCTTAAAGCTAATCTAGATAGAGTGAACAGTATAATGGGGAATATAATTTTTCTAACACGCAGTGACAATGACAGAGACACATACACAGGCATAGAGGTAGAGACAGAGACAACTAAGATGATTAAGGGCCTGGAGACAAAAACATATGAAGAATGGTTGCAGAAATTGGGTATGGCCAGTCTAGAGAAAAGAAGAACTAGGGGTGACATGATAGCAATATTCCAATATTTGAGGGGCTGCCACAAAGAAGAGGGGGTCAACTTATTTTCCAAAGCACCAGAGGGCAGGACAAGAAACAATAGATGGAAGCTAATCAAGAAGAAAAGCAACCTGGAATTAAGGAGAAACTTTCTAACAGTGAGGACAATTAACCATGTTGCCATTAAGCTGTATTTGCGCAACAGCACTCAAAATCCAGTCTTTGATCTTGCACTGCTAAGTTGATAGCAATGTGGTTCAATATATTTGGATTATATTAGGGTAAGAATAAGAATAGCAATAGCAACAGCACTTAGACTTATATACCATTTCACAATGCTTTACAGCCACCTCTAAGCAGTTTACATAGTCAGAATATTGCCCCCAACAATCTGGGTCCTCATTTTACTGATCTCGGAAGAATGGAAGGCTGAGTCAACCATGAGATTCGAATCCCTTGCAATCAGCAGAATTAGCCTGCAATACTGCATTCTAACCACGACACCACCACAGAATAAAAAACAGATATATCTACTATCCTAGCTCCAAAGAAAATGTGTCCTTATTTTGTGTTATAGCCAAGATTTCTTACTAAGAGAAAATGAGCTGGCTTTCACCTGTTGCTTGAGATCTACTACTTGACTGAGAATAATGGAAAATGCAGTGAAGCTCCAGCATGCTGAACCAAGAGAAAGTGCCGGTGCAACTGTTTGGGACCAGAGTATTGGTTGACACTCTGGGCACAGTAAGTGTTCCTCAGAGCCCTGTAGTGGAGGAAAATCAAGACTTCTTCTATTAGATCCTGAATGAGAGAATTCCAGTTGAACCCACATAACAGAAAGCCATTAACTCCATGCACTTTGGGTTTAGTGTCTGCCCCCCATCCATGTTTTCCCTGGATGGGGTTGCCCTACCATTGGAGAAGCAACTGTGTGATGTGGGGTCATTCTTTGACTCATGGCTACTGTTTAATCAGCAGCTGGAGGCTGTGACCAGGGTGGCTTGGGCCTGGTTTTGACTGATGCTAAAGCTATAGTATCAGCTATTTAAGAGCTTTCAAAGACCATCTGGAAATTTTTAGTTATGATGATGATGACTTTTATTAATATGGGTTCCAATGTTTCTATTCATAATTTAATAGTCTCCTAGGACCTTCTTTTAAACTATGAAGGATGGATGTCAGAGACAAGGGCAAAGCATGGAAGGGAGCTCACAAAAGGGGGCTATCAAGAGACAGTTCATCTTCTCAAAGTTCTCATCTAACCCAAAAAGGAAATCTAGAAAGAAAGGGAGGATATAGCTAGACACAACTCTTATCATTTTCTAATATCATTTCTGGAAGGAATACCAAAGTTTGAAACAATCAATAACTAGTCCTATCAGTTGCAAAATGTGTCATGTCCCATATTTTTTTATTATTTTTTGATCACTGCCTTTGCTTTGGACAACCACTAACAATATGTCAATCAACAATCATAGTATTGACATTTTTTTCCTGTTCTAAACAAAAATATATGCTTATGTATTTGGGGTTGTATACAAGAGAAGCAATGAACCTGTGTGGACTAGAATGCATATTTATTTTTATTTCATTTGTTCTTTCTTTATTTTTATTGCAGTCTGTATCAGTCAGAAGAAAATAAGCTTCCATAACCTAATGCCATTAAGCTGTATTTGCACAACAACACTCATACTCCAGCCTTTGATCTTATGCTGCTAAATTGGTGGAAATGGGGTCAAATACATTGGGATTATGTGAGGGTGAGAATAGAAAGATATGGTAGCATCTTAGCTCCAAGTAAAAATGTGTCCTTATTTTGTGTATAACGAAGATGTCTTGCTACTAGAGAACATTCTTCCTTTCACTGTTCCTTGAGGTCTACTACTAGATTGAGAATAATGGAAAATGCAGTGAAGCTCCAGAGAAAGAGCCTGTTCAACTGTTTGGGACAGGAAGATTAGCTAACACTCTGGGCACAGAAAGTGTTCCTCAAAGAACAGTATTGGAGAAGAATTGAGACTTGTTCTAATACAGTCTGAATGAGAGAGAATTTCAATTGAACCAACCGAATAGAGAACCATTAACTCCATGCACTTTGTCTGCCCCCCCGCCACACCCATTTTTTCCATGGATGGGGTTGCCTTACCCTTGGAGAAGCAACTGCATGATGTGGGGTGTTTCTTGGGCTCATGGTTTCTCTTCCATCAGCCGCTGGAGGCTGTGGCTCATGTAGGTTTGTCCTGGTTTTGCTTGGTGCAACTGTTGGGGACTTACTTGAAAGAGAGGACCAGACTTATTTACACTACTGCAATGTACATTCTATGGAAGTGCTTTCAAAGACCATCTGGAAATTTCAGTTGAGCTAAAATGCTGTCCATGAGTGCTTGCCAGTGGATGCATGTTCTACTGATTTTATGGATATTTCATTGGCTTCTTGCTATTCTCCATGCGCAATTTAAAGACCTGCCTTTGATCTATAAAGCCATTCATATGGATACTCATGGGACACTCCTGCGCAGACCTCTTCATGCCATTTATTTTTGGTGAATCTCCTGGAATAGCCAATAGAGAAAGGATACATGGCTCTACCTTGGCTTGGGCAGGCTATGTTCTTCTGTTGTTTGAGTGGGAAAATCATCAGCAAGGATAATTAAAGCAAAAAGAAGTGGTTGAGGGTGATGGGAACCGTGAAGGCAGAAATTATCCAATGTGAAGTAACATGTTATACAAAAGAACATAAAGTGTGTTGAAAAATTCAATTGTTTGTACTGAGAAAAATAACTGAAGAAGAACTTTGGTTAGTTTGTTTGCATTTCGCTTTCTTTCCAGAAGTAAACCCAGACTAGCAAATTACCAAAAAACTTGAAGTCCATTTCCTGGAACACTGTGGAAAGGACTTTCCCTTGACTTCTTCTAGCATGTATTTTCCAATATTTTTCCCGATCTATCCTACTGTATATAGCTAGTCCTTGACTTACAACAGTTCATTTAGTGACCATTCAAAGTTAGAACTTCACTGAAAAAAGTGACACGACTGTTTTTCACGCAACTGTTACAGCTTCCCCATTGGACATATGATCAAAATTCAGATTTTTGGCAACTGACTCATATTTATGTTATGAAATTAACAACTCCAGTGATTCACCTAACATCGGTGGCAAAAAAGGTTGTAAAGTGGGGCAAAACTCAATTAACATGTCTCAGCAACAGAAATTGGGAAACCTCCTCAAAGGTCTCATCCCCACCCAGAAAGGAAAGTTTGACAGAATACGTTATATTTAGACACAACTCTTATAATTTTCTAATATCGTTTGTGGAAGTAGCATCAAATCCTAAAACAATAACAAATCTTGTCAAAAATAAAATATGTCATCTCCCATATTTCTTGATTGTTTATGGCTGCTCTTCGTTTGGACAGTCACTTACAATATTTCAATCACCAGTCATAGATTTGTCATTTTTTCCTGCTCAAATGAAATATATATTCCAACCCTTTCCTCAAATAAGCTAAGAATAGTTTTTACAAACTTAATCACACTCATCGATCTATGACGTCAGCAAGTATTGAGGGCCCAATTAGCAGAAGAGAGCTCATAAATGTATTGGTTGGAAACATGCACAAAACACAGTAGCCCAAGTAGTCCAATCTAGACTTGTGGAACTCACATTTTGACAGCTTGGCATATAGCTTAGTGTCCAATAGCTTTTTCATCACCTGCCTCACCTGTTTCACATGTTCATTCATGGTCTCAGTGTAAATGAGGATGTCATCAAGATACACTAAAACCCCCTTGTAAAGGTGCTCACGCAGCACCTCATTTATGAGTTGCATGAACACAGTGGGGCGGGCGCTTGTAGTCCAAATGGCATCACCTTGAATTGGTAGCTACCTAGGGGGCAATGGAAGGCAGTCTTCCACTCATCACCCTCCTTAATTCTCACTCAATACTATGCCTCCCTCAGGTCCAGCTTTGTAAATATCTTGCCTTTGACCAAGTGGCTCAGCATATCCTTCATAAGGGGGAGGGGGTAGATATTTTCCACACATACCCCGCTAATCCCACAAAAATCTATGGATAATCTAAGTAATCCATCTTTCTTTTCCTTGAAGAGAACTGGGGCCATGACTCGAGATTTCGTGGCTTGAATAAACCCCCTTGCCAAGTTCTTATCAATGTACTTCCTCAGTTCCTTCATCTCTTTTGGGATCATGGAATACGTCTTTGGCCTGGGAAGCTTTGCCCTTGGCAGTATTTTGATGACACAGTCCATGGGGCAGTGAGGGGGCAGGACATCACATTCCTTTTCACTGAATGCCTGCATGAGGTTTCAGTATTCCCTCAGGACAGATTGTTTCTTCTCCCATTCCACTGACACTCCCTTGCTGCACTCAGCGGGCTTCCTCGCCCCCCCCTTTTTGGGGCTGTTTTTCTCTCTTGCCTGAGGGGCTTGGGGCTCATTTCCCCGTAATCATATGCCTTGTGGCTTTCTCCCAATAGATTATAGGGCCCCACTTGGCTAACCAAGCCAGGCCTGGGATCATATCCTCTGCCATCTTGGGGGCGATCATAAAGTGAACAGTCTCTTGGTGCTCACCCAACTCTAGCTGCACTGTTTCAGTTAGATGGGAGGCGGCCCTGCTTCCTATCAGCGAGCTGTCAACCTGTTCAAATTTCATGGGCTTCTTAAGCTTCCTCACGTGCAGCTCTAACTTTCACACCATGGTCTGACTAATTAGGCAACGGGAGCAGCCTGAGTCTATGAATGCTTTTACCACTCCCCTCACCCCTGAGCGAGATGCCTTAATGCCCATGCTAACTTCAAGGTGGTTAACAGGTCCATTCACCATCAGGTCATCTTCTCCCTCTCTCTCGCTGTCATAAAGGACCATCAGCGGTCCCTCTTTGGTAAAGGCAGTAGGGTTCATAGCTTGACACATTATCTTAAATCATCAGGAATGCCCACTTTACTGCTGATCCTCTCAGCAACAAAAACCTGATTGTCTTCAGTCCATTGAAGCTCTGCCAGTCAGGTCTCCATGAACATTTTCCATTGAGCAATGACTGGTCAGCCTCCCCTCTGGTAGTACTTTTCCAATAGGCTGTCATGATAATGTATGAAGCCCTGCTGAACTACAGTTGCTGGTGCACTGCTGGTTGGGTGCATTGCATAATTTGTACAATGATTGGCTGTAAATTTGGGATCTGTGTGTCAACCTTTTAATGATGCTGCAGCTGTGTCTTTGCCATCTTCTGTGAAGAAATCTATGTTCTCTACAGATCCATTGCTATTTGTTAAGGTTTCCTCCCTCTTAGGGGTAATAAGTCTGGTAAGATTGATGTTGGGCCCCATGCACCCAAGAACATCATGTAAAGCTAGTTCTGACAAGTTTTTTTTAATTGTTGTTTACACAATAAAAGTGAATCAATTTGTTTTCTTGGTGACAAACCCTGAGGAAATATTCAAATATCTTTTTGTGCTCTATTATTAAGTTTTCTCATGGGAGTTTCTGGATAAAGAACAGCAGTCGGCAAATGGAAAACAGAGAGACACCAGCCAATCAAATCCCTGAGTACTAACATACTCATGGCCAGTTTTAGAATGGCTTACGCACAGCTGAAATTATAAGGACCTCTAGAGGGCTTGGGTGAGAAGTGTCTGTACCACAATATGGATTTAACATGTTTATTAGTAGAGAAATGCATGGACCCCACTGTTAGGTGACTAATTAGGGTAGCTGAAAAATGAGATCCCACAAAACACTACAATTTCTGAGTTTGTGACTATGGGTCTAGGACAATTGGCCATAGCCACCTCGCCCCAGCCACTTCACCCTGGCTCCCCCCATCCCAGCTGATCCACTGTGGCCATCTATCTCCAGGAACCCCTTTCTGGCTGCCTCTCCACAGCCGCCCCTCCCTGAGTGATTCGCCAGAGGCAAATAGCTGCAGGGCAAATTGCCCGGGCAGTTCTGTCACACGGGACAACTAGCCACACGGGACCACTCACCAAATCCCAAAGTCTTGGGAGAACCTCATCCTCCATATTTCTCCCTCTCTTCCTCCTAGATCCAGCTTATCTCTCCCAACAATATCCCTTGAGCTCTGTGCCCCCTTCCTCATGGCACAAGCAGCACAACCTAGGGATTTCAATTAAAAGCCCATTGGGGACACTCAAGGCTACAAAGAGTCAACTGTAAAATGAATGATACCACATTGCCCTGTTCTGAAAAGTTTATCTCTGACCCTTTCTCGTTAGCAATCACTGGAGGTTTTTAAGAAGAAACTGCATAGTCATTGTCTGAGATGGTATAGGTTCTCCTGCTTGAGTGGGGGGCTGGACTAGAAGACCTCTAAGGTCTCTTCCAGCTGTATTCTATTCTAAGATGAGGTGTGTGTCTGTCTGTGTGTCTATGTGCCTGTGGCTGGGTCATTATCCTTTGTTTTCTGCCCAGATATATATAGAAACACAGCCGCCTTCTCTAAGGGGAGGAGGGGCTCTTCACCCATTTCCCCCTCCCCTTTCTTCCATGTATCAGCTTGATGACTTCCCCAATAAAACATTCCTCCAATTCCTCCTCCTCCTCCCCCTCCTCCTCCTCCTATTTCATTCCCATCCCTTTTTCCTTCTTCCCCTTAATCCTCCTCCTCCTCCTATTTCTTCCCCATCCCTTTTTCCTTCCTTCCTTCCTTCCTTCCTTCCTTCCTTCCTTCCTTCCTTCCTTCCTTCCTTCCTTCCTTCCTTCCTTCCTTCCTCCTCCTCCTCCTCCTCCTCCTCCTCCATGAGTCATTGGGTTGTGTTGTAATGTTACAGATGTGATTTTGTCCCTCATTCCATCCCATCCCCACCTCTTTTTTGGAAAACTTTGACTGAAAGGGGAGCTTTCATGACATGGAGGGCAACGGTTTAATCTATGTTTAACAGGACAAGGGGGCACAAAATCATTGTTTCAAGAAGTGGCACTACAGGAATTTTGCAGAAGAAAAAAAATGCAAGTCGGAGCAGGGCCCAGATTCAAAGCAAGGCATTTAGAGGTTTCCATGTTGATTCCTCTTCTGATTTCCTCCTGGATTCACTCAATCTTACATTCCTCCCCTTTGCATCACTGAACCCTAACTGGATAGTTATTGACAGATGAAATATCTTTTGGATTATTTGGTTTATCATTGTGTTCTACTAAGGATGTAACAAACAATAACCCTGGGCTCTATTGAGGACTCCATCTCTCACAACCTTTACTTAAAATAATATTTGACGTATTGTCTTTATCAAACTTAAGAGCAAAGGAACGCTGTAATTATGCTCAGAAACTGTTTATTACATGACAAATAATCAGCTTGACTGAGAGTCATGTCAGATACAGCATGATGGAGGGAGGAAAAGAGGAAGGAGAGGCAGATGTCTCCCTCTGTTAATGGGAGATAGCTCTAAATCTATTTGCCTCTTATTAAGTAATCAACTGGACTAGCAGAATTGCAAGAATAAGTGTCACAGCAATAGGTGATTGTTGTGAATGTGCCTATTGTTCCTTCTTCAGTCTTTGTTTGGTTGCATTTAATGTTCTTTTCTTCTGTAGTGCAACCAGCATACCAATGCTCCAACTTGCCATCTGTATTGGGAAGTTGAAAGAAAGGGTCATTTTAAAAGGTGGGGAGAGGAAGAGGGAGAAAGAGAAAAGGAAGGGAAACTCCTTGAATACTTCAAACTGGATCTTACCTATATATTCAGCTTGCCTGAAACAATGATCTCCGTCACAAGCATAACAAAGAACCAGTGCCTCAGGAGAACTCATTTCTGTATCTTCGCACCACAGACAATGAGCTGAAACAGAAAAGTTTAGTATGGCTTTAAGCTGCAAACTACAACACGGATTTTGACATCAATGTTTAAAACACCATCATCAGTGAATTGTAAAAGGCAGCTTTAGATGGAACAGCTTACATCCCGCAATGATACTTTTAACACCATAAAACAAGACCATATGCTTACGGAAGGTCCTTGGGAAGGGCTCAACAGGTGGACAAAAATGCCAGATCCAGTCTCAAATATTTGGATGACTGTGGAACAAACCATTATTTCATTTTCTATGACTTTGTCTATTTTGTGGTTGCATTAGGTGTTGCTCCTGGCAAATGATATTTACTGCAGATACGGTATTCCAATGCAACATGGTTGCTGCCTTTTCCAATAGACTGATGGTGATTTGGGCAATGCCAGTGGTGTTGAAGTAGTGTTCAGTGGGTTTTTTTTTTTACAAATTTTATTGATTTTCTAATATAACATTCACATATTTGAAAAGCAACATGGCGGCTGGTTTTGAGGCTGCACCCAAGGCACCTATTACTATTTTTGCCAAAGTCTTATTATGGTTTGTTGAACAGTCAGCTCGATGTTTACACTGGATTTGGAATTTTGTTCCAAAATTTGAGTCCTTTCAAAGGACCCGGGATAGAAGATGTTGTTATCAGATGGTGCTAAAGTGGACGGAAGGTCTGGAGACCATCCGTTCCCAAAGGATGATCACCTTAGCACCATCATCCTCTCCAGTGCCCTGCAGAGTCCGGGGGACCCCCTCCTATATTTTCACCCTCTTGAGCACTCGTTGCATCCAGATCTGCTGGATCATATATTTTCTACTGTTTAGTAGTTACCACTTTTGGAATAGAGGTAATGATCAACTCTACTCAGTAAGCCACAAAGCTTTCTGAAACCTAGGAGCCTGTTTTGACTTCTACCCAGAGTGGAGGATCTGTGTGCTCCATGTTTAGCTCCCCTGTTTATAGTCCTGCAAAGCTTCCCTTGAATTTTTCTTTTTTCAACACCTTTAAGTTGCACCATGAGATTATTGATGCTTTGATTCCATGAAGCTGAACTTTCACTTTTTTTGCTACATAACTCAATGAAACTATTAAGGGGCAAAAAGTACAACCTGTTTGCTATTAATTTGATTAATGTTACATCCTAGCTACAATGGTATCTAAATTAAAAAGGAAGGGGGCAAAATGGGAAGTGTGTATGGGTGTTAAAGGAGCTAAAGATTTTCAAATCCCACCATGCGAAACCTTCCTAAATATCAAACACTGCTATTTACTTACCTCTGGTGCTGAAGAGCAGAGCAGAGACTCCTAAGAGGAGAATCTTATTCATTCTGGATTTCAAATGTATGGCTTCTTAGCTGGATGAAAGGAGAAGTGTCTGGAGCAGGTGTGCAATTCCAATTTCTCCACTAAAATGAACACGTGTTAAGTAGTGGGCATGGGTGGAGTTTCCAGCTCTTCAGAGATGACGTGTCAATGTGTCCAGAGAGGACTTTTTTCAAGCAATGTTCTTCAAGGAAGAGTACAGTGCAGTCTGTGATTTTGGTATTTGCTAGGATTATGAGAAACAGAAGATTGTTTGTGCCAAAAAAGTGATTTTAAAATTACATTCCTACCAGGGCAGGTGCACGATCCATTTAAGACAATATAGGGTGGGCACAGAAATTACACATTTGCTCCCACTGAGATACCTGCCAGAGAGGCTGAGGAGGAAGAGGATAGAGTTCTTTCGCATCATGGTTGGTGACTGACATAATATCAGTGATTTTTCAATCATAGGAATGTCCTAGAGACAATTTTAGGCAGCAGCCCAAGCAGATCAGAGGGCATCAATGAATTAATTGTCATTGAGTTAAATTTGTTCATGTGCCATTATCAGGGAAGTATTGTGCCACAGAGAAAAGCTGCTCGGAAAGAGAAAGCACATTACATACTCAAAAACCGTAGGATATTTCATTTTAAGGCTAAGCCTGCCAGATAGAAAAAACAAGGATAAAAAGAAGGACATACTCTCTTTTTGCTGGGTGTGTAACCTCAACAAGTATCTCCCAGTTACAGGGCAAAGTGGAGAGGTAGAGATTTAGAGCTTTTCAGCATGGCAGCCAGAAACAGCATGATGAATGGTGATGAAATAATTGCATACACCAAATGGAAGTTTCCTTGCACTAAATCTGCCTTTGCCTTATAACAACCTCAACCATCAGCCATGCAGACACAATGGACAGGAGGGTTTGTGATTGTGTATGTAAAACCTCAAGTTGGAATGAACTCTTGCTGATCTTGGCTGAACTGAAGAAGCTAAGCAGAGACAGGTCTCTGAACCTGAAGACTATTAGGAACCCGAAAATATCCAAGCCACACTAAAATAATAATCAAATGTCCTAGAAGAAAGGAAGGTCAAACCAATTCCAGAGCCAGTTTGGGTTAAAGAACCAAGCTAGAACTTATGACCATTTTTCACACTTATGACCGTTGCAGTATCCCCATGGTCATGTGATCAAAATTCAGACCCCAGACAACTGACTCATATTTATGACAGTTGCAGTGTCCCAGGGTCATGTGCTCCTCTTTTGTGACCTTCTGACAAGCAAAGTCAATGGGGAAGCCCGATTCACTTAACAACCATGCGACTAATTTAACAACTGCAGTGATTCATTTAACAACTTTAGCAAGAAATAGGGCAAAATTCACTTAACAAACATCTCACTTAGCAATAGATATTTTAGGCTCAGTTGTGGTCAAAAGTCAAGGACTACCTGTATTACATATACTGTATTCACCAGCTTGAGTTATTTATTAAAATAATAAAGGTGGGATAAAAATATTAGAAATAAAGGAAAATAAATAAAATATTGTTTTTCCCCCAAAAGAGATGCTGATGAGACATTTAGAACTCTAGGCATCAAATTGAGCTTAAATGGCTCTCGGCCTTTTATTTTGGTCAATTCATGTATGTATGTGATTAACTTTGTAAACAAGTATTCTGCACTTATTTTAGGAAAGAATTGGAATATATATTTCATTTGAAGAGGGGGGAAAAATGACAGATTGGTGATTGAAATATTATAAGTGACTATCCAAACCAAGGGCAGCCTTAAAAAAAAAGTCATAAACAACAAAATATGGGAGATGACATTTTTCATTTTTGACAAGTTATTGTTTCAGAATTCAGTGAATTCCACAAATGATGTTAGAAAATTATAAAACTTGTGTCTAGGCATAACATATCCTGCCCCTCTGTCTACATTTCCTTTCTGGATGGGGATGAGACCTTTGAGGAGCTGTTTTCTCTTGATGGACCCTTTCTGTGAGCTCCGTTAGGTGAGCTCTGCATGTGTCTTCCTTTCCTCTTTAGAAAAGGTCCTAGGGTGCCCTTAAATCATGAGAGGAAACATTAAAACATTAGAGCTCATATTAAGAGAAGTTGTAGGGATGTATTTAGTACACCTGTGGATCCAGTTTGGTTAACCACTTTTCCTCAGAGCACGAACAAGTAGAATTGCCAGAAAATATCCCAAATGCAAACATCCTTGTTCTAATGTTGTACTAGCTTGCTAATCTTCAACCATCTGTCATGCAAACAGGGAGGTTGGAAAGATGTCTGAAACTCAAAGCTATAGGGCACATCAGCAAAAACATAAAAAAAATAGTTAAAAGAAGTCAAGGGAAATTCTTTTCCACGGTGTTGCAAGAAATGGACTTTTCCAGGTATCTGGAAAGAAAGTGAAATACAAAGAAACAAACTTATGTTCTTCACTGATTTTTTTTTCAATACAAACAATTGAATTTATCAACACAGGTTATGTTCTTTTGTCTTCACATTAGACAGATTATGTCTCCATCATCCCCACCACACTGAACAATGTCTTCTTGCCTTAATTATCCTTGCTTCACT
The DNA here is from genome assembly GCA_023970755.1 of Azemiops feae. Lineage (NCBI taxonomy): Eukaryota > Metazoa > Chordata > Lepidosauria > Squamata > Viperidae > Azemiops > Azemiops feae. The sequence continues at coordinate 2,007,455 of JALGBA010004170.1, read as the reverse complement.
GAGAAGAACATATCTTACCCAAGCCAAGGCAGAGCCAGGTATCCCTTCACCATTGGCCCTTCCAGGAATTTCACCTAAAATAAATGGGATGAAAGTGATCTGTGCAGGAGCATCCTATGGATATCCATATGAATGGCTTTATTAAAGGTAAGTCTTTAAACTGCACCTGGAGAATAATAATTAGCCAATGCAGTACCCATAAAATCAGTAGAACATGCGTCCATAGGTAAGAACTCAAGAATACCCAAATGACAGCATTTTAGCCTAACTAAAAATTTCCAGATGGTCTTTGAAAGCTCTTAAATAGCTGATACTATAGCTTTAGCATCAGTCAAAACCAGGCCCAAGCCACCCTGGTCACAGCCTCCAGCTGCTGATTAAACAGTAGCCATGAGTCAAAGAATGACCACACATCACACAGTTGCTTCTCCAATGGTAGGGCAACCCCATCCAGGGAAAACATGGATGGGGGGCAGACACTAAACCCAAAGTGCATGGAGTTAATGGCTTTCTGTTATGTGGGTTCAACTGGAATTCTCTCATTCAGGATCTAATAGAAGAAGTCTTGATTTTCCTCCACTATAGGGCTCTGAGGAACACTTACTGTGCCCAGAGTGTCAACCAATACTCTGGTCCCAAACAGTTGCACTGGCACTTTCTCTTGGTTCAGCATGCTGGAGCTTCACTGCATTTTCCATTATTCTCAGTCAAGTAATAGAGCTCAAGCAGCAGGTGAAAGCCAGCTCATTTTCTCTTAGTAAGAAATCTTGGTTATAACACAAAATAAGGACACATTTTCTTTGGAGCTAGAATAGTAGATATATCTGTTTTTTATTCTGTGGTGGTGTCGTGGTTAGAATGCAGTATTGCAGGCTAATTCTGCTGATTGCAAGGGATTCGAATCTCATGGTTGACTCAGCCTTCCATTCTTCCGAGATCAGTAAAATGAGGACCCAGATTGTTGGGGGCAATATTCTGACTCTGTAAACCGCTTAGAGGCAGCTGTAAAGCACTGTGAAGTGGTATATAAGTCTAAGTGCTGTTGCTATTGCTATTCTTATTCTCACCCTAATATAATCCAAATATCTTGGACCACATTGCTATCAACTTAGCAGTGCACGATCAAAGACTGATTTTGAGTGCTGTTGTGCAAATACAGCTTAATGGCAACATGGTTAATTGTCCTCACTGTTAGGAAGTTTCTCCTTTATTCCAGGTTGCTTCTCTTCTTTATTAGCGTCCATCTATTGTTTCTTGTCCTGCCCTCTGGTGCTTTGGAAAATAGCTTGACTCCCTCTTCTTTGTGGCAGCCCCTTAAATATTGGAACACTGCTATTGTTATTGTTTCAGAATTTAGTCAATTCCACAAATGATATTAGAACATTTTAAGATATAATAAATATAACTTGTTTTCTTTTGATGGACTCTTTCTGTGAGCTCCCTTAAGTGAGCTCTGCATGTGTCTTCCTTTCCTCTTTAGAAAAGATCCTAGGGTACGCTTAAATCATGAGTGGAAACATTAAAGCTCATATTAAAAGAAGCTTTGCAGGTGTATTTAGTAGACCTGTGGATCCAGTTTGGTTAACCGCTTTTCGTCAGGATTAACAAGGGTAACTGCCAGAAAATACTGACTTTTCTTTTTTGTAAACATTTTATTAATTTTCTAATTTTACAATCATAAATACTTAATAAACAATGTGTTGTCTGGGTCCATTGGTAATTCAGTGGTACATATTAACTTTCTCAGTCTGGTTCCAATACTACACCATCCAGTGCTTTCTTGACCCTCTCTTCTTCCGGTGGTATACATTTTTCCACATTGGGCAAATACAATTCTTATTACTGTTAATACATATACAATTATATATAGACATCTTCATTACATTTTTCTGGTATTATACATATTATCAATAATGTCAGTTTATAATATCTTTTCTAGCCAAAACATATCTCAATTGCATTTGCACTTAAAATCCATTTGTTCAATCAGTATCCTGTTTTCCCCGCTTTTTTCCCCTAAAATTTTAATTTCCCATCAATGTTCAAAATACCTCTATCGCTTATAATTTTCTCATAGTATATTGTATTTGGATAACCAAAAGCTTCCCTTATTCAAACCCTTTTTAGAATTTTCATATTTCCCATCTCATAACAAAATATAATATTCTAATTAGAAATCCTATCCTTTTAATTATAATAATACTTTTATTTCTAACATTTATCTATTTTCTTAACCATATTCAAACATATGCTTAATAGTATAATATCCCATCTCTTATCGCTTATAGACTCTTCAACTGAAAATCCTTTTCAAGCTGTTTTGCAAATTTGTGGTTGTTCTTTTATTATGTAACAAATATCATCCACAAATGATAACAAGATGGATCTTTTGTCTTCACAATTTTGAGCATAAAAGCATGGATCAGCTTTATTGCTTCTGAATCAGAACAGCATCTAAAACATTGGTTCCAATTTCTTGCTGCTAGTTTTAGGCTATATATGGCTTTGTTTAATTTAGATACTGTTCCTGGTTGATTTCCTTTCATTCCTCACTGTACGGATAAATACTTCATCATAACGAACATTTTTTTTGTGTGTGAAGCCTTGGACAACTAACTTGCTTTATATTGCACTTCATCATTCACCAAAAGTTTCTTTCTCTACACCCAACTGAATCCAACAGCTTTCTGTCCCTCTGGTAACCTCATTGGAGTGAAAACTTTCTTTTGCATAGACAACATCTCTTAATCCATTGCTTTTTTTTTTTTTTCCATTTCTTTTGTTCTGCCAGATGAAAATTTAATACTTCCTGGTAATTTTGAGGCTTTTACCTCATCAACTGTGAATCTTTCTGGAGGAACATCTTTGTTTGCTCTTTCAGACCTCCTTGTAATAAATTGTTCCTGTTTCACCAGAATCTCAATCTACAAACATTCCTCTGAGCTATACTCAGACGCTGAGTTGCTTTTGGAATTCTGTGTAATGTGCCTGTGTGAATGTTTATTTATTGGAGACCTCTGATTAACAAACGTAAACATTTCAGTATTGACATGTACCTTTTCCCAATTCTCATGTTCAGAAAAATTTGCAGAACGTGAAATAATAACATTTTTGTGTCCATCTGTAAATCTATATGCCTTTGATTCTAATTGATAACCCATAAATTTTAATTTCCTTGCCTTTCGCTGTCCTTTCCTCCTAATTGTTTTGGGAATATGCACTCATGCTTGGCTGCCAGATTTTTAAATGTGTCAAAGATGGTTGTCTTTTATATAACATGTAATATGGAGTTTCATTAATTGCTAAATTCCAGTCTATTGACAGTAGTGGGCCTTATTCAAGATGACAATGAGAATGCTTACCGCAAGGAGGTAAAGGGTTTGGTGAACTAATGTAATAAAAACAGCCCAGTTTTAAACGTTGGAAAAACTAAAGAGATCATTGTTAATTTCATAAAAGGCAGGCATAGCTACACTCCTTTGGGTATTAATGATCCAGTTGCGGAGATGGTTGCTGCATCAAATTTCTGGGTGTGCAATTAATGAATAGGCTGGCTTGGTCACTCAACAGCGAGACACTGGTGAAACAGGCACAGCAGCGCCTACTTTTTCTGCATCGCATGAGAACAGTACATTTTCCTTCCCCTGTTCTTACCACTTTCTTCTGAGGGACGATCGAGAACATCCTGTCATATTGCATTACCGTCTGGTTTAGAAGCATTACTGCATCAGACAGGAAGGCAGTGCAGAGAGTGGTGAGGATGGCTGAAAAGATTATTGGCAGTTCCCTCCCTTCCATCCAGGACATAGCACATAAGTGTTGCTTGAGCAGGGTCCGCAGGATTGTCTGGGATACTACACATCCTCTTCATGACATGTTTTCTGTCATGGTTACGACAGCCTGACCTCAATACCTGGGAAGATTCTGGAAAAGATAATCAAACAACGAATCAGCGAACACCTAGAGGCAAACAAAATCACTACTAAAAGCCAACATGGGTTTGTCAAAAACAGATCATGCCAGACAAACCTTATTGCATTCTTTGACCAAGTGACAAAATTAGTGGATCAGAGGAATGCTGTGGATATAATTTACTTGGACTTCAGTAAGGCATTTGATAAAGTAGATCACAACCTACTACTTGATAAGATAGAAAAATGTGGGTTAGACAGCATCACCACCAGATGGATTCGTAGCTGGCTGACCGGCCGTACTCAGCGTGTGGTCCTCAATGGAAACCGCATCTACATGGAGGGAAGTGTGCAGTGGGGTGCCCCAGGGCTCTGTTCTGGGGCCAGTGCTCTTCAACATCTTCATCAACGATTTGGACGAGGGGATAGATGGGGAACTCATCAAATTTGCGGATGACACCAAGCTGGCAGGATAGCCAACACTCCAGAAGACAGGCTTAAGATACAGGAGGACCTGGACAGACTTGAACATTGGGCGCTATCTAACAAAATGAAATTCAATGGTGAAAAAAGTAAGGTTCTACATTTAGGCAAGAAAAACCAAATGTACAGGTATAGTATAGGGGGTACCTTGCTCAATAGTAGTAACTGTGAGAGGGATCTCGGAGTCCTAGTGGACAATCACTTAAATATGAGCCAGCAGTGTGCTGCAGCTGCCAAAAAGCCAACACAGTGCTGGGCTGCATTAACAGAGGGATAGAATCAAGATCACGTGAAGTATTAATACCACTTTACAATGCCTTGGTAAGGCCACACTTGGAATACTGCATCCAGTTTTGGTCACCACGATGTAAAAAAGATGTTGAGACTCTAGAAAGAGTGCAGAGAAGGGCAACAAAGATGATTAGGGGACTGGAGGCTAAAGCATATCAAGAACGTTTGCTGGAATTGGGTATGTCTAGTTTAATGAAAAGAAGGACTAGGGGTGACATGATAGCAGTATTCCAATATCTCAGGGGCTGCCACAAAGAAGAGGGAGTCAAGCTATTCTCCAAGGCGCCTGAGGGCAGGACAAGAAGTAATGGATGGAAACTAGTCAAGGAAAGAAGCAACCTGGAACTGAGGAGAAACTTCCTGACAGTTAGAACAATTAACCAGTGGAACAACCTGCCTCCAGAAGGTGAATGCTCCAACACTGGAAGTTTTTAAGAAGAGACTGGACAGCCATTTGTCTGAAATGGTATAGGGTTTCCTGCCTGAGCAGGGGGTTGGACTCGATGACCTCCAAGGTCCCTTCCAACTTTATTATTATTATTATTATTATTAGATGAATCTCTTCAAAAGAACTTCGAGGCATTGTTTTCCTTAAAGAATCTTTTATTCGAGAAACAAAGAATCGGCACTACATAGTTGAAGCCCAAAACTGAATTCTCCTCCCCTGGCACAAAGTAGCAAAGTGCAATTCCCTCCTCCAATTAACAGTCATAAATCACATTCCCCAATTAACTTGAAGCGCGGGCTTTCTCCCCATCTCTCCTGCCCGCCAAATTTCTATCAACTCTGGACCTAATAACCTTGGGTTCCCACGGCTGAGTTATTATTGTTATGACTAGCTGGACTCTCATCCACATTCCCCCTCCCAGCATCAATGAACTCTAAAAGTGATAGAAAAAAATGGCTACATTTCCATCTGTTGTCAAAGCAAGAATATCTGATGTTAGCAGCATTGACATTTTCCTTGTTACTTTCTGGGAGGAGGCTTTGTGGTATCCAAAGCAGAACATCCAGATTCAGTCCTTGTGAACTCTGAATTTTTCTCTTTCCGTTATGTATTCAAGATGGACAGTGATTAATATTTATATGTATTTATATGTAAGAGTGTAGGTATATACATATGCATGTATATAGCATGTTTATATGTATGTTATGTATGTGTACACTTTTGAAAGCAGGCAACAGAATTTCATTTTTAATGTGTACCAGTAAAAATGACAATAAATGACAATTATCTTAAATAATTGGCAGTGAAAATTGGCTCACCCCAATATAATTTAATCATTCCTGCATCTGCTAGTAACACATCTTTCATAGTTTATAACACACCATTCCTGCATTCAGCAACTCCATTTTCTACCATAGTGTAGCAGTTCACTTTTCTATGGGTTATGCTTTTCTTTCTCAGCCACTGCTGTAACATGTTAGACATGAATGTTCTATCTCTGACTGTTTGTAATTAACATACACTTTTTTATACCTCCTCTCTACAAAAATTACCCACTGCTTAAATTGTTGAAACACTTCTGTTTTGCTTTTTCATAAATAACGAAACCTATATCTTGAGAAATCATCAATTACCAAAGCAAATTTGGTCCCTCCCATTGATGGTGATAGAGGGTCAATTAAATCAGCATGTGCTAACTGAAAAATTATTTCAAATTTCCTATCACTTCTTTTGCTGACAGGGTATATCTTTGATTTTGTCTCCTTGCAAATAGCACAATCCAAATAATTGTCATAATCTTTCACAGTCAAACCTACAATCAGATCAGGCATTTTCTGCAATACTTTAAAGTTGCATTACCCAGTCTTTTGTGTAATAAACGTGAACACCCTGTCATGGTTCCGATAAATGAGATCAGAAGAGGAAAAAAACTTCAAGGCAATTGCTTTCCTTAAAGAACACTTTTAATGGCTACATAGTATCAGCACGAACAAAGGTGAAACCAAGTCTGACCTTCCCTCCCCCTTGGTTACATAGTTTCAGTTGAACTTTCCACCCCTACAATGTGTCATAAATCACAATCCCCTATTAACAGCTTTGGCAGGTGGAATCTTCCATTAGGAAGCTCGCCAAATCTCAAGGTTGACCTTGATTCCCACCATGTAAGTTATTGTTATGTCTAAGATATGAGAGTTCCTCTACCCCCCTCCCATCACTGTGGCAACCAAGAGCGAAGTAAAGATGGCTGTGGCCAAATCCAAGCGATGGTTGACACACCCATTATGCTTTGGTTCATTAGAAAAGATTGTCTGCACACTGCTACCAGTTTCATGGTGGTTCAAAACATATAAATTGTTCAGTTTCAAACCTGGTGCACACACCCTGTTATTCTTTATGACCTTGCATGTATCCTTTCCAAAAATTATTTCATACACTTCATTGTCTAAGCCCTCTGGAGGACAAGGCTGACTTCAGCTGAGTTTCACATAAGAAGAGATTTCCTTTCTGTAGCTGGAAGCAGCATCTGAGCAGGATTTTGACCATATCCAGTAGGTTGTTAGAGAAGTTCTATTGCTATGGAAGTGGTAATGTATCAGTTAATTCTTGCTTAACTATGGTTCAATGAATGGCCTCAAGTGACAGAATCCCCACATCTCACTAAGTCAGATGAAATAAATCAAGGTCCAGAGGGATGCATTCTCTGAATCTGAGTTATGCTCTGACTTGGCCAAACACAGAACTCTAAATTAGAGTAAAGGAGATTCTGGATGGAGGCTTTGCTCTTCAGTGACAGCAGGATGGCTCTTAGTGCTAACTGAGATGGCTCCTCCAAATGCATTGATTTGGGGACTTCAAGTAATGTACAGTAGGCATTTTACTTGTAATTCAATAGAGAACACCAAACTTCTCCTGTTAGTTTCTTTCTGTTATCTTGGTCTGTATGTTATATTGCTTGCTTGCTTTCTTGAAATCACAAGAGTGATTGGTCTCATTCAAGACAATGATGAATCTGCATACAGAGGGGAAGTTGAACAACTAACCTTGTGGTGAGGCCAGAACAATCTTGAACTGAACACACTCAAAACTATAGAAATGGTAGTAGATTTTAAGAGAAGCCCTCCTATTCTACCACCTCTTATAATATTGGACAACACAGTATCAACAGTAGAGACATTCAAGTTTCTAGGTTCTATAATATCTCTGTCAACTTTACAACGAAACTGTCTACAGCCATCTTGCTTGAAAGGGAGGGGGGATGGAGTACCTCTGTTAGTCTAAACAATGTTGTGTCCCATGGAAACCAAGGTCATTCCTTTGTTGAGGAGAAGAGGGTTGTTTTGTTAGAAAGCCCGCCAAACTGCTCTATTGGGTAGCATGGTTATTGCATAGCCCTGGAGTATGAACTTTTACTTTATAATAGTGTAACTCTTTGGAGGGAATTTCAGACTTGGTTTCACTTTTGACTGTGCTGATATTTTGTATCCAATAAACATGTTTTTTGAGGAAGCTTCAAGCCTCGGAGTTCTGATTTATTCAGCTCTGTCTATCAGAACCATGACAATCTCAAGACTTAAAGTGGACACCTAACATCAAAAATGTCATCAAAAAAGCACAACAAAGAATGTCCTTCATTTGTACCTCTATAACTGTCTGGTTTGGCACTGCAACCAAACAAGACAGACACAGACTTCAACAGATAGTTAGAACTGCAGAAAAAAACAATTGCTACCATCCTGTCTTCCATTGAGGACTTGTATATTGCACAAGCCAGAAAGAGGGCTGTGAAAATATCTACAGAACCCTCACATCCTGGACATAAACTGTTTCAACTTCTTCCCTCAAGGCATGCCAAAACAACTAGACACTGCGGGAGAAGAGTTACACTAACTCTCCAGGGCCAACTCACCACGGCCAGTTCTCCACAGGACAACTCACTGCGGGAGAAGAGTTACACTAATATCTCAGAAATCGTGTAATGGAATCATTAAAGAAAGGATGCAAAAGGAGAACGAAATGTGAATAGCAAAACTTAAAATATTTTTAATATTTATTTTAAATAATTAAATAGAATTGTTAAATTGTCCCACAGCAATTTGTCTCGAGACAAGTTGGCCATGGTGGGTTGTCCAGTGGTGAGTTGGCCATGGGGAATTGGCTGTGGCAATTTGTCCCATTCTGTTTTGAGGGATAGTAAGGTCCATTACAAGAGATGATTTTTTTTGTGTCAACTTACCCAAAGGGAAAATAAGCAGAAAGAACAACCAGCAGAGAAGCAGCTTCTTCATTCTTGCTCAGATTCTCGACTTGGCAGAAGCCTGAACAGGAGGGAAAATCTCTGGAATGAGACTCTTTGCACAGACCTGTTGATCGTATTTATTTTGGGTGTAGCACCTGGGACGGCCAATCAAAAAGGGAAACGTTTCTCTAGCTTGATTTGGGCAGGGCCTGTTCCTCTGATGAAGGAGTTGGGAAAAAGGAGAAGTGGTCCAGCATCATGGAGAAGGCTCACCTTATATGGTATAATAGAACACATGTTTTAAAATATTCCATAGAAAGGAGGGAGTGATTCTACAAGCCTTGTTAATATTGTACTATAATATCTATTGGTAGTTTCTTTATATTGATATAGACCACTTAAGATGAACATTTGTTTTCACTTTCTTTAAATATTTCCTCTCTTTTCCCCTTGGTGTTTACTGTCTCATATTTAAATTAATACAATTCTTATTATATCGATTAAGTAAAAATAACTTTCTTACATTTATCAATATTTATTAGTTTATACATATCCTAGTCATTTTAACATTTAATCTTTTTAGACAATCAATGTCCTGGTTAGTTTTTCCCAATTTTTAGTTTCCCATTAATATTTACATTTAACTTTTAATATTTATAATTTCCAAGTTTTAAATAACCACAATTCCCTTTATCACAATTCATCACAAGTTCTAATGTTCAGGATACACGTCTTATCTATTTGAATTCTCACCATCTTACATCAACCATTATATTATATTAATAATATAATATAATATTCTTATTTTCTGGTAATTTCCAAATATCTTAAATTTAGTAACCAAAATTTCTCTTATTTCAACATTTAATACTTCCTCTCTTTTTCTCTTAATATCTACTATCTCATATTTAAGTTAGTAATTTTTATTATTGCTGCTAAATAAAAACATGTTTATTACATTCATTGATAAATTTTTAGCTTATATATATCTTAATTACCTTTACATTTAACCTTTATAAGCAAATCAATGTTCAGATTTAACTGTTAATATTTCTACTTCCAAGTTTTAAATGACCAAAGTTTTCTTTATCTCCACTCATAACAATATCTAGTATTCAAAGTACACATCTTATCTATTTGAGTATATTCTACTTTAATTCTCACTAGTAAGTCACAACCCCAATTTTCTTCAGTCTTATTCTAGCTTTCTTTCTTTGCCAAATCGTCTTCCATGTCCGTGCTTTTGAGTCATCAAATAAATCTCCCTGTGTTGTTATGTATGTTGTTTGACGTAGAAAAAACCATCCAGTCGCCATTTTTTTGAGAGGACTAACAAATCGTCTCTCTATTTTTCCATCTTGACGTAGTTGTCCTGAACTGTTTATCTTCTCTTCAATCTGTTCTTCTTCTTGATCCTCAGGTTTCTTCTGGTTTATGTAGAAAGTCTTTTCCCTTTTCCATATTGTCAGTCCCTTTTCTGGGTTTTCCATTGACTATTTGTTGATCAGTTGAGTCTTCTGTCATAATATTTAATTGTTCCACTTTTTCTGTTATATTCTGTGTAGTTGATTTTTTAGTTGTAATCAAAGTTTGAGTTCGTATCTCTGGGCTGACATCTTGTTCTTTTCTGTAACCTCTTATTTCATCAGTAGCTGTAAGAATAGTTTGATGAATTGCTTTCAAAATAGAGAGAACCTGTTCCTGATCTTCATCCATATTCTCTTAGTAGAGTATTGGGTTAAAAGCTTTACAATCAGAGAATGCAAAAAAAAAATTTTTTTTTTCACTGAGTATGAAACATAGCTGGGCTTCTCACAGCTGATGTCTCAAGGTTACATAAATCTTATCTATTGTCTGGGCTGCTGGCCAAGTCTCTTTTAAGCAATAACAGGTTGTAATATCAGGTTTAGCCACAAGATGTCGCCCCTACCATTTAAAGTTTTCTTTTAAATCCAAAGTTTTTATAATCTTTTCAGTTTTGCTTCCTTTTTATAAGTAAAAACCCAGATCTTCAGTAAGAATAGAAAATCTTTTAGTCCACAAATTTTAAAAAATAAAATTCCAATTAGGATCAAGTTATTCTTCCAACGTTTTAAACTCCCCTGGATAGTCAGTCACCACTGTTTCTAGAGGGAGGGATAAAATCTCCCTTCCCTCTCCACAGGGGGGAAAGTACTTTAAGCAGCTTATGCAGGTAAAATAGATAGTTAGGATTTAAGAGAGGTAGATCTCACCCAGTCTCGTCCACGCTGCTTTATAATTGCCTGGTGGTAAGTGTGACTTCGGCTGTCTGTAGCCTAGTGATGAGCCATATTGCTATGGCTGGTCTTTTATCCGCCAGTTTGGAGGGCTACCCCAGATCGAGCGGAAGGGCTACTGCCCTCCCGCAATCAAGCGGGGATCCCCTCCTTGCTGGTCGCCCCTACAGGGTGACTTTCGACCCTTTCCAGGGTCCCCCAGCGTGTATTTTCCAATATTTTTCCCAATCTATCCTATATAGCTAGTCCTTGACTTACGTTCATTTAGTGACCATTCAAAGTTAGAACTTCACTGAAAAAAGTGACTTACGACTGTTTTTCACACAACTGTTACAGCTTCCCCATTGGACATATGATCAAAATTCAGATGTTTGGCAACTGACTCATATTTATTTTACGAAATTAACAACTCCAGTGATTCACCTAACAACGGTGGCAAGAAAGGTTGTAAAGTTGGGCAAAACTCAATTAACATGTCTCACTTAGCAACAGAAATTTTGGACTCAATTGTGGTCTTAAGTTCAGGACTACCTGTACCTCTGGATTTCAGATATCTTTCCAACTTCCCTGTTTGCATTACTGATGGTTGAAGATTAGTAAGACAAGACAACTTTAGAACAAGGATGTTTGCATTTGGGATAGCCATCCCATGTTTATAAGTCAATAATTTTTGGCGGTTCTCCTTGTTCATGCCCTGAGGAAAAGCAGCTAACCAAACCGGATCCAAGGTTCTACTAAAAACATCCATAAAACTTCTATTAATAGGAGCTTTAATGTTTAAAGGAAAGGAAGGCATGTGGAGAGCTCACATAGGGGAGCTCACAGAAAGGGTCCATCAAGAGGAACTATCTCCTCAAAGGTCTCATCCTCACCCAGAAAGGAAATTTGGACAGAATACGTTATATTTAGACACAACTCTTATAATTTTCTAATATCATTTGTGGAAGTAACACCAAATCCTGAAACAATAACAAGTCTTGTTAAAAATGAAATATGTCATCTCCCATATTTCTTGATTACTTGTTTATGGCTGCTCTTGGTTTGGACAGTCACTTACAATATTTCAATCACCAATCATAGATTTGTCATTTTTTCCTGTTCAAATGAAATATATATTCCGATTCTTTCCTAAAATAAGCTGAGAATAGTTTTTACAAACTTAATCACACTCATCGATCTATGACATCAGCAAGTATTGAGGGCCCAATTGGCAGAAGAGAGCTCACAAATGTATTGGTTGGAAACATACAGAAGAGGCCTTCATCCTGCAGTGAATAGACATAAAATGATGATGATGATGATGATGATATTGATGATGATGATGATGATGGTGGTGGTGGTGGTGGTGGTGGTGATGATGATGATGATGATGATGGTGGTGGTGGTGGTGGTGGTGATGATGATGATGATGATGATGATGATGATGATGATGATGATGATGATGATGATGATGAGTACATGACCCTGGGACACAGCAACCATCATAAATATGTTGCCTGGTGTCTGAATTTTGATCACATGATCACGGGGATGCTGCAACAGTGTGAAAAGTGTGAAAAACGGTCATAAGTCACTTTTTTCAGTGCCATTGTACCTTTCAACGGTCATTAAATGAACTGTTGTAAAGTCAAGGACTACCTGTACTCCTGTTTTCTCCAAGAAAACAACCCTATGAACTGGGTTGGGCTGAGGTAGTCACTGGTCCAATGCCACCAACTCAGCTTTCAAGATGGGTCTAGAACTCACAGTCTCCTGGTTTCTAGCTTGGTCCTTTAGCCCAAACTGGCTCTGGAATTGGTTTGACTTTCCGTTCTTCTATGACATTTTATTATTATTTTAGTCTGGCTTGCATATTTTCAGGTTCCTAGTAGTCTTCAGGTTTTAGCCAGGCCTGTCTCTGCTTAGCTTCTTCAGTTCAGCCAAGGTCAGCTAGAGCTCATTCCAGCTTGAGGTTTTACATACAAACCCTCCCGTCCACTGTGTCTGCATGGCTGATGGTTGAGGTTGTTGTAAGACAATGCCAGATTTAGGGCAAGAGAACTTCCTATTTGATGTATGCAATTATTTCATCACCATTCATCATGCTGTTACTGGCTGCCATGCTGAAAAGCTCTAAATCTCTATCACTGCACTTTGACCTGTAATTTAAGAGAGATAGATCTCACCCAGTCTCGTCCACGCTGCTTTCTAATTGCCTGGTGGTAAGTGTGACTTTTGCTGTCTGCAGCCTAGTGATGAGCCATATTGCTATGGCCGGTCTTTCGTCCACCGGTTTGGAGGGCTACTCTGGATCAAGCGGAAGCACTACCGCCATCCTGCAATCAAGCAGGTATCCCCTCATTGCTGGTCACCCCTACAGAGCGACTTTTGACCCTTTCCAGGGTCCCCCAGCGAAGCGAAACTGGACGCAGTAGACGGAGCTTGCCTTCCAGACGTCCATGGTGGCCGCATTGGCAAACCGGAAGTCAGGAGGGAGTGATTCTACCAGCCTTGTTAATATTGTACTATAATATCTATTGGTAGTTTCTTTATATTGATATAGACCACTTAAGAACATTTGTTTTCACTTTCTTTCCAGAAATAAATCAGCATTCATCATGCTGATCATCAGCATTCATCATGCTGTTACTGGCTGCCATGCTGAAAAGCTCTAAATCTCTATCACTGCACTTTGTCCTGTAACTGGGAGATACTTGTTGAGGTTTCAAACCTCCAGCAAAAAGAGAATATGTCCTTCTTTTTATCCTTGTTTTCTCTATCTGGCAGGCTTACCCTTAAAATGAAATATCCTATGGCTTTTGAGTATGTAATGTGCTTTCTCTTTCCGGGCAGCTTTTCTCTGTGGCACAATACTTCCCTGATAAGTGCTAATTACACATGAACAAATTTAACTCAGTGACAATTAATTCATTGATACCCTCTGACCTGCTTGGGCTGCTGCCTAAAATTGGCTCTAGTACATCCCTATGATTGAAAAATCATCAATCGTATGTCAGTCACCAACCATGATGCTAAAGAACTCTATCCTCTTCCTCCTCAGCCTCTCAGGCAGGTATCTCAGTGGGAGCAAATGTACAATTTCTGTACCCACCCTATATTGTCTTCAAATGGATCGTGCACCTGCCCTGGTAGGAATGTAATTTTAAAATCACTTTTTTTGGCACAAACAATCTTCTCTTTCTCATAATCCTAGCAAATACCAACATCACAGACTGCACTGTACTCTTCCTTGAAGAACATTGCTTGAAAAAAGTCTTCTCTGGACTCATTGACACGTCATCTCTGAAGAGCTGAAAACTCCACCCATGCCCACTACTTAACACGTGTTCATTTTAGTGGAGAAATTGGAATTGCACACCTGCTCCAGACACCTCTCCTTTCATCCAGCTAAGAAGCCATACATTTGAAATCCAGAATGAATAAGATTCTCTCCTCTTAGGAGTCTCTGCCCTGCTCTTCAGCACCAGAGGTAAGTAAATAGCAGTGTTTGATATTTAGGAAGGTTTCGCATGGTGGGATTTGAAAATCTTTAGCTCCTTTAACACTGATACACACTCCCCACTTTGCCCCCTTCCTTTTTTATTTTGATAACATTGTAGCTTGGATATCACATTAATCAAATTAATAGTGAACAGGTTGTACTTTTTGCCCCACAATAGTTTCACTGAATTATGTACCCAAAAATGTGATGGTTCAGCTTCATGGAATCAAACATTAATAACAGAATAGAATAGAATAGAATAGAATAGAGCTGGAAGGGACCTTGGAGGTCTTCTAGTCCAGCCCCCTGCTCAAGCAGGAGAACCTATACCATCTCAGACAGGTGATTGTCCAGTCTCTTTTAAAAATTTCCAGTGATGGAGCGCCCATAATTTCTGGGAGTAAGCTGTTCCACTGGTTGATTGTCCTCACTGTCAGGAATGGATGGTCTCCAGATCTTCCATCCACCTTAGCACAATCTGAAAACAACATCTTCTATCCCACATTCTTTGGGAGGACTCAATAGGTGAACAAAATTCCAGATCCAGTCTAAACATTGGGCTAACTGTTCAACAAATCACAATAAGACTAGTAAAAGAAAACAAAATTAGTACCAATAGTAATAGGTGCCTTGGGTGCAGTCTCAAAACCACTGGAGCGCTACTTGAACACCATTGGCATTGCCCAAATTACCATCAGTCTATTGGAAAAGGCAGCAACCATGTTGCACTGGAATACAGTATCTGCAGTAAATACCATTTGCCAAGAGCAACAACTAATTCAACCACAAAATAGACAAAGTCATAGAAAAAGAAATAATTGTTCATTGCACAGTCATCCAAATATTTAGACTGGATTTGGCATTTTTGTCCATCCACTGAGCCTTTTTCAAGGATCTTCTGTAGACATATGGTCTTGTTTTATCGTGTTAAAAGTATTGTTGTTGGATGTAAACTGTTCCATCTAAAGCTGCCTTTTACAATTCACTGATGATGGTGATTTAAACATCAAAATCTGTATTGTAGTTTGCAGCTTAAAGTCACACTAAGCTTCTCTGTTTCAGCTCACTCTCTGTGGTGCAAAGATACAAGCATGAGTATTCCTGATTCACCGGCTCTTTGTTATGCTTGTGATGGAGATCATTGTTTCAAGAAAGCTATATATCTAAGTAAGATCCTGGAATACTAAATCTGTTCAAAGTATTTAAGGGGTTTCCCTTCCTTTTCTATTTCTCCCTATCCCTCTCCCCACCTTTTAAAATTATCCTTTTTTTCAACTTTCCAATACAGAGGACAGATTGGTGGACTGGTATGCTGGTTGCACTACAGAAGAAAAGAACATTGAATGCAACCAAACAAAGATTGAAAAAGGAAGATTCAGCGAATGGACAGCAATCACCTCTTGCTGCAACACTTTTGATTGCAATTCTGCTGCTCCACCCGATTATATCATACGATATGATATCAAGTGACAAATAGATTTAGAGCTATCTCCCATTAACAGAGGGAGACAGCTGCCTCTCCCTCCTCTTTCCTTCCATCCGTCATGCTCTATCTTTCTGACATGACTCTCACTCAAGCTGATTATTTGTCACATAATAAACAGTTTCTGAGCATAATTACACGGTTCCTTTGCTCTTCAGTTTGATAAAGATAAAACGTCAAGTATTATTTTAAGTAAAGGTTATGAGAGATGGAGTCCTCAATAGAGTCCAGAGTTATCGTTTGTTAATCCTTAGTAGAACACAATGATAAACCAAATAATTTAAACTGCCCAGAGCTACTGGGAGGTTTTACAAACTCTAACTCTTGGGAGACTGCAACTCCATTGTATTTAAACTGCCCAGAGCTACTGGGAGGTTTTACAAACTCTAACTCTTGGGAGACTGCAACAGAAAGGTAACTGGGGCCCTGATTGGATTTCCATTGTATTTAAACTGCCCAGAGCTACTGGGAGGTTTTACAAACTGTAACTCTTGGGAGACTGCAACAGAAAGGTAGCGGCCCGCTACCTTTAGTTATATAACTAAAAATCAAAAGCAGTGGTACATTCAGGGCAAGTGTGTCTGAGATTCCCTGTATCTAAGAATGTCTGGCTTAGTTCAGTGCAACACTTGCTTTGCAGCTGTCTTTCGCAGTACCCTTTTCAAACTTGGAAACTGTCCTATCTGTAAACAAATCACTAGTCTACAAGGACAGATTATTTATCTAGGGTCTGTAATCTCTGCTCTTCAGGCAGAAATTAGGTGTCCAGTTCAGTCCCATTACTCTACTGAGCCTCCGTGCTATCAGCCCCCTCTACCACAAAGATCCTGCAGGAGAAGGGCAGTGTGGACAACCGTGGGATCTGGCAGGGTGAGAGCTGTGAACCATAAATGCAAAGCTTTCGCTGTGTCCCTGGACAACAGATACAGTGCCCTTGCTGACCTTAATAGGGAAATTAAGGAGACAGGTAAAGGTATTTGCGATGATAACTCAAATAAGCAGGGGATCGTGGTCCGAGATGAAGAACTTGTTTTTGACAGGGAGAAGTGTAAATCAGGTATTACACATCAGTCATGCAAGAACAGAAAGGCATCCAAAAAGAGAAGCCACCTTCTGGTAGGTGATTCAATTATAAGGGATGTAAATTTAGGTAAGGGCACAGTGGTTTCAAAAGAGGTCAGGTGTCTTCCAGGTGCTACTGCCAGTAGGGACAAGAAGCGTATTTCTAAAATAATCAAGAATGCCAGCAAGGACTGTGATGTGGAGGCTATTGTACATCTTGGCACTAACGATCTGTCCCAAAAAGATGTACTCTCTATGCAGAACGATTTCCGGAGCTTGGGGCAGGAACTTAGCAAAATAGGCTGTAGGCTTACTTTTTCAGAAGTTTTACCAGTGTATAAGGAGCAAAATGGAAAAGGCCAGCGTATAGCACAATTCAATATGTGGCTTAAGGAGTGGAGTAAAGGGGAAGGCTTTGGATATATTAGTCACGATGTCTGTAGCTGGTCCAATGAAAAAATGTACAAAAGAGATGGTTTGCATCCATCAAAGAAAGGGACTGAGTTACTCAGCTATAAATTCACAGATTTTCTGGAGGAATATTTAAACTAAACAGCGGGGACAGTGAGTTAATTGATACAGAACATCCCTGTCCCCGGCAATCTAAAAATTATAGGGCTATCAGTGCATGTAACATAGATGTGTGTGTGGACAAGAATATCAACCTTGCTGTAAAGCAAAATCAAGCTTCTAATAGCGAGTGCCACACAAAGTGCACTAAACAAATAGGTGGTAAGATAATAGGGGAACTCAGGCACCACACAGGTTACGTAGAAAGTAAACACAGGGTCAGTCATAAAGGACTTAAATGTCTATATACCAATGCACAGAGTATGAACAGCAAACAGGGTGAACTAGAAATTCAGGCTAATGAGGGCAGATATGATATTGTTGCCATTACGGAAACATGGTGGGATGAAACCCACAAATGGAACACACAGCTAGAGGGATTTAAATTATTTAAAAGAAACAGACTAAATAAAAGAGGAGGCGGAGTTGCTCTATATGTAAGAAATAACTACATCTCTACAGAAATAGAGCACAACAATGATGAAAACTGTCTTGAATGCATTTGGGTCAATATAAATGGGGGGGGGGAATAACATTGCCATAGGTGTATACTACAGGCCACCCAACCAAACAGAGGAAATAGATGAACTTTTTGCTAGTCAGCTAACTAAGGTATGTAGGAAGCACATCACAATAGTAATGGGGGACTTTAACTACCCTGACATCAACTGGGAGACAAACTCTGCACCAAGTGCAAGATCAAACAGATTCCTTGCAAACCTAGCAGACAACTTTGTCTCCTAAAAAGTAGAGAAGGGAACTAGGGGATTAGCCATTTTAGATCTAATTCTCACTAACAGAGATGAAATGATAGAAGGTGTTGAAACCACAGGAACCTTGGGAGGAAGTGATCATGCAATATTGGAATTCAACATTATGGAAGCACAAGCAATAGAACACAGTCAAACTAGAGTCTTGGACTTTAAGAGAGCTAATTTCAATAAACTTAGAGAGGGTTTGGGAAGGATTCCATGGATGACAATCCTCAAGGGGAAAACAACTCAAGAAGCTTGGGAAATTTTGAAAAGTGAGATAATAAAAGCCCAGTCTAGCACAATACCAACAAAGAGGAAAAATAACAGCTCTCAAAAGAAACCAGCATGGCTGCATAAAGAACTCGCTGATAAATCGAAAGATAAAAAGGACAAGTATAGAAAGTGGAAAGAGGGGCACATAACTAAGTCAGAATATCAGCAAATAGCCCGAGCCTGCAAAGATGAAGTGAGGAAAGCTAAGGCTCAAAATGAACTAAGGCTTGCGACCAAAGTAAAAAATAACAAAAAAAGCTTCTTTCAACATGTAAAAAACAAGAAAAAAGTGAAGGGAATGATTGGTCCATTAGTGGGTGAAAGTGGCAAGCAGGTGACAAGCAACAGGGAGAAAGCAGAACTATTTAACTCATTTTTTGCATCTGTCTTTACACAAAGGGAAAAAACAGACCAACCTACCAAAAATAGTGCCATAAAAAACAGAATAGAAGCGCAAGTTAAGATAGGCAGGAAAATGGTAAGTGAGCACCTGTCCAGCCTAGATGAGTTCAAATCACCAGGACCAGATGGATTACATCCCAGGGTTCTCAAGGAACTGGCAGATGTGATCTCAGAACCATTGAACTATATTTTTCAAATATCCTGGAGCACTGGGAAACTACCGGAGGACTGGAAAAGAGCTGATGTAGTTCCCATCTACAAAAAAGGGGGGAAAAATGGACCCAGGAAATTACAGACCTATCAGCCTGACCTCAATACCTGGGAAGATTCTGGAAAAGATAATCAAACAACAAATCAGCGAACACCTAGAGGCAAACAAAGTCATTACTAAAAGCCAACATGGGTTTGTCAAAAACAGATCATGCCAGACAAATCTTATTGCATTCTTTGACCAAGTGACAAAATTAGTAGATCAGAGGAATGCTGTGGATATAATTTACTTGGACTTCAGTAAGGCATTTGATAAAGTAGATCACAACCTACTACTTGATAAGATAGAAAAATGTGGGTTAGACAGCATCACCACCAGATGGATCCGTAGTTGGCTGACCGGCCGTACTCAGTGTGTGGTCCTCAATGGAACCACATCTACATGGAGGGAAGTGTGTAGTGGGGTGCCCCAGGGCTCTGTTCTGGACCCAGTGCTCTTCAACATCTTCATCAATGATTTGGATGAGGGGATAGATGGGGAACTCATCAAATTTGCAGACGACACCAAGCTGGCAGGAATAGCCAACACTCCAGAAGACAGGCTTAAGATACAGGAGGATCTGGACAGACTTGAACACTGGGCACTATCTAATAAAATGAAATTCAATGGTGAAAAAAGTAAGGTTCTACATTTAGGCAAGAAAAACCAAATGTACAGGTATAGTATAGGGGGTACCTTGCTCAATAGCAGTAACTGTGAGAGGGACCTCGGAGTCCTAGTGGACAATCACTTAAATATGAGCCAGCAGTGTGCTGCAGCTGCCAAAAAGGCCAACACAGTGCTAGGCTGCATTAACAGAGGGATAGAATCAAGATCACGTGAAGTATTAATACCACTTTACAATGCCTTGGTAAGGCCACACTTGGAATACTGCATCCAGTTTTGGTCACCACAATGTAAAAAAGACATTGAGACTCTAGAAAGAGTACAGAGAAGAGCAACAAAGATGATTACGGGACTGGAGGCTAAAGCATATAAGGAACGGCTGCTGGAATTGGGTATGTCTAGTCTAATGAAGAGAAGGACTAGGGGTGACATGATAGCAGTGTTCCAATATCTCAGGGGCTGCCACAAAGAAGAGGGAGTCAAGCTATTCTCCTAAGTGCCTGAAGGCAAGACAAGAAGCAACGGATGGAAACTAATCAAGGAGAGAAGCAACCTAGAACTAAGGAGAAACTTCCTGACAGTTAGAACAATTAACCAGTGGAACAACCTGCCTCCAGAAGCGGTGAATGCTCCAACACTGAAAGTTTTTAAGAAGAGACTGGACAGCCATTTGTCCGGAATGGTATAGGGTTTCCTGCCTGAGCAGGGGGTTGAACTAGATGACCTCCAAGGTCCCTTCCAACTTTATTATTATTATTATTATTATAATCCAAAAGATATTTCATCTGTCAATAATGATCCAGTTAGGGTTCAGTGATGCAAAGGGGAGGAATGTAAGATTGAGTGAATCCAAGGAGGAAATCAGAAGAAGAATCAACATGGAAACCTCTAAATGCCTTGCTTTGAATCTGGGCCCTGCTCCTACTTGCATTTTTTCTTCTTCTACACAATTCCTGTAGTGCCACTTCTTGAAACAATGATTTTGTGCCCCCTTGTCCTGTTAAACATAGATTAAGTCTTTGCCTTCCATGTCATGAAAGTCCCCCTTTCAGTCAAAGTTTTCCAAAAAGGAGGTGGGGATGGGATGGAACAAGGGACAAAATCACATCTGTGACATTACAACGCAACTCACATACTTGCATTTCACTCATGTCTTCATTATTTTTGTAACATCCTAGCTAATAAAGAGACTGTGATATTTAGGTTGAGGGCTTTGCATGTAGCCTCTCCAGAAGGATATCTCAAGCATCAATCCTTTTGAATATACCCAGGGACTCACAGTGAATGATAGTATATAGTCACATATTTCATGGTCACTGGCCCAAAGAAAAAGCTAAAGTTTCTGCCGATGAAAACTAAAATGTCTCAATGCTAGAAATTCAAGGAATAATCAGCATACAAATCTGAGTAAAGAAATCCAGAAAGGCAGACATATCACTGCAGCCCATGATGTACTTTGTTAATACCTTTGGCCCATGTAATCAGACTTGAAAAGGTTTCTAAAGAAAGAAACTCTGATGACTCATGCCCTCATCCTACTTGTTTAAACTACTGCAATATGCACTCTATTGAAGTGCTTTCAAAGATCCATCTAGAAAGTTTAGTTGGCAAAAATGTAACGTTTGGATGCTCATCAGTGCTTGTCAGTGGACACAACTTCTACCTATTTCATGGGTCATGCAATGCCCTCTTATTATCCTCCAGGTGCAATTTAAACACCTTATTTTAATCTACAAAGTCATTCATGTGGACATTCATAGGACTCTCCTGAGCAGACCTCTTCATGCCATTTATTTTAGATGAATCTCCTGTAAGGGCCAATGGAGAAGGGATACGTGACTCTACCTGGTGGATTTGGGCAGGATATGTTTTTATGAAGTTAGAGTGGGAGAATCATCAGCGAGGATAATTAAGGCAAGAAGAATGAAGGTCATTCACGTGGAACACTAAGACCATACATCTCCATTAGATACAACCTGACCAGGGCACGGGGCTGATTGTCCCATATTGTCAGAAGGTCAGTAGGGAGAAAGCTCAGAAATGCTGGTTCTCCAAAAGAATGGCCTCTTCCCAGAGGTTCATTTAGCTGCCTTTTGGAAGATGTAGAACTGATAGCTTTTCCAAAGATTAGTGTTTATTGTTACGTCTCTAAGATTCATTACAAGACTGTGAGAGTCCATGAATGTTGGTAATGGTATGTAGATTTGATAATTACAGTAGTGGCCAAAATTGTGGAAACCTTTTGGGAAAAGTGTACAGTAGAAATGCCACCTTTGGTTAAGTTTCCACCAATTTTTCTTCTAATTTCTTTATAACTGTAGCCTTGTTTACTTAATAATACTATTTTACATCGCTTTCTGGGCAACCAGTCAACTCTTTGCACCATTACTTTAATTTTATTACGTTTTACAAGCTCACTAAATGAAAGAACACAAAAAAACCCAACCAACTTGATAGCGATCACATAACACACTGACAAATGTCCTCCTCTCAGCTTCAATACATGACATCAATAACTGAATCCTACTGTGATCTGATTGGCTCATTGTCAAAACAAGATGGCACCTGATTGGCCCTCTAAACACTCATGCTCATTGGCTACAATCAGATGAAGTAAAGCTACCTGATATCAACCTAAGCAAAGTTATGCTTCCTTTTTCTGGTTATTTGGCTATAACGTTTCATAGAATACAGTACAGATAATTGAACAAACTTTGTTGCATTACATTCTTGATTAAATTATCTTTCCATTGATATATAATTTTATGGTACTACTCCCCCAAAAAAGTGGTGTTATTAGCCATCAAACCTCAAAAATACACTTTTCCCAAAAGGTTTCCACAATTTTGGTCACTACTGTAAGTAAAGAAAGGTTTCCCTGCAATTTAAAGAGAGGCTGTCAGTCACTCAATATCATTTTCCTCCATTTACATGCCTGCATTTTCCAGCCTGTGATCCTTTGCACATAGAGACAGACTGTGATCCATATTACTGTGAAATCCAGTAATAACTGCCCTTTAAAGTTAAACTAGGTTGAGAGAACAATATAATGGGGAATATTCCTTTTCTAATAAAATGACAATGACAGAGACATAAAGACAGATGTAGAGACAGACACACATAGATGGCCAAGGAAGACTTAAGGAGGCAGGGAAGCACTCATGCGCCCATGAGCCCATCTTCTCTCCCAGCCTCCACCTTGTCCAGCCTCCATAACCTGGTCTAGAATTTCAGCATGGGAAGGTGGTGCTTTGGAAATTCAGGTGCCCATGAACTGCTTCTCTGGCTGTTTCCTCCTCTGTCCCCTGAAAGTACTAACAACAATCACTGGGTGTGGAGCCTTCTTGGAACTGTGGAAAGGAAATCATCTATCTGCAGTCTACAACACAGTCCTTTCCACAGTTCCAAGGAGGCTCCACATCCATTTGCACTACTCAGGTGACCCTGATAACACAGATAAACCTCCAGGTAGCCTCAACTACTCTCTAAAAGAATGCAAATGATCAGCTGTCTGCAAGGAATATAAATCTTTCCATTCCCCACCATCCAGTCAGAGCTGAAGAAGCTTTTTGGATGAGAAGCAAAATGTCTTCAAAGTAAAAACAAGAAAGTCCAGTTGCCTCGTGAAAAAGCAACTTTGGGATAACCATGACCTGGATGACTAAGAATCTCCATGGATAGTATTAGCTGACATTCTGGCAACAAAGTGTTCCTCAAAGAACAGTATTAGAGAACAATCAGGACTTGTTCTGTTAAGAGTCTGAATGAGAGAGAACTTACTCCACTTGAACCCACAAAATAGAGAGCCATTAACTCCATGCACTTTGGGGTTAGTGTCTGACCTCCACCCTTTTGTACTTGGGTGGGGTTGTCCTATCCTTGGAGAAGCAACTGCGTGATATGGGGTCTTTCTTGGACTCATGATTTCTGTTTGATCAGCAGATAGAGGCTGTGGGTAGGATGGGTTTGGCCCTGTTTAGGCTGGTGCAACACTGTGGCCTTAAATGACAGGGAGAACTTCACTCTGGTGATTCATGCCCTCATCCTACTTGTTTAAACTACTGCAATGTGCCCTCTATTAAAGTACTTTAAAAGATAACATAGAGAATTGAATTCATCTAGAACAGACATGTTAAACTCGCGACGTCACATGATGTTGCGCGATGTATCGGAACTTTTTCCCCATTGCCGGCAATGAGGTGGGCGTGGTTTCCTCGTGATGCGTCCGGCCCACGGGCTGGCAGTTTGACACCCCTGATCTAGAATGTGATGGTTTGGATGCTCATGAGTTCTTGCCAGTGGACGCTCCTTCTACCTGTTTCATGGGTCATGCAATGCCTTCTAATTATCCTTGAGGTGCAATTTAAACACCTGGTGTCAACGTCCTTACCAGTCCCTTAATGCCTCCAGTCCGTCCGGCTGAAAGATAGGAGACCAGCACACAGGAACATTGAAACAGTTGCTTTTATTGACGCAGCAAAATAAAGTCAGCGCTGGGAGTGGATTGCTCCCGGCGCGCTATGTACTCTTCCTCACCCCACCCTTCCCCCCAGAACAGGCCAGCATCCGGCAGTATTCCTTAAAGGCGCCTGCCTCGCCGGCGCCACTCCTCGCGCGTGTGTCTGGAAGGCATCTCCGCTGGTCCCCCACCAGCTGTTTGGCGGTGCCCGGCCTTTTCAGGGTGGTCCGCGGCAATGCCAGCTTGGTGGGGGGTCCTGGAGCTCCAGCTGACTGGCGGCGGAGGCAGCGGCTGCCTATCAATGCTTCCAGCCGGCCGCCGGTATATCGTTCGGCCGCCAGCCATTCAGTGGCTTTACGGGACGATGGGAACGGCAAAGGCTCCCTCCTGTCCGTCAGCTGTCCGGCGGTGACGGCGTGGGGTGCAGCGGACCAAGCCGACTCCGTCCCGACCATCAGCTGTTCGGATTTGTCCCATCCGTCAGCTGTTCAGTGCTGATGCGCGGTAAGGGGAGCAGCCACCGACCAGGGACGCTGGGCTGCTGCGTTGCCTTCACCTTCCCCCCATGTATATGTCGAGCCCATAGGCGCTCGACACCTGGCTTTAATCTACAAAGTCATTCATGTGGACATTCATAGGATGTTTTTTTGCCTGGAATGGTACAACTTACCCTGTCCTACTTGCCATAGCCAACTTGCCATGGGATAATTCACTGTGGCCAATTCGCTGTGGGATAACTATCTGCGGGGCAACTTGCCAGGAAACAACTTGCTGTGGGGTAATTCAACAAATAAAAAAGTTAAATTAATTTTGATGGAACTATGGCCAATAATAATAAAATAAAGAAAGTCAATCCAGAAAGTTACAATAATTTTGACAAAAACAATGGTCACCAATAATAAAAGTAACTGAACGAAACGATTAATATAGCATTGAATTGTCCCACATTAAGTGGTCCCGTGGTGAGCTGGCCATGGCGAGTTGGCTGTGGTGATTTGGCTATGATAAATTGTCCTAGACCCCTGTGATTACCTCTTCATCCCATTTATTTTAGGTGAATATTCTGGAAGACCCAATCAGGAAGGGATATGTGCCTCTACCTTGGCTTGGGCAGGGTATGTTCTTCTGATGTTTGAGTGGGAAAACAATCAGTGAGGATAATTAAGGCAAAAAGAAGTGGTCTAGGGTAGTGGGGACCATGAAGACAGAAATAGCAATAGGACTTATATACCACTTTACAGTGATTTACAGCCCTCTCTAAGCTATTTAAAGGGTCAGCATATTGCCCTTCAACAATCTGGGTCCTCTTTTTACTGACCTCGGAAGGATGGAAGGCTGAGTCAACCCTGAGCCAGTTAGAAGCGAACTACTGAACTGCTGACAGCCAGCAGAGGTAGCCTGCAGTACTGCATTCTAACCACTGTGCCACATGGCTCAATATGGTCCAATGTGAAGGCACATCTTATACAGTACAAAAGAACATAATGTATATTGATAATTTCAATTGTTTGTATCAAAAAAATATCACCAAAGAACATTGCTTTGTTTGTTTGCATTTCACTTTCTTTTCAGAAGTGAACTCGGCTCCCCCCAAAATTGAAGTTCATTTCTTGAAACACTGAGGAAATGGTTTCCCTTGACTTCTTCTAGCATATTTTTTCCAATCTTTTTTCCTGATATGCCCTATAGCTTTGGATTTCAGATTTCAACCTCCCTGTTTGCACGATTGAAGATTTGCAAGACAATGCAGTTTTAGAACAAGAATGTTTGTGTCAACTCTGCAACAAATTGAAAATGAAGCCATTTTCACTTTGTTTCCGGTTGCCACATTTTTAGAGGGGAAGGGGGGTAGAGAAGTGTAGTTTTTGAGTTAGCCAAAACAATTCTTAGGTATGGGAACCAAGGTCATTGCTGATTACAGTTTGGCAGGCTAGAGGATGGGGAGAAGCACCCGCATTTAGTAACAATTGGTGAATGTGATCTATGACAGTAAATTGGGGTGGGAATTGTACTTTGCAACTTTGTAACCAGGGGGAGGTGAATTTAGTCTTGGGTTCACCTTTGTACGTGCTGGTGTTGTGTAATCAAAATAAAAATGTTCTTTGAGGAAGAAATCCTTGCCTTGAACTTCTTTTAACTGGTCTCATCTATTGGAACCATGACAGTTTACTTTTGGGATATCCATCCCATACTTTAAAAGTCAATATTTTCTGAATATTCTACCCATTTTGTGGGTCCTGATTTGGCTTCCTGTTAGTTACATGATGCCATTTAATGAGCTGGCTTTACTATATAAAGCCAATCAGGTGGACCAATAGGACTATATCCCTCCACTAGAGGCAGGCTGACCAGGAGAAGAAACTGGTTGTTCCATATTGTTAGAAAGTCAGGAGGAACAAAACTCAGAGGTGCTCTTTCCCCATAATGGGACTAGTTTTCTAGAATATGGTCACAACAAAAGTCCAGTTGCTTATTGTTAGTCACCTTCTGGAAGAGGTTGAGCTGATAGTTTTTCCAACATTTGTTGCTAAGTGTTTATTATTATGTCTGGAGTTTTCTTGTGAGAATCTAAGTGTTCTGTTCTCGACACAGGCATGGAGACGAGGCAGTTATGCAAAAAGATGTTCTTTATTTGGTACTTGCACTGAACAGAAGCAAAGGAAAAAATGGCAACATGCCCTTTTATACTTCCCCTGCAAGGGGAGGCTCAACCAATGAATGCAGGCCATTCTCCCGCCTCGCGCATGCGCACGAGGCTGGAGACAGCCTGTCTGGGTCCCGGGCAACTTATGGGCTGCCTGAGTCTATACAACCGGTCCCGGGCAAACACGTGGTCTGCCCAGGCCTCTGCAGTTATCCTGCAGGTTGCCTGTGCCTTGCTGATTGACTCAGCAAGGCTCAGGACACAACACCCCTCCCCCCTAAGCTGGGACAACACTGATGCAGCTATATCAGTACCATGTAACATTCAGCAAATGCCACCCTGGCTGTTCCCGGTACCCTCGGGTAACCTGGTTCCCCGTGGATTCAAATTAACCCACGGTCTTTTAGTTTTTGATAACAAGTTCCCTCTAGGGACCGCACATACTCTTGCAAGTATTTAGGCGGAGCCTTAATCCGCCCCGATCTTCGCGGATCCAAGTTATGGCCGGGTGTGATGACATGTGGGGGAGTTATTTTTGGTGCCTGGTGTGCTGACTCTCGGTCTGCATACAACAAACCAGGACTTTGTTGCCCAGAAGACTCAGGGATTCCCCCTAACTGCTGACTGGCTGGGTCCACTAAACTCAAACCAGATTTCCTTGGGGGGGTCGAGTTCCCCAAGTTCCTTGGTGGGGTGGAGTTCCCCAAAAACCCTTGGAACTCCCCTTGGGAGCAATGTCCGTCGGGCCCAAGGCCAGCAGTAGGGGTGCCCTGAGTAGCCGATTTACGGCCATTTGCCCTCAACCAGGGACATCTGCCAGAGTCAGGGGCCGCCTCCATGGCAGAACTCCCTGCTTCTATGCCAGAGTCAGGATCTGCCTGCATGGCCAGACCCTTATCTGGGACATTTGGAGACCCCTCTGCTTGGAGAGACTGTGATCCACAATCGTAATTGGGGTCCCCCTCCCCCCTGAGAGCGGAGTCAGGGGAGTGATGCCGGCCTGGCAGCCGCCAACGCAGCTGGTCAATGTGGCGCCGGAGGACACGCCCATCATCCAAGACCACTTCATAGGACAACGGCCCCGAAACCTTAGAAATGACAGCAGGTACCCAGAGATGCCCTTGTCCATAGTTCCTGGTCCAATCCGGGTCACCCAGTTGAAGTCTCCTAGGTGCCCGCGGCTGCGACACCTGTGAAGCCACCCGGTCTGGGTGAAGCCTGTCCAGCTTTGTGATGAGTCTCCTCCCACCTATGTACAGGGGCCTGGGGCATTTCTGGCCATGATTGCTGGCACACTTGGCATCCCTGAACCTGGGCCTCGATGTCCTTATCGAGACCAGGCCACCATAGATGGCTGCGCGCAAGCGCCTTCATCCTCACTATTCCCGGATGTCCTTCATGAAGAGAGAGCAAGACTCTAGTCCTCAATGAGGCCGGAATGAGTACTCTGTTGCCCCAGAGGATACACCCTTTAAATGTGGACAATTCGTGCTTCCTGCGCCAGAAACTCTGGAATTCAGCAACAGGACACGTGTCAGGCCATCCTGACAACACACATGTCAGCACGCGTGCAAACGTGTGATCAGTGACAGTCTCTGCAGCCACATCCCTAGCATTGAGGGGAGATTCTGGTAAGTCCTGAATGGACAGAATATGTACAGCTGGGGCAGGGTCTGCCTCTATTTGCTTAAGAGGTAACCTGCTTAGGCCATCTCCGTGGCCCATCTCAGTACCTGGTTTGTGAACCAGTGTGTAATCATATGCTGCTAAGAATATGGACCACCTCAGCATCCTAGGAGATATTATCTGGGGAGTTTGTTTGTTGGTTGTGAACAACCCTAGCAAAGGCTTGTGGTCTGTATAGACTGTGAATTTGCGTCCATACAAGAAATCATGGAATTTCTTTATGCCTGAAATTATTGCCAAGGCCTCCCTGTCAATCTGGGCATAATTTTGCTCTGCAGATGAGAGGGTCCTGGAATAATAGGCCACAGGGACCTGTGTTCCATCTTCCTTGAGATGGCTCAGTACTGCTCCTACTCCATAAGGGGAAGCATCACATGCGATGCACACTGGCAATTGCTCATTGAAATGAGCCAGTACAGCATTTGAAGATAATAAGGCTTTGACCTTTGAGAAGGCTTCCTCATGGACCCTTGTCCATGTCCACGGAGCCTGTTTGTCTAAGAGCCTGTGAAGCGGCTCGGCCACAGCAGCTTTGTTTGGAAGAAAGGAATGGTAAAAGTTCAAGAGGCCCAAAAAAGCCTGAAGCTCAGTTTTTGACTGGGGACTAGGGGCCAATTGGATGGCCTTGAATTTGGATTCCGCGGGGTGGATGCCATCTGCATCGATGTGGAACCCCAAGAACTTGGTGGATGGCACACCGATCTGACACTTGTCCTGCTGAAGCTTCAGCCCAGCTTGGCGGAACCTCAACAAGACAGCCCTCAGCCTTTCAGCTAAGTTTCCTGATGATTCTCCTGCAATGAGGATGTCATCAAAATAGGGGCAGACCCCACGAATCCCTCGGAGCGTTCGCTCCATCACCCCCTGGAATATGCCAGGGGCTACATTTACCCCAAACTGCAGCCTCTTTACTTTGAACGCACCTCTGTGCGTGACTATGGTCTGGGCTTCAGCAGTCGCCTCGTCAACTGGCAATTGTTGATATGCTTGAGCCAAATCAAGCTTAGAGAAGTACTTCCCTCCCTTCAGTGAGGCCAGAATGTGGCTCACCACGGGCACAGGATAAGCATGCTGTTGTAAGGCCTTATTCAGCGTGCACTTGTAGTCCGCGCAGATACGGACTTCCCCATTGGATTTTAAGGGAGTTACTATGGGGGTTTCCCATGGACTAGAATCCACAGGTTCCAGGATGCCCTGTTGGAGCAGTTTGTCCAACTCGGCATCAATCTTACTTTTTAATGCAAAAGGCACCCTCCTAGGCTTGACCCTTATGGGTGTAATGCCTGGATCCAATTTTAATGTAATGGGAGGCCCCTTGTACGATCCAAGTTCCGAGCTGAACACATCTGCAAACTCCTTGCAGACGCCCGCAAGACTAGCCATTTGCAGCTGGTTCAGACCGGTCACCTGGATTCCAAGTGCCTCGAACCAGTCGAGTCTGATAAGACTCGTTCTGTCCCCCTCGACAACGACCACATCCAATGCACCCGTGAAACCCTTTCGCTGTACTCTGACCGTTGCTTCCCCTTTTACTCTTACTCTCATGTTTTTTTTTTTTTTTTTTTTAAATATGTTTTATTATTTTTTTATCGGGATAGAAAGGGAAGGGTAGGTAGAGGTATAACATGGGGTAAAAAACAAGGATTAAACCAAGGGTAGGGGTAGATACAATAATGGGGTTAACCCCAACACTAAATCAACGCTTTAGCAAGCAGACTATCGTCCGGGTATACGTAGTAAATATACATGATTAACATAGTATTAAAAAGCTATATTAATGAATTTATCACTATTAATGGTAAAAACTTAAGCCAATACATATCATTCATTCTATAAGTAACAATAATCAATATACTATTAGTGATGTATTACTAAGTAAATATAGTTAAATATAAATATCAATATAAGGCTTTTAATTATAATTAATTATAGTTAAATGTAAACATCTAACCAAAAAGTTAAAAAAATAATATTCAAAAGAAAATACATCATTTATCTTATTTAATTTCATCATCCTTTTTCATTCTGTCTTATTGCTAACCATTGATAAAATTTTTCCCATGTTTTAAAAAAAATTGTGTCTTCTTTCTCTTTAATTTCTAAAGTTAGTCTATCCATTTCTGCACATTCCAATATTTTCATAATAATAGTCTGGTCAGGTGGTGTCTTTTCATTTTTCCAAAATTGGGCAAATGCTATTCTCGCGGCTGTTAATATATGTAAGATTAAATATTCATTCTCTTTTCCGTAATTAGATCTTAATATTCCTAATAAAAACAATTCCGGTTTAAATTCTATCTGTATCTGAGTCATCTTTTCTAGCCATTTATGAATTTTAAGCCAGTATATCTTTGCATTAGGACATATCCACCAGATATGATAATAAGTTCCTGGTTTTTGTTTACATTTCCAACACATATTTGATACATTTTTAAACATTTTCTCTAGTCTAACTGGTGTCATATGCCATCTATAAAACATTTTATATAAATTCTCCTTATATGCGGCCGCTTTAGTAAGTTTCATATTTCGATCCCATAGTTTTTGCCAATCTTCTAAGTCTATAGAATATCCAAAATTCTTAGCCCATACTATCATTGTTTCTTTTACTTGTTCTTCTTCCATCTTCCAGCTTAGCAGAAATTTATAGAGTTTTTTAATCAAATGTTCATCAGTTTTTAACAATATTTTGTCTAACGGTGTCTGTTCTTTATAAAATCCTGTAGACTTTATATCTTTTTCATGTCTTGTCTGAATTTGCAAGTAAGACCACCATGTTAAATCAATACCCTGTTGCTGAAGAATTTGTCTGTCTTTAAGTTTCCCATCTTTGTCCAAAATATCTTTATAGCTAACAAGTTTATCATAGTTAATTAAATTTGGATAGGAAAAGGCTTCCATTGTCGAAATCCACTCAGGTATTTTCATATACATTTTATGTTTAATTTTTTCCCACTCTGAAAACAATACATTCCTTATAGCATGATTTTGAAAATATTTGTGTACCTTATTTTTCTCATACCACAAAAATGCATGCCAACCTAATTGCAAATCATGCCCCTCTAAATAAAGAAGCCTTTTGTTTCTCAATGTAATCCATTCTTTAAGCCAAAGCAAAATAGCTGCCTGATAATAAAGTCTCCAATCCGGGAGTCCAAAGCCCCCTCTGTCTTTAGAATCTTGTAATAATTTAATTTTAATTCTGGCTTTTTTACCTTGCCATATAAATCTAATTATTGTAGCGTTTAGTTCATCAAAGAATTTTTGATTTAACTTGACAGGGACTGTTTGAAAGAGAAAAATTAGCTTAGGTAAAATATTCATCTTAACAGTCGCTATCCTTCCTAATAATGATAATTGAAGATTTTTCCACTTCTCCAAATCCACTTTTATTTGTTTTAGTAATCTCTCGTAGTTGTCTTCTTTTATTGTTGTATGTTTTGAAGTTAAGTAGATACCTAAATATTTAACTTTTTTCGCTATTTGAAGGTTTGTCTTTTTAGCAAATTGAATTTTTTGTTTATCTGTTAAATTCTTCGTTAATACTTTAGTCTTTTCCCTGTTTATCTTCAACCCCGCGACTTCTCCAAATTTCTCTATTTTCCGCAAGAGTTTAACAGCCGTCTCTAGTGGTTCCTCCAAAATAAAAACTAAATCATCCGCAAAAGCCTGTAGTTTATATTTTTGATCTTTTATCTCCAATCCTTTAATCTCAATATCTTGCCTAATATTTCTAGCCAACACTTCCAATGTAAAAATGAATAACAAAGGGGACAATGGACATCCCTGCCTTGTGCCTTTTTTAATGTCAAAGCTGTCTGTATAGTCTCCATTTATAAGTATCCTTGCTGATTGTTTATTATAAATTGCTTGAATTGCGTTTATAAAATTTCCGCCAAAGTCCATCTCCTTCAACTGTTGAAATAAAAATTGCCAATTAAGATTATCAAAAGCTTTTTGCGCATCAAGAAATATAAGTGCCAACTGTTTCCCTGGATGGTTTTCATAATACTCCAACACATTTAAAATAATCCTTAAATTGTTCTTTATCTGTCTTTTTGGTAAAAAGCCATTTTGGTCTGGATGAACGAATTCAATCAAAAATTTCTTCATTCTTTCTGCCATTATTGTGGTAAATATTTTATAATCCACGTTTAGTAAAGATATTGGTCTGTAGTTTTTAATTTGTGTACAGTCAGTATCTTCTTTAAGTATAAGAGAGATGTTGGCTTCTTTCCAGGAATTTGGTATTTTTGTCTCTAAGAAAGCTTCATTACAAAGGTCTTTCAGAATCGGGCTTACAATGTCTTGTAAAGCTATATAAAATTCTGCAGGGAGACCATCAGGTCCCGGAGTTTTATCCTTTTTTTGTTTTTTTATTGCCTCTGTAATTTCCATCATTGTTATATTCTCATTTAATATGTATTGTATATTCTCTGGTACTTTTGGAAGGTCCGCTTCTTTTAAGTATTCCTGTATTGTCTCATTCGAAACCACCTCAGTTTTATAGAGTGTCTCATAATATGCTATAGTAATTTTTTTAATTGCCTCATTGTGACAATACAATTGGCCTTTTGTATCTTGTAGTTTACTTATCAATCTTTTTTCCCTTTCTTTTTTCAATTTATATGCCAACCATCTTCCGGGTTTATTGGCATTTTCAAAGAAATTCTGTTTACCTCGTTTAATCTGTTGTGCCCTTATGTCCATTTCCATTAGATTTAGTTTGTGTTTTATTACTTCCATCTGTATCTTCAATTCTTTCTTTTGTGGATCATTTCGTAGCTCCGTTTCCAATTTACTAAATTGTTCTCTCAATCTGAGTTGTGATTGTTTCTTTTCTTTATTCTTTTTGGCCACATAGGTTATAACCACTCCCCTAAAATATGCTTTCGCTGTATCCCATACATTTTGAATAGAAGTTTCTTCTTTCTTATTTATTTTTAAAAAAAAATCCATTTCTTTCGTTGCTAATTGCAAAAATTCCTTTTCTTTCAATATAGCTTTGTTGAACCACCATCTTAATTTCTTTCTAGTTCCTTTCCATGTCATTCTAATTGGGTTATGGTCTGCCCAAATATTAGGTTCTATTTCAATCTCCTGTATCATAGTCTTTAAATCATAGGAAGTCCATATCATGTCAATTCGTGACCAGGATTTATGTCTATTTGAGTAGAATGTATATTGTGCTTTATCTGGGTTCATTTCTCTCCATATATCTTGTATACCTAATTCGTCTTTCATCTCTAGAAAGGAATTAGATAAGGTGTTTCCCCCTTTTTTGCCTTGTTTGTGGCTCTTGTAATCCTGTTTT
Source organism: Azemiops feae (assembly GCA_023970755.1). Lineage (NCBI taxonomy): Eukaryota > Metazoa > Chordata > Lepidosauria > Squamata > Viperidae > Azemiops > Azemiops feae. The sequence continues at coordinate 1,973,322 of JALGBA010004170.1, read as the reverse complement.
GCGTCAGTTATCGCATTAAAGTCTCCAAGAATACAAAGGTTTTGATAATTTAATTCCATTAACTTATCATATAGTTGCTGAAAAAATTGATCTTGTTTCTCATTGGGGGCATATATCGCAATCATCAAAATTTGTTTTTGGTTCCATGTAATTTCCACCATTAATAGTCTTCCTTCATCATCAACATAAATTTGTTTTGGGCTCATCTTCTCTTTTATATAGAAAGCTACCCCTCTTTTCTTTTGCAGTGCCGATGAGAAATAAAGTTTGCCTATTTTTGGTTGTTCTAGAAGTCTAAAGTGTTGTCTTTTTATGTGTGTCTCTTGGAGACAGATTATGTCCATTTTTAATTTTTGTAATCTGTAAAATATTTTACTCCTTTTTGATGGGGAGTTAAGACCATTTATATTTGTTGAAAAAATTCCAATTTCATCCATAGTTTTAATTGTATTTAGATCTCAGTCTTCTAGGAGAAGTTATCTGTCTCTGATCTTTGGGTCTTACGTCTTCTTCTGATTGAGTCTTTTTAGGTTCTTCCTCTTCTGTTTGTTTCGATGCTCCTGCTTCTTCCTCTGGTTTCTTAGATCTGATATCGCCTTCTTCCAGAAATATTCTATGATTGTTAAAAAATTCCTCTGCTTTAAATGGGGTATCCAATCTATATCTTCTCGAGTCCCAAAAAATTAATAATCCTTCTGGGACCAACCATCTAAAATTTATTCCTTTGTTCAGTAGTTTCCTTGTCAAAAATTGATATTCTCTTCGTGCTTCTCTTATTCTCTTTGTAATCTGTTTAAGAACTAGAAGTTCTTTATCTTTATATTTCAGTGGTTGGTCTCTTATGGCTCTCAAAATCTCATCTCGTATTGCTCTTTTAAGAAATCTTACGTGGACCTCTCTGGGAACTCTATTTCTTCTTGCATAGCTTGAGTTGACTCTAAAGACCTGGTCCAATTCTTTTTTCATTTGATCCATTTCCAGTCCAAGTCGATCCGCCAATAGCTCACACATCAACTCTAACAGGTTCTCATCTTTCTCTTCTGTGATATTTTGGAATCTCAAAAAGTATGACGCACGTTCCATCTCCAAGACAGCGATGCTATCTTCCAATTCCGCATTGACATGTGCCAATCTCTGGTTCTCATCTTGTAATGTTTCTAATTTCTGATCCACCATCTCCGACTTATCTTCTATTTTTTGTATTCTTTGTTGAGTATCTATCATCGCCTGTTGGAAAGTTTCCATTTTTTGATCCATTTTAAGAAGATCACTTTTCAAGTCTTCATAATTTTTATCCAAATCTTTTTTCATTTCCATTTTAGAGTCTGCGATTGCTTGGAGTATCGCTTGCGTATCTTTTTGTTGAGTTTCCTGTTGTAAAAATGTAGTAATTGATTTTTGAGGAGCTGGGCTCACTGAGGTTGAAGCGGGGGCTGAAGAGCCCTTCTTCACCCCTTTAGCCAAATTTGAGATGCTCATCTTCTAGTTGTTGTGTTTATTTATAATCCACCAGAGGGCCCGATGGCCAATTGTAATCCAATGCCCTCCTATTATCAGGAGACAAGGCACATGTACTTTTAACGGGAAAAAAAAAAGAAGAAAAAAGTGCTAATAATTCCAACAAAAATTAATTAAGAAAAAAGGAAAAAAAAAGGGGAACAACAAAAAATTTCTGGAACCATCCCGAAAGGAGGGAGAATAAAAAAGTAAAAGTAAAAAGAGCAAACAGAAGGGCCAAAAAAGAGATGTATTTATACCCAAAAAAAAAAAATCAAAAAGAAGAAAAAAGAAAGAATTGTGATGTAAAAACAAAAATATTATAACGAAAAATGATCTAATTGTAAATTAAAAAAAATTATTTCACAGTCACCCACAAGAAAAAACAAAACCCTATTTTTTGCTGTAGAAAATATATAGCTAATTAAAAAGACCAAACATTCACAGAAGGAGCTGGGAACTTCCCTCTCAGTAGCTTCTGAGAGAGATAAGAATGTCTGGGCTTACAGCCAAGTCTTGCAGCTGAATAAACAAAGCTATCAGAGAACAAAGAGAGGAAAATTACAATGTAGCCTCTAGGTGGTAAAAAAAAAAGAAAAAAAAGATGTCCGAAGTGGGAACTTAGTTTCAAAGTTCTTTAAAGTTCTTTAAAGTTAGTAAAAGTAACAACAAGAAAAAAAACAGAGTAGCTTTCCCAATTAAGTCCTCCTCTCCTTCCAAAATAAGATATTTTCTCCAGTTAGAAAAGTTTAAAGTTTTTAAAGTAATCCAAATTGGTTCTTACGCTTAAACCGCCGTTTATCCGGGAGGGGGGGGGAATAAATCCACCTCCTTCCCCCCTTCAGCCTTCCAGCTTCGTTTTAAAGACAGTCTTCCATTAAATCCACTTCATGAAGAGAAAAGAAGCGTATTCTCACCCGTCCGAGCTGCTTGCCTTCCAAATCAGCTGTTTTCTGTCTCCGACGATCAGCTGGGAATGGCGGCTCGCATAAATGCGATCCGCCTTTCTTTTGCTGGTTCCAGGGGCTGCTTTGGGTTCAGTAAGCCGGCTACCGCCGGCTCCTGTTCCTCAAAGGTTCGCCCTTCGGTGGCCACCCCTCCAGGGTGGCATTTAGCCCAAATGGGCCCGCCAGCGAAGAAATTTCGGACCCGGGGAGCGGAGCAATTTTCCCCGGGTCTACAGTCAGCACACACCGGAAGCACTCTTACTCTCATGTTTTGAAAATCAGTAAGGACAAGGTTGGAAGGCCTGAGCTTTACTCGCGAGCCACTCCGGAAGCAAACCTTATTGAATGTGTCCATTGAAATAATAGACAACACGGAGTCTGTATCCAGCTCCATAGCCAGGGGAACTCCCTGCAACTTCACATCAAGACAGAGCTTCTTCTTGAGGGGCCTATGCGTTCCTGTCTTGAACACCCCCCTCCTAGATGCGCAAAAACCCACCCTGTTTTGGCTGGGGACCTTGGTACCTTTCAGAGGCAATTCTGGGGACCTGTTCGTTGGGCGGCCCATGCAGGCCGATGCAATGTGGCCTTGCCTTCCGCATGCTCAACAGACGGCGGATCGAAACCGGCAGTCGACCCTCCTGTGGCGTCCTCCACAGCCGAAACATCGAGGGGATGCAGGCGGTGGCCCCCTCCGCTCCGGTCGCCGTCTCTCCGTCGCTGGCTGGATCTTGTCCACCTCGTCCTCCTCAGACTCTTCCCCCAAAGCCTCACGGGCGGCCTCCTGGTGGATCGGGACGGTCACTGGATGACTCTTCGACGACCGCAAGGCCTTCACGGCGCCGCCGGCTGCTTCTTCTGCTGCAATCTCTCTGAGAGCGTCTTGGAACGTGACGTCCGTTCTTGCAAACAGTTTCTGCTGTACTTCGCGGCTTCGCAGCCCGCACACCAGTCTATCTCGGAGCCTTTCCTCCAAGTCTTGAAACGCGCAAGGGCGTGTGGCCTGTCTCAGGGCCGCGACGAAATCTGCAGCCGTTTCGCCTGGCCGTTGGTCCCTCTGTTCGAATTGATGCCTCCACGCAATGATCGAGAGCTTGGGCTCGAAATGCTCTCGCAGCATCTTTTTTAAATCGGCATATGAGATTGATTCTAAGGCTGCTGGTGCGACAAGATTCTCCGCTATTTCAAATGTCTCTTGCCCGCACACACAAAGCAAGGTAGCCACTTTCAGGCCATCTTCCTGGATTTTGTTTACTCGAAAGTAATTTTCAACGCGAGCTGCATACGAGCTCCAGCGTTCAGGATGCGCGATGTCAAATTCGCCCAGACGGCCCAACTTGGACATCTTCAACTAGATGGCCTCATCCACGCCTCTCGCCGTCAGGAATCAAGAAGGGGTCCGACGAAGCCAAGCCCGCCTCCAGCGTATGTATGCTGGCAGGCGGCTGCTCCTCCTGGACGCCGCGCTTCTTCCTGGCCTGGGTGAGTAGGCCTACTTCAGTTCTTCGGGATTCCCCACAACGAATCCCACCTTCGTCGCCAATGTTCTGTTCTTGACACAGGCATGGAGATGAGGCAGTTATGCAAAAAGATGTTATTTGGTACTTGCACTGAACAGAAGCAAAGGAGAAAATGGCAACATGCCCTTTTATACTTCCCCTGCAAGGGGAGGCTCAACCAATGAATGCAGGCCATTCTCCCGCCTCGCGCATGCGCACGAGGCTGGAGACAGCCTGTCTGGGTCCCGGGCAACTTATGGGCTGCCCGGGTCTATACAACCGGTCCCGGGCAAACACGTGGTCTGCCCGGGCCTCTGCAGTTATCCTGCAGGTTGCCTGTGCCTTGCTGATTGACTCAGCAAGGCTCAGGACACAACACTAAGTATGATTGCAATGGGATATAGATTTGATAAACAAGTAAACACATAAAAGTTCCTTGCAATTGAAAGAGAGGCTGTCAGTGACTCAATATTAGTCCCCTCTGTTTACATCCCTGCATTTTCCAGAGACAAGGAAACCAAAGAAGGGATTGTTTTGCACATAAAGAACAGACTGTCTGCACTGCTGAGAAAATCAGAATCCAGCAGGAAGCCTTTTCATGGCCCCAGTTGAGTCAATTCTTCATGGGGATCTATTTCCCTCTAAGGGAGCTATAGGGTGAGTCTTCTGGGTCTCAGCACCCTGCTCCACCCCTTCCAGCCTCCTTATGAACAGGTCCTTCAGAGTACATGTGATCCAATTGTTCTGTTCTCGCAAAGCAGACATCGAGACGAGGCAGGTTCACAACAAAGGATATCTTTATTAGTAAATTCACAGAACAGAAGCAAGAACACAATGGCAACTTGCAGATATGTGGTCTGTCCGGGTCTCTGCAACCTTCTGCAGCCTTCCTGAGCCTTGCTGAATGACTCAGCAAGGCCCAGGACATAACACCAATAATAACCTTTTCCTTAAAGTTTATCTATGTTGAGGAAACAATATAATGGGATTTAAACCTTTTATGCATCCACAAACCCATCTTCTCATGTAGCCTCCATAATCTGATCCAGATATTCAACCTGAGAAGATAATCCTATGGAAGTCCAGGTGCCCATGGCCTGCTTCTCTGATTGCCTCCTCCCCTCTGCCCCCTGATACTGCTAAATGGGTCTCCTATGGCTGAAGCTCACTTAAAAAAGAATCATGTTTGGATGTGCTGGAATCTTCCTTGTTGAGTACAGTGATTCCGTCACACATCGATCAGTGTTTTTATGGCACTCTACTGCTTTCCCCGGGCATGTATCTCGAAACTGGGCACTGCAGGTATAGCAGGTGATTCCATGGGCTGCAAGAATAAAAGAGGGCAAAAGTTTCAGAAAACCTTTGCTTCAGAGTGCGATTTTTTTTAATAGCTTAAAAAACTGTTAAAAGATTTACTGCCTATTTCCAACTTCACTTGGTTGTTTAACATTTTGGAAAGCAAGAACTGACAAGAAGAATTACTTAAGAGTTCCTAAACTTTACAATCCCTGCCTGCCTGCCTGCCTGCCTGCCTGCCTGCCTGCCTGCCTGCCTTCTCAAAGCACTATGGATCTGTAAAAACAATGGATGAGCCCAGAAGAATTTGGGGAACTCTTGAGGCATTTAGGTTAATACAGAGGTCAATCCTTAGCCAAATTAGGCTCTTGCTGCTTGGAGCTGAAGTGCAGAGACATTTTATATATTATTATTCTGATGCAAAGTTATTTATTAGGATGCAGAGTTATCTGGAACACAACAGAATATATATGCTACAGTTGCAACAGTGCAATTCAGGTGTAGTGGAATTACATATCAAGCTGCAAATCTTAAAGATAATAGGAATAACAGAATAACAAAGTTTGAAGGGACCTTGGAGGTCTTCTAGTCCAACTCAGGAAAAACAGCAGAAGAAACATGGAAAAGCCACTATTATAAGCATGTGCAAAGGGAGTCAGTTTCCACTTGCTTAGAAATGTAGGTGACCAAATATACATTAGCCAATGCAATTGCATCATTTTAATACCTTGTATAAAACTGTGTAAATTGTTTGCATTTGTATTGTATTCCCATCATGTCCAGGATCTTTCTAAGCTGGTTGAGCACATTGCCCTTTTGAGGAAGGCCAAGGTGGTCTTGCAAGATGTCTCCCATAAGGAAGAATTGCTGGTTTAAAAAATGGCTGCTGTGTGGGTACAACCAGCCCAAAATAATACTGTGTTACTCCCTAATTAGACTTCCAGTTTGCCATCATGGTGCCTGCAGACGCAGGAAGGCGAGCTCCGTCTTCCACGTCCGAATTCGTTCCACTGGGGGACCCTGGAAAGGGTCAAAAGTCGAGATAAGGGAAACTTTGGTTACCTAAAGCTTGGAAATTATAAATATCAAGTGTTAATTTGAATATTTATGAGAAATTAAAGCTTGTGAAAAAAGCAATAACAGGACATTGATTGTATGTAAGGATTGAATGTAAACACAATTAAGATATGTATAAGCTAAACATTATTGATAAATGTAATAATGATGTTTTTACTTAGTTGATAATAATAACTGTATTAGCCTAATATGAGATAGTAGATATTAAGGGGGAAAGAGAGGAAATATCTTATGTTGTAACTTGAGATTTGTACTAAAGATTTATTGTATGTTATTGAACTATTGATTAACCCAGCCACCATGTTGCTTTTTAAATACTTAATTGTAAAATTAGAAAACTAATAAAATATTATTTTAAAAAATACTGTGTTACTCCCTCTCCAGAATTACAAATTCATCTGGTTTGCTTCTCTGATTTGCTTTTTTGGAAGTAGAATAGAAATTGGGCTCCCTTTTTTAAACAGTCAACATTAAACTTTGTATGTGTTTCGGAACCATCATTCTGACACTCACATATTTATGTTTTTAAATTTACTGTTGGAACTAATTTTACCTTATGTGATGATACATTTTGTATATTAGTTTCTGATGAAGTACATTTTAAAATCTATGGATGTTCAGATTTTGACTATCGATTAGGTTAGCAGTCATGTTTCAGATCAAATCAACAAACTACATATATTTAAACAGCCACAGAAGTATATTTTATTTTTCAGGATATTGCTTCACACCTACCTTTCTCCTTCTTTCCCTCTCTTTCTAAGAGCTAGTAAGATCCATTACCAGAGCTGATTTTTTTCAACTTACTTAAGGTGAAAGAAAGTAGACTGAAGAATCCACAGAGAAGCACCTTCTTCATTCTTGCTCAGATTTCCTGCTTAGCAGAAGGGGTGAGGCAGAACAAAAGGGAAACTCTTTAGGCTCCAGATCAGATTCTTGCCTGCAGATCTGTTTATTCCATTTATTTTGGTGAAACTCATGGAAGGGCCAATAGAGAAGGGATACATGGCTATACCTTGGCTTGGACATGTAATGTTCTTCTAATGGGGAATTGTCATCAAGGACAATTAAGACAAGTTGTTTAGGGTAGTGGGGACAGAAGAGATGGAAACTGATGTGAAGGCTCACCTTGTGTAGTACAAAGGAACTGTTATGGTTCCGAAGGCATTTGCTTTTCAAAGAAACTTGAGGCATATTTTCCTTTAAGGATCTTTTACTTGCAAAATAGCTACGGCACAGACATAGATGAAGCCAAATTCTGACGTCTCCTCCCCCAAACATGCATTATCTAAGCATAACTCACTCCTTCATTTAACAGTCATTAATCACATTCTCCAATTAGTTTGAAGGGCAAAGATTCATTTCCGTTTCATTCCCGCTCAGTATCTGTCTCCTCCCTTCTCAGTCTTCTCTGGATTAACTCCAAAAATACCAGACAGTTCTGCATATCTTGTCAAGCAAGAACACTCGATGTTAGTAGCATTGACAGGAACACGATGTGTGTTATATTATCTGGGAGTTCTTTGCATTGTATTGCTAACCATTTGAAAGAGCAAATCTGTCATGTCCCTTATTTAATGATTACTTCTCTGTCATTGCCCTTGCTTTCGACAATCACTAAATATATATCAATCAGTCCTTGGTGCTCTCTGAGCTTGCTTGTTTTCTTGATGATGATATTACCCAGTTTGGGTAATGAAAAGTCTGCAAGAGAACAAGCAAGCTCAGAGAACACCAACAACCCCTCATTTAACCCTGAGCTACAAACATTCTCCTTTATTGGTACCAATCACGACTGCGCGTGCCGCGTTCCAGGACCGGAAGCCCCTAACTGGATCATTATTGACAGATGAAATATCTTTTGGATTATAATAATAATAATAATAAAGTTGGAAGGGACCTTGGAGGTCATCGAGTCCAACCCCCTGCTCAGGCAGGAAACCCTATACCATTTCGGACATGTGGCTGTCCAGTCTCTTCTTAAAAACTTCCAGTGTTGGAGCATTCACCGCTTCTGGAGGCAGGTTGTTCCACTGGTTAATTGTTCTAACTGTCAGGAAGTTTCTCCTCAGTTCCAGGTTGCTTCTCTCCTTGACTAGTTTCCATCCATTACTTCTTGTCCTGCCCTCAGGCGCCTTGGAGAATAGCTTGACTCCCTCTTCTTTGTGGCAACCCCTGAGATATTGGAATACTGCTATCATGTCACCCCTAGTCCTTCTTTTCATTAAATAGACATACCCAATTCCAGCAAACGTTCCTGATATGCTTTAGCCTCCAGTCTCCTAATCATCTTTGTTGCCCTTCTCTGCACTCTTTCTAGAGTCTCAACATCTTTTTTACATCGTGGTGACCAAAACTGGATGCAGTATTCCAAGTGTGGCCTTACCAAGGCATTGTAAAGTGGTATTAATACTTCACGTGATCTTGATTCTATCCCTCTGTTAATGCAGCCAGCACTGTGTTGGCTTTTTTTTGGCAGCTGCAGCACACTGCTGGCTCATATTTAAGTGATTGTCCACTAGGACTCCAGATCCCTCTCACAGTTACTACTATTGAGCAAGGTACCCCCTATACTATACCTGTACATTTGGTTTTTCTTGCCTAAATGTAGAACCTTACTTTTTTCACCATTGAATTTCATTTTGTTAGATAGCGCCCAATGTTCAAGTCTGTCCAGGTCCTCCTGTATCTTAAGCCTGTCTTCTGGAGTGTTGGCTATTCCTGCCAGCTTGGTGTCATCCGCAAATTTGATGAGTTCCCCATCTATCCCCTAGTCCAAATCATTGATGAAGATGTTGAAGAGCACTGGCCCCAGAACAGAGCCCGGGGCACCCCACTGCACACTTCCCCCATGTAGATGCGGTTCCATTGAGGACCACACGCTGAGTACGGCCGTCAGCCAGCTACGAATCCATCTGGTGGTGATGCTGTCTAACCCACATTTTTCTATCTTATCGAGTAGTAGGTTGTGATCTACTTTATCAAATGCCTTACTGAAGTCCAAGTAAATTATATCCACAGCATTCCTCTGATCCACTAATTTTGTCACTTGGTCAAAGAATGCAATAAGGTTTGTCTGGCATGATCTGTTTTTGACAAACCCATGTTGGCTTTTAATAATCCCACAATGACTTTCCAAATTAATCACATATGTAAAGAAACAGACCAAAATAAAGGACTAAGGCTCTATCAAATTCAGCTTAATGCCTAGAATTTTCACTGTCTCATCAATAACTTTGTTTGGGAGGAACCACATGGAATTGATTTCACTTGCCTTCTTCAAGGATGTTTTCCCTATTTTTCTCACTGTGGCCTACAGCTTTGGGGTTCCTCATAGTTTTCAACTACTAGAGAGGCTTGAGCTTCTTCACTTCAGCCAAGGTCACCTAAAGCTGCTACCAATTAAGGTTTTACATACACGCTCAAAAACCTTCCCATCTATTGTGTCTGCATGGCTGATGCTTGAAGTTATCCCAGGACAATGGAAGATTAAGTAGAAAGATATATCCATTTGATATATGCACCAAATTATTTCATCACCATCAAAGATCAACCTTTCTGGCAGTTCCCATTGTTCTTTTTTCTTAGGGAAGGGAGTTAACCAAATGGACACCCAGTTCTATTACATACAGCCCTGCATCTTCCATGAAAAGGATCTTTAAGTACACTCAGCAGGTGAATTTGGTTGCATTTCCTCCCCTTTCTAAATCCATCTTTGTTTATTGGATAGGAAGGCGTAGAGTACAAGGGGAGGCGAGAGAAGGGATTCCCAAAATTTCACTACTCAGAAAGTTGCAGTCAGCTTCCATATGGAAAACAAAAGTAGTTCACCCCCACCACCATCCCCCCAAAAAACCACCACACAGTGAAGGAATAAAAGAAAGTCGATCTTAAAATCCAGCAAAAGGTTATTATAAATCAGCCTTCAACCAATCAATTAACTTTTAAAATTAAATATCAAATTAAAATTAAGAATCTAGGTTCAGTCACACTATATTGGCTTTGGATGCATTGTGCATCTGGCTTAGGAGGAAAACAATATGAAAATACATATGTCAACTTTGAAAATGAGCATGCCATCTTCCTTATTCATTTTCGGTTGACACATTGAAAGAAGGGAGGGGGGGATTGCCAGGTGCTTCATTAGTCAAAATAAACCTTTGTCCTGTGGGAACCAAGGTCATTGGCTGCAGGCTGGGCATTCCGCGAATAGCCCGCCAAGAAGATGTATTGGGGAATGTAGTTGCTTGCATAGCCTTAGAGGTGGGATATTTTAACTTTGTATTGGGGAATTGTTACATCTGACTTCAGACTTGGTTTCACTTTTGACGTGCCAATACTTTGTAACTAATAAACATGTTTTAGCACAAAACACCTTCTGTTTCTCATAATCCTAGCAAAGGCCTACATCACAGATTATACCATACTCTCCATTGAAGAACATTGCTTGAGGAAAGACCTCTCTGGACACATTGACATGTCATCTCAGAAGAGCCTGAAGCTCCACCCATACCTATTACTCAACACATGTTCATTTTAGTGGATAAATTGGAATTGCCCATCTGTCCCAGGCATATCTCCTTCTATCCAGCTAGGAATCCATTCATTTGAAATTCAAAATGAATAAGATTCTTCTCTTTGGGATTTTTGCCCTGCTCTTCAGCACAACAGGTATGTAAGTAAGTAACAGCTTTTGGTGTTTAGGAAAGATTTGTCATGGCTGGGTTTGGAACACGTTTAGCTGAGATTTGATTCCAGCCCTTAAATGTATAAGCTCATTTGCAGAGAGAAATACAAAGGATTTTGGCTGATCCAAAGGATGACTTGAAGACCAGCAGGGTTATGAAATAAAATCTTCTCTCAAAGGGAGCATGATCCTCTGATATATTGGAGCACAGCTGGAGCTAGAATATCTAGAGAAGAAAGTTTGATGAAGTTTCCTGTGGGTCCAACTGGATCAACAGACAGACTATGACCTTGGATGATGGTGCTAAGATGGAAGGAAGTTCTGGAGTCTATTCACTCCTAAAGGATTAAGATGGGTTGAGTTGGGAATCTGCAGTTTTGATTGAAAGGTGGAAAATATGGGAATTGCAATGGGATGAGAGTGAAAATAGGACTGTGTCTCCACTTCCTGCACTCATGGAGTAGTAGAGGGAGTCTATATTGGTGAACAGCCAAGCTCATGGTATAAAAATCTACCCTTCATAAAGGTATGGGATAAAATAATAATAGCACCTAAAACAATCCATACTTAATTGTTAAGACAATAAAGATATTTGGATAGTGGACATTGCAATCCCTGGAGACAGTAGAATTAAAGTGAAAGAACGAGAAAATTACAAAGTACAAACACCTGCAAATGAAAGTAGAATGGCTGAGGCAAAAGATAGCAAAGATAGTATCAAGAGTAATAGGTGCCTTAGATGGAAGCTCAAAACATGTGAAGCACCACCTGAACACCACCAGCATTGGTGAAATCATCAAGAGTCAATTGCAAAAGCCAGCTTTACTTGTAAAAGCTTATATCATCATCAACATGATTTGAGGTATCATTAGTATGCTCATAATACTCAACTTTTTGTCCCCCACCCCACCCCCCAGTGACCCAAGTGATGCTGTCACTGCCCTTTCATGGTGCCTGAAGGCTGTGGGGGTCTGGATGGGGGATAACAGAGAATGCTGGAAAGATTAAATGGCTTTGAGTGTGTGGAGCTTCAAGATCCAGGATTTGACATCCTTAATTCTGGACAGGGTCACACTAGACAGAACTGGCTTGCAATTTAGTGGTTCTCCTGGACTCACAATTCGTGTTTGAAGAGCAGATGGCAGTCGCAGCTAGGAGAGCCTTTGCACAACTTTGGGTTGTGTGCCAGTTGCAGCCTTTCCTGGATCAGGAGTGCCTACACTCATTCAAGCTCTGGTTTTCTCACATCTGGATAACCGCAATCCACTCTACATGGGGCTACTCTGGAAGAGCATTTGGAAGCTACACCTGATGCAGAGTGTGCTTGTATAGGCAGATTCTGTAGTCCTAGAGCAGCCCATATTACACTGCTGTTCTGTGAGCTGCACTGGCTGCTGTTGATTTGCTTCCAGGTGCAATTCAAGGTGTTGGTTATCTCCTTTAAAGCCCTACATAGCAGGAGTCCAGGCTTCTTGAACAACTGTCTCACCTCAAGGGACTGGCCCACCTCACATGTGCTAGCAGAAGAGGCTTGCTTCAGGTCACACCAATCAGGAAATTCTGACTGGTAGGGTCCAGGAGAAGAGCTCTTTCTGTGCTGGCTCCTGCCCTTTGGAAAATCTTGCCTCTTGAAGTGAAGGTCAGGATGGGCCAGAAGTCCTGGCTCTATCAGTTGGCTTGTGTTGGAGAGTCACACCGAAAGTGGTTGATGACTCACTAGCAGATCCCACCTCACACCCTGTACATTCTTAGCCCTCCCTGCCTCTCTTCTACCGTGTTTCCCCCAAAATAAGACCCAACCGGAAAATAAGCCCTAGCATGAATTTTCAGGATGCTCGTAATATAAGCCCCAGCCCAAAAATCAGCCCCAGTTAAGTCCGGCAGCCCGACAGATGCATGTAGTACCGTATTTCCCAAAATATAAGCCCTAACTGGAAAATAAGCCCTAATGCATCTTTTGGAGCAAAAAATAATATAAGATGTGGTCTTATTTTGGGGGGAAGATGGTAGTCATTACCTGTACATTTCTTATGCTTAAATATATATGTATAATATGGTTTTATTGCTTTTAATGTTGAAAGCTGCCCAGTGTTGCCTCACAGTGAGATAGATAGATAGATAGATAGATAGATAGATAGATAGATAGATAGATAGATAGATAGATAGATAGATAGATAGATAGATAGATAGATAGATAGATAGATAGATAGATAGATGATAGATAGATGATTGATAGATAGATAGATAGATAGGTAGATAGGTAGGTAGGTAGGTAGGTAGGTAGGTAGGTAGGTAGGTAGGTAGGTAGGTAGATAGATAGATAGATAGATAGATAGATAGATAGATAGATAGATAGATAGATAGATAGATAGATAGATAGATAGATAGATAGATAGATAGATAGATAGATAGATAGATAGATAGATAGATAGCTTTATCACCATAAAACAAAAACATCTGCCTATCCCAGATCTTTGGGAAGGATTCGATATGTGGATAAAAATGTTAAATCCAATCTAAATATCTGGCTGTGTGACCAACCATCATCAATCATCATCAATCATCATCATCATCATCATCATCATCATATTGCCGCAACAATCCACAGTGATATGATACAAAACATGCAAAATCCATGTTGTGGTTTACAGCTCTCAGCCATAGTAACCTTCTCTCTTACAGTTTATTGTCTGTGGTGCTATGATAAGTTCCAGAGTTCTCCTGGAATAATTACTGCTTGTTATGCTTGTGACATGGATCATTGTTTTAGGAAAGGTGAATATAGAGGTAAGATCCTGGAGCTCCAAGGCAGCTTGAAGTGGGCTGGAACTTCAAGGGGTTCCCCCTTCCTTTTGTCTTTTTCTCACCACCACAGTTTTAAAATTATCCTTCCTTTCCACTTCCCAATACAGATGGCATCTTGACCTACTGGCAAGCTGGTTGTACCACAGGCAACAAGAAAATTAAATGTGGCGAAACAAGGATTTGGGGGGGAAAGGTCACTTCTATAAAGAATTTATTTACTTCTCATTGCAATACTGGTCCTCCACTTTAGCACATTCCAAGAGAGGAATATATTCAGAAGAATCTCCCATTATCAAAGGGAGAAATCTTCTTCTCTCTCCTCATTTTTACACAGATGTCCTCCATCCATCATGCTGTGTCCTTCTGTGGTATCCCATTCAGAATGACTCTCAGTCTAGCTGATTGTTGGTCATGTAATAAATAGTTTTTGAGTATAATCACAGGGTTCCTTTGCTCTTCAGTATGATAAAGACAATATTCCAAATATTATTGTAAGTAACATGTATGAAAGATGGAGTCCTTAAGAGATTCCAGGGTTATCATCAGTTACATCCTGAGTAAAATACAAAGATGAACCAATTAGTCCAAAAGATATTTCCTCTCTCTATTATTATCCATTTAAGGCTCAATGATGCAAAAAAATAATAATGTAAAATTGAGTGAATCCAGGAGGAAATCAGGAGAATCAACATGACGACCTCTAAATGCCTTGCTTTCAACCAGGGGTCCTGCTCCTACTTGCTTTTTTTTCCTCTGCAAAATTCCTGTAGTGCTGCTTCTTCGAAAATGTTTATATGGCCTGATGTTCTATTAAACATAAATTAAATCTTTACCCTCCATGTTATGAAAGTGTCCCTTTCAGTCAAAGTTTTCCAACAAGGAGGTGGGCATGGAACAAGAGACAACATCACATCTGTGACATTACAATACCACACAATGACTCATGTGTTTGCATCATACTCTTGTCAAGACACATTTCATTATTTTTGGAGCATCATGGTTAACAGGCTGATGCTTTCATGTTAAGGACTTTGCACTTAGTTTCTCCAAAGGATGCCTCAAAAGTCAACCCATTTGGATAAGTCCAGAGACCCATGACCAAGGATAGCTTCCTTCCTTAGATCATCTTTCCAGAAGATTTGGCTTTATTATCTCCTTCCTGGATGAATGAATCTCTGCTTCCTCAGTGGTGATCTTAGAACGTAAGGGAAAGTTAAGACTAAATAATCCATGCTAGTGTAAATATTTGTTTCACATAAACCTCTTCAGAGAGATCTAGCATCCCAAGTCACACATTTCATGGTCAGTAACTCAAAGGAAAAACCAAAGTTACTTCAGGGGAACTCTGAAGATTCTCTCTTTTTTAATATTTGTGTTAGTTTATCAAAATATAAAATACAGAAATATAAAGAAAAATGAAAATAATGGGAAAATAAATGAGGAAAGGAGTCACACATTTCATGGTCAGTAACTGAAAGAAAAAACCCCAAAGTTTTTGCAAAGGAACTCCAAAGATTCTTAATGCTAGAGTTGCAAGAATAAGCAGCACAAAAATCTGAGCAAAGAAATCTCTGCAGTCCATGAGTTATTTGGTTGAGATGTATGGTCCATGTAATAAGACTTGGAAAAGATTCTGAGGAAAGAAGCCAGGGGATTATTCTTGTTGACCATTACCAGCACTCTTCCAGTCTTTCACGAAGCCCACAGAGAACTTTGCCTTCCCATCTCCCTGGACACTTCCATCTTAGGCTCTGTGGGGAGGATCACTGAAGGGAAAAGAAAGAAGGTAGGCAAACATCTTCCTGGAATCTCTTCAAATGTTCTCTTCCTTCTTATTGTCCCACAATGCCATTGATGGGAAGGTTCCTTGCTGAAGTCCCTTGCGTGCATTGAAGATAATAGTGCTTCTACAATTAGTCATGCTTCTTCTCATTGCACGTAATTTGTATAGAGCATTGCAATAAATAATACAATAATCAAAGGTTCAATAAAAACAAAAACCTCTTTAAAAACAAATTAATGACCCAATTAAAAAGCAAAATTAAAACCAGAAAACATAAATAGCAGGCAAATCTAATCATTCATCAATCAATACAGTGATCTGGCAGGCTCCAAACTGTTTCCAGATCCCCAGGTTCATTGATGGAACCATGATTTTAACCCTTTTCAATTCAGGACCAGTCTAAGATCAGCACTGTTGATTTTCCAAAGGTTGGGCACAGAGGCAGAAACAGCTGTCCTCCTGGGTGTCCTGAGATGACTTCTTAATAGAGAAGACCCATAATATGCCTTATCTGGCTAACATGATGGGATGAGTAGTGGTAACCGAGGAGAGGTAGTTGATGAAATAACCCAGCCCTATGCCTATACAGCTTTACAAATTGTCCCAGCATCTTGAACTCAACCACAAGCAAACTGGCAACTCAGCCTGAACCCAGTGACAAAGGTGGGACATCTTGTGCCTAATCAACACCAAATGGAGCTGGCCACAGAGGAAGAAGGAGAACCAATGCCAAATAGAATCGTCACCCACCCCCAAACTCTGTGGCCAGTCCAGAAGGAAGCTACAGTATGGAAGGCCACCAAGAAATCTGGAAAAGCAAGGATGCACACACAGCCCCTATCCCGATCATGCTGTTTCAATCCCACATCCAGATCTGAAACCTGACTTGAAGAGGCCCTGATAATTCATTTCATCCAAGAGTCTCTGAAGCTGTTCCATGGTTACCTTAGCAACAAATCCCCAGAAGACGGGATGAGTGGAGACTGGAGAAAAATTATCCCAAATGGTTGGGTCTCACAATGGTTTCTTGAGAAAGGGGCAAACCAATGCCTCCTTAAGAAGCAGAGTGACAACTACCTCTCTCGAAGATGAATCTACCACAACCACAGTACATCACATCCCAGGAAGGCTTTGCCAAACAGGAAGGACATGGATCCAATAAAATATGGCCAAGCTCAGAGTCATGAGGACCCTGCTCACATTTTCTGGTCCAAGTCAGTTTGGTGTAGTGGTTAAGGCATCAGGCTAGAAACCAGGAGACCATGAGTTCTAGCTCTGCCTTAGGCATGAAGCCAGATGGGTGACCTTGGGCTAATCACTTGCTCTCATGTCCTGGAAGGAGGCAATGGCAAACCCCTTCTGAAAAGCCTCCCAGATACCATGGCAGGACTGTGGTGGTTCACCTATATCAAAGCTGGCTTCCAACTAGGAGTGAATCTAAGCAAGTCTGTCTGACAGATGCTTTGCAATTTCCTCCACACAGCCTTGTGGGTGAATCCCAAAGCAGCCTCTGCCCAAGGTTGCTCCAGACATCCTCAACAAGGCTATATTGTTACCCTTAATGCTCTTACTTTGGATATAGATATTTGATTTAACTTTGTGGCTGTACAGCTGTCAATATGTACACAGAGAGAAAGAGAAATTCATGCATGAATCTCCATACTATACCTTGGCCTGAACCCAGAATGAAAAGGATCCAGATAACCTGTTGTATCCAGGGACCTCTGCATCTGAAAGGCAACCACCCTCTCAACCACCTTACTGAGGAAGAGAAGAATGAAAACTGGAAGAAAGCTATCCAATACAGTCAGGTCCAAGGATGAAATGTTGAGGAGCGGGAGCACCCCTGACTCCTTCAAGGCTGGCAGAATCCTCCCTCCCTCAAAAATTCATGAACCACCATTTGGACCAGGCCTTAATCAATCCAGAAGGGGAGGGGTTCAGAACTCAAGTGGCCAAGCTTACCACTGTGAGGGCCTTGTCCAATTGCTCAGGATGTCCTAGCTCAAACTCTTTCCAGAGAACTGAGTGCTTTGGTCATTTCCAGGGGACCTGGCCAGAATTAGACCATTTACATCTCCCCAGTTTCTGCATCTTGTCCTGAGATACTATAACACGGTAGAACAAGGCTACCATACAGTTGGGGAATTAGCTCAAATGGTAGAGCGCTTGCTTAGCATGCAAGAGGTAGCAGGATCGATACCTGCATTCTCCAGTTAATCTCTATTCACTTTTGGCTTCCCTAGAGAAAATCCTGTCCCCGGCAAATTGTGCATATTATCCTAAATTTCTACACTCTTGCAAAGCAGACCAGGCAGGCAATTGGGCATTAGTGGCAATACCAAACTCTTGCTTTGCTTGCAGGGGGTGGTGGGATCAATTCCCACCTTTATCAGAAAGTTTTTGGGCTTGATCCACCCCAGCCCCACCCTGTGTGATTCTGCATAACAGCTTCTAGGTGGCTCTTTCTTGAGAAATGATGGAGACGCATTGCTAGGATGCGGTGCAATCAGCTCAAATGATACAGCGCTTGCTTCATGTACAAGAGATAGCAAGAGCAATGGCTGCATTCTCCTAGTCAAAATTTTACCCCATTTTGCCAAGTTATTGGACATTTTTTTAATTTCTTCAGTTTCTGCATCCTGCGATTTTGTAGTTTGGTGTCTGAAGGCTATCTGGAGCTGGGGAATTAGCTCATGTGGTACAGCGCTTGCTTTGCATGCAAGAGGTGGTGGGATCGATGCTCACATTCTCCAGTCATGTACTTATTTTATTTTACCATAATTATTTGACCATTTTTATCTCCCTCATTGCCATCCATGTACAAAATCATTCTCATCAAAACTCTTTTTAGATATCACCTAGTACCTTCCTGTTCTTTCATGCAGTCTGAGAAGTACATCTGAGAGGCAACTGGGGAATTGTTCAGCCTATGAGAGGGCTATTAATTGTTTTCTACTAGATGATTATTAATGCCCAGAATCTTTCAAGAAGCAAATACAGTAATCAGAGGCACTCATGAAGAGCTAAACTCAGTAATTTTATCATCTACCACCTGCATTACAAGAGGCTGCTTGCCTTCCCACGGGAATGATCAGATTAGGCTTCATGGGACTTAGAAGAGGTCAAACTTATATCACTTGCAGCTGTGCAATGACTCCAAGCTAGACCTTGCTTAGCTCTTCCCTCCAGCAAAGCTGGCAGTTTTCCAACTGATCTCCACAATAACCCTCTGTTCTCTCTTCTGTCAATTCTACCAAGGTCTTCTTTCGTCTGAAATCACTGTTCTTTAATTGTCTGAAGACATTCAGAAACATGATTGGCACTGGGAACACTTTCCATGTGACAGGAGGAGGAGGAGGAGGAGGAGGACTCTTATTAGCCAAATGAGACTTTAAATCAGGCATGTCAAACTCGTGATGTCACGTGACGTCGTGCGACGTATCGTGACTTTTTCCCCATTGCTGGCAATGGGGTGGGCGCGGTTTCGGCATGATGCATCCGGCCCACAGGCTGGCAGTTTGACATGCCTGCTTTAAATTTTAGCCCTGACATTTTCCAACCTATCTATAATCTCTGATATCTGTCTATTCCTGCCTGCCTGCCTGCCTGCCTGCCTGCCTGCCTGCCTGTCTGTCTGTCTATCTGTCTATCTATCCATCTTTCAATCAATCATCTCTTTGACAAGGCTTTAAGAACCAAATGTGTGTTGTGCTGTATTGTGGAGTTATATTGGAAGCTAGAAATTCTCAAGTCAGAGATTTGCTTTGACCAGGGAGCTTCATGGCTGAAAAACAAAAAATTAAATAGCAATTAAAATATCAGAAAGAAACCTCAAGAGGACATAATCAAATCCTGAAGTGCCACCATCAGTTTGTAAAACAATAGTTCTTAGATCACCATGATAATAATGGTGATCACCATTATTAGATCACCATTAATAATGCTATAATACTAATAATACTAATAATACTACTAATAATAATACAAATACCTAGGCATATTGGAAGCAGATAACATCTTGAATGGAAAAGTCAAAGAGTCAACACAAAAGGAATACATCAGGAGAGTCCGCAAAATTTTAAAATCAAAGCTGAATGCTGGAAACATAATTAAAGCCATTAATACATGGGCAGTGCCAGTGATACGCTACCCAGCTGGAATTATCAACTGGACTTTGGCTGAACTGGAAAACCTAGACCGGAAAACATGTAAACTTTTGAATATGCACCACGCTCTACATCCACGAAGTGACATCGACAGGTTGTACCTGCCAAGAAAAATAGGGGGCAGAGGACTATTGCAAATCCACCAAACTGTAGAAGAAGAAAAACGAAGTTTGAATGACTATGTGAATCAAAGTACAGAAAAACTGCTGCAGGCTGTGAAAACAGAGAGCACTATAAAAATAACAGAAACAAAGGCAGAATATAAGGAAAAACGGCTGGATGACAGATTAAATAGATGGAAAACCAAAGCTTTGCATGGACAGCATTTGAAAAACATTGAAGGAAAATGTGATAACAACTTGACATGGGCATGGCTTAAGATGGAAACCATCAAGAAAGAAACGGAAGGCTTAATACTGGCTGCTCAAGAACAAGCATTACAAACTAATGCCATGAAAGCGAAGATACAAAAATCCACTGACAATCCAAATTGCCGACTTTGCAATGACAAAGTTGAAACGGTTTCACACCTAATCTGTGAGTGCAGCAAAATCGCACAAACTGATTACAAATCTAGACATGATTGAGTTGCTAAATTAATCCACTGGGCATTGTGTAAAAAATACCACTTGCCTGTGTCCGAAAAGTCGTGGGAACACAGGGTGGAAAAAGTTGTTGAGAATGAGAGGGTGACGATCTTGTGGGACTTTCGAATACAGACAGATCGCCATTTGGAACACAATACGCCGGATATCGCAGTTGTAGAGAACCGAAGCGTACAGCTGATTGATATTGCTGTACCAGGAGATGCCAGAGTCGAAGAAAAAGAACTGGGAAAAATTACGAAATATCGCGACCTGGCCATCGAAACTGTGCAATTATGGATGAAACGTGTAACAGTGGTACCCATTGTCATCGGGGCACTGGGAACTATGTCCAAAAACTTTGCAAAATACATCAAGAAATTGCAGCTTCCTGCAATAACTCCAGCAATGTTACAAAGAACTGCGCTACTCGGAACATCTTATATTTTGAGAAGGTACCTGGTTGACACCTAGGATGCTGGTAGCAACCCGTGTCGGCCATCAGCGCCAGCCAATTTGAATGTTCAGTTGACTGAGGTTCATGTTTAATGAATAAAAGATAATAATAATAATAATAATAATAATAATAATAATAATAATAATAATAATAATAATAATAATAATAATAATAATAATAATAATAATAATAATAATAATAATAATAATAATAATAATTGACAAATTTTCCATTAAGTCAATTGCAAAAGGCGGCCTTACTAGAAGCTGCTTCCATCCTGCGACGATATCTGTAATACCATCAAACATCCACATCTGCCTATCCTAGGTCCTTGATAAGGACTCGATAGGTAGACAAAAATGCCAAATCCAGTCTGAACATCTGGCTAACTATGCGATGATTAATAATAATAATAATAATAATAATAATAATAATAATAATAATAATAATAATAATAATAATAATAATAATAATAATAATAATAATAATAATAATAATAATAATAATAATAATAATAATAATAATAGAATTGGAAGGGACCTTGGAGGTCTTCAACCCCCTGCTCAGGCAAGAGAATCTATACCATTTCATACAAGTGGCTGTCCAGTCTCTTCTTAAAAACGTCCAGTGTTGGAGCATTCACAACTTCTGGAGGCAGGTTGTTCCACTGATTAATTGTTCTAACTGTCAGGAAATTTCTCCTTAGTTCTAGGTTGCTTCTCTCTTTGATTAGTTTCCATCCGTTGCTTGTTGTCCTGCCTTCAGGCGTTTTGGAGAATAGCTTGACTCCCTCTTCTTTGTGGCAGACCCTGAGATATTGGAACACTGCTATCATGTCACCCCCTCGTTCTTCTCTTCATTAAACTAGACATACCCAATTCTAGCAACCGTTCTTTATATGTTTTAGTCTCCACTCCCCTAATCATCTTTGTTGCTCTTCTCTGCACTGTTTCTAGAGTCTCATCATCTTTTTTACATCGTGGTGACCAAAACTGGATACAGTATTCCAAGTGTGGCCTTACCAAGGCATTGTAAAGTGGTATTGACACTTCACGTGATCTTGATTCTATCCCTCTGTTAAATGCAGCCTAGAACTGTGTTGGCTTGACCTGCCTGAAGTTTCACTTGGGATCTGAGCAAGAGATTTTCTTTTCGTAACTGGAAGCAGCATCTGGGCAGGATTTTGACCATATTTGGTAGGTTGCTAGAGAAGCTCTCTTGCTTTGGAGGTGAAAATGTGTCAACTAACCCTTGATTAGCTGACTATGGTTTAATGATTATCCCCAACTGACTGGATCATGACTTAACCAAATCCACCTGAGGTGGTGGGATGCCTCTTAGTGCTAATTCAGGCATCCCTCTGAAGATCTAAATCAGGGGTGTCAAACTGGCTGCCCGCGGGCTGGATGTGTCATGCACAGGCCATGCTCACCCTGGCTTCACAAAGGCAAAAAACATCATGATATGTTACAATACATCACGATCGAGTTTGACACCCGTGATCTAGATGCATTGACTTAGGGGTTTCCTTTGATGTAGGTAGGTTGGATTGCACTCTCAGTATGAAACACCAATCTTCCCCTGCTAGTTTCTGTATGTTATCTTGGTTTCTTTCTTTCTTGGGAAATTGTGCAAGAATGCTATCAGACAGCTGGGGAATTAGCTCAAATGGTAGAGCGCTTGCTTAGCATGCAAGAGGTAGCAGGATCGATGCCTGCATTCTCCAGCCATTCTCCTTTATTTTGCCCCATCCGTAGAAAGTCCTTCTCCAGTTTCTGCATCTCCTCCAAGGTTCTGTCCATGTGGTGCTTCTAAGTTGCTGAAAAATGTATCCTAATTCTGGGTGACCACTTAGCCTGAAGAGATGATGGGATCTTTTTCAATACGAGCTTTAGTGTAGCTGTGTGTGTAAAGGAGAGATACAGATAAAGGGAAATTAATAAAGAAATGTTTGTTGTTACTGCTTGCTGTGTGGGCAGGATCCAACACTGTGCAGGCAGTGCTTATCAGACACAGCAAACCCAGGCTCCTTTCATTTTGGAACAAGAGTCGGTAAGGCAGACTTCTGAATCCTGTAACTTGGAGTCACAGAGATGGATGACAGTTCTACACATCCTGGAAAGGATACCCCCATTTGCTTTACTGGGCATTTCAGTGTTTGCCATTGACAAGGGAGAGGTGGAACAGTAAGCAGAAAGTAAATGATCAAACTAATGATTGCAACATTCTCTTTTACCCCTGTTAAAAGAGTTGCTGCTTTGCTTTCTGTTTTAAAACTCACCTGTAGAAGTTTTCTCTACCACTTCAGACTCTAAGATTATACTGGAATCCCCTACCTGCACCCTTATTTAATGAAGAGACTAGATAAAAATGGGAGGACCTATTTGGTGGTGGCCCTAGCTCATGCAGTGTGCTCACTAGACAGAATCACCTTTTGATCTTTTGTGCAAGATGAAAAGGTGTTTTTTTTTTCTTTCCTAGGAAAGACTGAGATTTTTTAAAATGCTTTTCTATCTTTGTATTGTTCAATGTTGCTGCTATCCTGACGTTGCTTTTTGCTGCTGTGCTTTTCTTAATGTCGTGTTCTTGTTTTTTCATTTATTTTTTAAAATACCTGCCACTCCAGAAAACTTTAGGCAACAAAAAAAAAGTGCAATCTTACATGGTGAAATCTGTTTCAGGATACTGTATTAGCTTACTAGAGAGAATATTTATAGAAATCATTTTTGTTCTTGAATGAAGGCAAATATACGCGTCCCAGGATAACGTTGTAGGAGCCAATCTGGGTCTTTTCACCAGGACTAACAGGTTTTGACTTCCCAGCCCAACTTCAGGGAACTTCTTTCTAGCAGAGTGTGTGCTGTTCTGTGTGTGGTATTTATAGTGCCCGTTGTAAGGGGCTTTTTAGATGTTGATTGGAGTGTGTTGATCACTGGCTTTTAAGCCATTAGCTGTTGTTTGCTTGTACTGCCCAGCCCTCACCTTCTAAGTACTTGATAGGCTGGTGATGAACTCCAGTCAACTCCTGTTGACTGACAAGGGGCCTGTTTCCCAGACTTTTTTTCCTTTCTCATTCCATAAAGGCCTCTGGAATCCTCTTTGTTTAAAGTAAGACAGCAGAGCAGGGAAGGTGGAATTGCTTAAGTGTGGAAGATTTCCACCCCTGTTATAATGTGAGGGAACTTCCAAAGCAGATCTTCTCCTTTTCCTGTGGAAACAGTGGGAGAAAGCAAACTTTGTAGCAAGCTCCCAACTCTACTTTGCAGGATCACTGCTAGAGAAATGTAAGTTCGAATACATTCTCAAACCTGGATTAGTAGCAATACTTGGATAAAAATGTCTCGAACAGTCACTAATTGCAAGCAGAATAGGAGTCAGCAGTGCGAGGCAGTTGTAAGAAAGGCACATGACATTTTAGGCAGCATCATGAGAAGTTTCAAACAACAATGGGGATCACCAGGGATCAAAAACTAAATTCTATGAAGAAAGATGGAAGGACTTGGGAATTTATAATTTTGAGAAGAAGAGTAAGAGCGATAATATAACATTGACCTTCAAACTTCTGAAGGTGTCTCTCTGAGAAGCTCAAGACCTGTTTCTTTTGCGAGTGAAACCCACTGATGCAGAGTGAGGTTGGGCTTTGCTCCTTATGCCTTCAAGCAGAGGGTGGGCAGCCAAACCTTGGATATGCTTTCATTTGGATTCCTCTTTTGGGCAGGACTTCCTTTCCTGCTATTTAATTGGAAGGGTGAGTGTAATGTACTCAGTTGAATGAGGCAGCAGGTGCAGGGTGGCCACGTGGCCACTGAAGAGACAGAATGTCTGGGGCCCGGGCAGACTTGTTATTTTAGCGTGGGAGAAATTCCTGCATTCATTGGTTAAGATTAACCAGAGCTCCATGTATAAAAAGTGTATAAAAAAGTTTCCTTTCTGTTCTGTTCTGTGTCTGTATTAATGAATAAACCTTGTTATTGTTCAACTTCGTCTCGTAAATGTCTACCCAACTGAAAACAAAACAATTGGCAACGAAGGTGGGATACGGCTGCCACCTTAACGAAGGGCCCGAAGCACAGTGAAGGAGGGCCAGTTCACGTTGAGGGATGGCGTTCCTAAGTCGACTCACTCACCCACCAATATGCAAACGCTGGGAGAGAGTGCTGCGAGGAACTGCCCAGAAAACCCTCTAACGAGTGGCAGCATGTGGTAGATGAGAGACTTGTCATGGCCAAGCTGGGTCAACTAGTGGAGTTCGACGTAGCTCACCCGGAGTGGTGGAGCTCATATGTCGCCCGGGCCGAGAACTACTTCCGCATTAACCAAATCGTGGAAGACGAGCTGAAGGCCGCCACGCTACTCTGTGTCTGTGGCCAAGCCGTCTTCGACATCGCGGAAAACCTTGTGTCCCCAGTGCCATTGGAGACAGTGCCCTACGGAGAGCTAAAAAAGATGCTCAAGGAGCACTTTGAGCTGAACCTGTCGGTCATCGCATGGCGGCACGCCTTCGAGCAGAGGGAACAACATCCAGGAGAGTCCGTAACCGAATTTATTGCAGCCCTCTGACAGGCAGCGAGGCCGTGCGAGTTCAAGGACTTACAGGAACGGTTACGGGACCGTTTGGTTTGCGGACTACAGAGCCGAGAGCTTCAGCAAAAGATCTTTGCAAAGGAGATGGTATTGTTCCAAGAGGCGTTGCGAGAGGTCACTGCAGAGGAAGCAGCCGGCGGAGCTGTAAAGGCCTTGCGGCTCTCAAAGAATACTTCCCCATCGCAAACCGTCCACCATGAGGACGTCGAACTTGAGGAAGAGGCCGAGTCGGACCAGGAAGTTGACTTGGTGCGACAATCACTGGCAAAAGGACTTTTGAGACCCCTTGACAAGGCAGATCCCTTCCCTAGGTGCATGGGGTGCGGGGGTCGGCACGAGCGAGCCGACTGCCAGTTCCAGACTGCTCATTGCCAAACATGTGGCAAGCAAGGCAATATCGCTGTTGTGTGCTTAGGGCGTGGAAAAGAGAGTCCCAAGAAAGAGTTGCCTCGGAAAGGTACCGGGGTACCCAGCCAAAACAGAGTGGGGTTCTGTGCCAGCAGGCGCAGTGTCCATAGAACCGGGGGACAGAGGCCCTTAAAGAAAAAGCTGCAACTCGAAGTAAGGTTGCAAGGGGTCCCATGGAGGATGGAACTGGACACGGGGTCTGCCGTGTCCATCATATCCCAGAGCACTCTTAATAGAATTGGTGGCCAGGGCTCGATAAGGAGATCGAAGCCCAGGTCCAAGGGTGTCACGTTTGCCAACAGTCCAGGCCAGAAATGCCCCAAGCTCCCATCCATAGGTGGGAAACAACACAGGATCCTTGGTCGAGGATCCATATCGACTACGCTGGCCCCTTTCAGGGGCAACTCTTTCTCATTGTAGTGGACAGTCACTCTAAGTGGCTGGAGGTGGTTCCAGTGTCCGCTGCCACTTCCACTATCACCATCAGGGTTCTGCATGGCATTTTTGCCACTCATGGACTTCCAGACGTAATTGTCTACGACAATAGAACTCAATTTACTTCCTCGGAGTTCCAGTCCTTTCTGCGGGCAAACTTAATCCGCCACGCTACGTCGGTGCCATTTCACCCGGCATCAAATGGTCAAGCAGAACGCATGGTGCGAACTACGAAGGACTCTTTGAAACGACTAATGCACAGCAACTGGCATCACCGGTTGGCTGACTTTCTCCTGTGCCACCGCACCACTCCATGTACTGCTACGGGCAAAAGCCCCGCCGAGCTCTGATGAGGTCACCGGCTTATCACTAAGCTGGATAGGTTACATCCGGATTGCGTTGCATCACAGGTGTCCCAACCATGGCCGCCACGGCAGCTGACCTTGGGCGATCTGATTTGGGCTCGAAATTATGGCCCTGGTAACTTGTGGGTGGTGGCTGTCATTTGTAGGGTCACTCTTTCCTATGAAGTGGCGTTAGATGATGGTTGGGTGCTGCGGCGCCATATCGACCAGCTTCGCTGGAGGTTGCCACGCCACTCTTCCGCTCCTGGCTCTGCTCTGGGGGGGGAGGAACCTCCCAAGAGTGATCGGGATGGTCAACAAGACCCTGAAGATGGCTCATCGCAAACAGCAAATGAGGGGTTTGCCGGCGAGGCGGCTCCTGACTCAGGCACCACGCGCATGGGATATTGAGTGAGTTGGGTTTTTCCAGCCTCTCCATGGGGGGGAGTTGCCCATCTGGGACACGGCCCCCTTTCATACCTCTACACGGGGGGGTTGCCCATCCGGGACACGACCCCCAACCATCTGCTCCTGAAGATCAGGGGAACACCACCCCTCTTCAGGGGAATATCACCCCTTTCGGGATCGCCACCCATCCGGGGAACTCCACCCCAAATGGGCACGCAGAGCTGGACCACCAGGTCAGCCTGCAGGTCCCAACTCCGACTGTTTCAAATGGGTCCCCAAGTCCTGGTCTGCCGAGCCCGGTGGGCAAGCTTGCAGATCAGGCAACCGCGGCACTTCCGTGAAGATCGGAGTGAATCCGAGGACCTCCCAAGTTCCTAAGTGAGTACGTGATGGCTCTGTCTGCGCTAGCTTAGCGTTCAGAGTTCTTGCTAGCATTGAAACATGCTCAGAGGTACAAAAATACTTTTACACAAGCTGGCATTGCCAGTAGTGTTTTCAAAAGCTTCCATTAGCTGCTTCTTAAAGCTGTAATGAACAAAGGAAGCCGCCACGTCCTACAAGGTCATGGCTGTGCTGGGCTAAGGTTCGGGGAGTAAATGGGTAGCCTCCTTCCGGGAGCGGCTTATTAAAGAGTGAATGGGTAGCCTCCATCCGGGGGCGGCTTACTAAAATAACCTCATAAAAGGGGGTACAGTATGCTCCTCACTAAGGGGGGAGGGGTGTAATGTACTCAGTTGAATGAGGCAGCCGGTGCAGGGTGGCCACTGAAGAGACAGAATGTCTGGGGCCCGGGCAGACTTGTTATTTTAGCGCGGGAGAAATTCCTGCATTCATTGGTTAAGATTAACCAGAGCTCCGTGTATAAAAAGGAGGGAGCTAATTTCGTTTCTGTTCTGTTCTGTGTCTGTACTAATGAATAAACCTTGTTATTGTTCAACTTTGTCTCGTAAATGTCTACCCAACTGAAAACAGAACAGTGAGTAATCATGTTTTTTTTCTTTGCAGAATCATAGGCACCACTCAATGTACCACTAACACAACATTTTTCGGGGTGGACCCTGTGGAAGTGACATGAAGGGCACTGCGTACAGAGTTATTGATTTGTTTGCCAACCCCTGGGACTTTGTTTGGCTGCAGTATCAGCCTCTATTCCCAAAAGAAAACATACGCAAGAATCTTTTCCCCATGCCTCATTGGCTGATCTTGAAAGTTTGGTGAACGCACACTAGAAACCCAATCCCAGCTTGGAATTCTGTTTTTTATTCACTTTTTGCTTGTTAATATTGGCTCAGAACATTTCCACTTCAGATCCTAAAACAGGATGAATGTGATTTTTCTACTCGGGTTCCCTGCCCTGCTCCTCTGCAGTACTGGTAGGTATTTGCATGACTTTATAGATAGACAGTTTGAATCTCAAGCCAGAGGATATGAAAAACTCTTGTAGGAGCATGTTGACTGAGCACCTAGCTTTGAGAAGGCCTCCTGTATTCTAATAGCATCAAGGAATGGATGGAAGGATAGAAAGAGAAGAGATTCAGTAAATAAAATGGCCGGTTGGTAAGATTCAAAATGGTGCTGATAGGCAGGAACCTGAAAAACTCACCATGGATGAGATTAGGTGGTGTGCCTAGTTCTGCAGAGCACACAGAGATATTCCAGGAAATCTCATCCATATTCAGATGTTTTTCCAGAATTTATCTATACATGACAGGGAGAAGATAATTTAAGCCAATGGTCCCCAACCTTTTGGGCACCAGAGACATGGAGAGAGGTTTTTCTGTGGACTGGAGGGGGTGTGGTTTCGCATGCTGCCTGCACCCTGCAGATGGGGCTTTGCTTGTTTGCGTGGCCCAATTTCTGACATATTGCGGCCCAATGCTGGTCCACAGATCAGGGATTGGGGACCATTGACTTAGGCCAGGGCTTTTCAACCTTTTCACCCATTGTACCACTTTTAGGATAAGGCAACATCCGAGTACCACCACTCGCCCAGCAAGGTGTCAAAAACCTGACCCCCCCCCCCCAAAAAGGAAAAAAATGATAAAGTACAGGTAGTCCTCGACTTACAACAATCTGCTTAGTGACTGTTCGAAGTTACAATAGCACTGAAAAAAGTGACTTATGACCATTTTTCACACTTATGACTGTTGCAGCATCCCCAGGGTCATATGATTTACATTCGGATGCTTGGCAACTGATTCATACTTATGACATTCAGTGTCCCAGGGTCATGTGATCATCTTTTGCAACTTTTTGACAAACAAAGTCAATGGCGGGGGGGCAGCTCATCACTCAGGTTGCAGGATGCCTGTGGGGGGGGGGAATCCATGGGTCTCTGGTGGAGGGGGGTGGGACTGGGGTGGGTGCCTTCCTTCCCTCCTCTCTCCCATTGTCCATTCACTGTCCTTCCTTCTTTGTTTCCCTTCCTCTTTGTCCCTTCCATTGTCCATCCTCCTCCCTCAGGTTGCAGGGTGCCTGTGGGGGGGGAATCCATGGGTCTCTGGTGGAGGGGGGTGGGACTGGGGGGTGCCTTCCTTCCCTCCCTCTCTCCCATTGTCCAGTTCCTTCCTCCTTCCCTCCCTCCTCCTTTGTCCATCCCTCCTCCCTAGGTTGCAGGGTGCCTGGGGGGGGGGAATCCATGGGTCTCTGGTGGAGGGGGTGGGACTGGGGTGGGTGCCTTCCTTTCCTCCCTCTCTCCCATCTGTCCCTTCCTTCTTTCCTCCTTTCCTCTCCTCTTGTCCCTTCCTCCTTCCCTCCCTCCTTCCATTGTCAATCCTCCTCCTTCAGGTTCAGGGTCCTGGGGGGGGGGGAATCCATGGGTCTCTGGTGGAGGGGGGTGGGACTGGGGTGGGTGCCTTCCTTCCCTCCCTCTCCCATTGTCCCCTTCCTTCCTTCCTCCTTCCATTCCTTCCTCCTTCTTCCCCCTCCTCCTTCCCTCCCTCCCTTCCATCCCTCCTCCCTCATCACTCTTTTAATTTCTTGCGGGAGGCCAGCACAGCCATTCTTCCGCAGGGGGAGGAGAGCGCAGGCAGCGGAGGAGCGCACGGGGCGGGGAAAGGGCCGCGGCTGCCAGACTCCTCTGGTGCGTTGCGCACGGCCAGCCGGAGAAAAGCAGCGAGCGGGGAAGCGCTCATTCATTGCTGCAGCCAGCCCTGAGGAAGAGCCGGCACAAACCCCCAGGCGAATCCCGCCTGGCTACATTCTTTGCCGCCGAAAGAAGGGCTTTGATCCTGCTTCCCCTTCGCTCCGGCCAGGTCCATCAATGCCAGATTAACCCCAGGGCGGTTCGAAAGGCCAGCAGGCTGGCTGGGGGTTTTGGGGTGGAGACATGTGAGCCTTCCTCCGTCTTCTTGAATCTGGCTTTGATCCCGCTTCCCCTTCGCTCCGGCGGGGTCCGTGAATGCCAGATTCAAGAAGACGGAGGAAGGCTCACATGTCTCCACCCCAAAACCCCCAGCCAGCTGCTGGCCTTTCGAACCGACCTGGGTTAGATCTGGCATTCCCTTCGCTTCCCCCGCTTTCGCTGATCGCCGGCTCGGCTGATCCGGTGCTTCCCCTAAGCTGATCCGCCCCAGCCCCCCCCAGCCCGGAGAAGCTGATCAGCGGAAAGCGGGCTGGGCATCGCTGATCATGAGCCCCCCCCACAGCGGAGAAGCCTGATGAAAGCGGGCTGATCCTGGCGCTTCCCCTGAGCCCCCCCCACAGCCCGGAGAAGCGCTGATCAGCCGGAAAGCGGGGCTGATCCTGGTCTTCCCCTGAGCCCCCCCCACAGCCCCGCGCGTGATCAGCGGAAAGGGGGCTGATCCTGCTTCCCTGAGCCCCCCCCCCACAGCCCCGGAGCGCTGATCTGATGATCAGCTGGAAAGCGGGGCTGATCCTGGCGCTTCCCCTGAGCCCCCCCCACAGCCCCGGAGAAGCGCCGATCAGCGGGGCTGATCCTGGCGCTTTCCCTGAGCCCCATAGCCCCAAGCATTTTTTTACTCACCTGCTTTCAGCTGCACTCCCTTTCTCCTTTTGCTTCTCTGCCTTTGTTTGCTTCTCTGCCTTCGCCACGTGTTTGGGGTAAAAAAGAAAAAAAAAGTTCCATGAGACTTTCTAACTTCTCGCGAGAAGTTAGAAAGTCTCATGGAATTTTTTTTTGTCTCTCACAAACACATGGCGAAGGCCGAGAAGGACAGGAGAAAGGGAATGCTGCTGAAAGAGGTGAGTAAAAAAACGCTTGGGGGAGGTGAGGGCATCTGGGTGGGGGGGGGGCGGGGGGGCAGGCAATGCGTCACGCAGCTCCAGCGGAATCTCCCTGAAGACTGCGTGAGGCTGCCTGCCCGCCCCCAAGGCCGCCGCCAATCAGCTGGAGCTGCGCTTTGATCCTGGGCTCTCAGTAGGACCCAGGCAACGTGCAGTTCCAGCTGACTTTGCCACAAGCCTCTGCGGCGCTGCTGCCGCTTCACCTCATCCACTTTTACACTTTTTTAAAAAAAAAAAATTCAAAAATTTTTTTAAATATTTTTTTACATTTTTTTACATGTTTTTTCAAACCCGTCCTACGCGTACCACCAGCCATGTGCTCGCGTACCACTGGTGGTATGCGTACACCGGGTTGAAAAGCCCTGACTAGGCGCTACTCTCACACAACTGTTTTTCTAGTAGATTCAAAAAATCTCAGGACTTTTGTTTTCCAATTGTTCAAAGATGTCCTTCCCCTGAGACACCCATTAATTAGTGCATTCCCATAGAAGAAGTAGAAACCTGGTCCATCTACACTTGACTGTGCAACAATCTGTATTGATCCAAAGAGACTTGTTCCTGATAAGCGTTGGAAGCCCAGCTTTTCTGACCTGCTGCCCAGCCAATCATTGACTGGTTAATGATGATGTGAATTGTGGAAAACTGCTTCAGGTTTTTGAGGGTCGAGAAATGAGTATGAAATTACAAAAATGGCATCTCCCTTTCTGATTTTTGTTGATGCAGACCAGGTGGGGTACAATAGAAGGCTTAGGTTTCCACATTTCCAGCTACTTGCTTTACTAAAATGGTTTCTGTTCGATCCATTTAAAAGCTTCATAACTGTTTTAAAGGGGCTCTAGAGCAGAAATCAGTTATATCATTGTAAATTACAAAGAATCTTGTACAGAGAAAGCTGCAATTTCCCAAACAATCTGAGAGTTAGAGATTGTTAATCTTCCCTACATGCACGGTCATCTTATTGTGACGACAGAGAAGAGAACAAAGATGATCAGGGGACTGAAGATAAAAATATAAGAACGGTTCTGGAAGTGGCATGTCTAGTTTAATGAAGAGAAGACGACGAGGTGACATGATAGCAGTGTTCCAATATCTCAGGGGTTGCCACAAAGAGGAGGGAGTCAGGCTATTCTCCAAAGCATCTAATGGCAGGACAAGAAGCAACAATGCAAACAACCAAAGAGAGAACAACTAGACTAAGGAGAAAATCCTTAGAACAATTAATCAGTGGACACAACCTGCCCCATCAGAAGTGTGAATGCTCCAAACAAGGAAGTTTTTAAGACGAGACTGGAAAACCATTGTCTGAAAATGGTATAGGAT
Organism: Azemiops feae; assembly: GCA_023970755.1. Classification (NCBI taxonomy): domain Eukaryota; kingdom Metazoa; phylum Chordata; class Lepidosauria; order Squamata; family Viperidae; genus Azemiops; species Azemiops feae. Next base: position 1,940,777 of record JALGBA010004170.1, on the reverse strand, counting down.
TTCCTTGCCTGCATCAGGGGGTGGACTAGAAAACCTCAAAGGCCCCTTCCAACTCGGTTATTGTTATTGTGATTGGTTTCCAACTGATTTGCGGTGCTGATTAAAAAGGTAAAGTAAGATCGCTCCTCTGATCTTATATTATCACGTCTATTTTATGCCTGAACAATTTGGCATCTTCCAGTAATACTTTTGCAAATATTCCTTCCTGAAAATTGTCCATTGATTTGGTTAGCTTTATATTTTATATACATTTCTAATTTAGGGTTTTTATTTAAGTTAGGGGCACAAAATTGTGCTACTTTGAGTCGGAAAAATGTTTTGCTGTAAATAAACTCCACCCTCTATCTCGGGGCAAATCTCTGCCTCCTTGAAAAACATCTAAATAGGGTTTGTGGGAATCCTTAGATATGAAGCGTTGATGGGAAGCAGAAATGGTCCTTAAATCAGCGCAGAGAAAGAGATGTTGCGAAATGCATCAGCTTATCGAAAATCCTCTACTAGCAGGACAATTCTTGCTTTCATTCCAACATTGAGCAGAACCACTGCAGATGCTACTCACTCTGTTTGACTGTGTTTATTTGTTTGTTTGTCCCTCTAACAATTCTCTTCTCTGTCAGCCCAGTTATCATCTTGTAAGTCTGTGATTTGAAAGACAAAGGTTGCTATGACAAAGAAGAGACCTGTAAGATTACTAGACAATGTTACACATCTGCAAGTTATACGAGTAAGATCCAAGGATGAAAACATGCAATAACGACAGAAAGCCAGCCAGATATAGTGATGTGAATACAGTTTAGCACAGGCAAAGATCTTGAATGGTGGTTTTGATATTTTAAGAATGGTTCGTTTTAAGTTGTCTCAGGCCAGGGGGGCAACCTTGGCTCTTTTTATGGACTCGTGGAATCAACTCAGCTTCCTGAGCCAGCCATGATGAGGGGAAGGGAGAGGTTTCTAAGGAGCCATCGTGGTTCAGGAAATTCTAGGGAGTTGAAGTCCACGAGTCATAAAAGAGCCAAGGTTGCCTACCCCTGGTCTAGGCTAACAGATGGTTTTCCAAATGGAGAATTTGAAGACCGTGTGATTCTACACATCACAGAGTAGTTGTTATTCTTTGCTTCATCCTGTTCAATGTTGCCTACATTCATCTTGTCCAACTCACAGACCTATGGTCCCCTCTTCTAGGTGGCACACGAGGCATGCAATTAGTTCTATTGCCATCTGCACACAAATGTGCCCTTCTTGTTGAAGGCAGAGGTTAAAAATGATGCAGACCTGGGCTAAAGCAGATGTCAGCAGACTGATTTCTTCTTAATCAGCAGCCAATGTGGATAAGTGGCCAAAGATTATGAGAGCTGTAATCCAAAAGATCTGGAGGTTGCTGACCCCTTGGATAGAAAAAAGATGGGCATTATTGTTATGATTGGCATGGCATGCAGTTGGTGGGATGCATGGGGCAAATGTTAAAATTACACAGATCTTGGAGAATGTTTGACACTGACCCACTGAAAGCCTTTTCAAAAAACAAGGGTGGGAATTGAAATCTGAGCAGCAAAATGTAGCTACTGAACTCCCATGGTAAGAACCACAACGGTCTTGGAGACTCTAAAATGGGATTTGGGGAGCTGGTTGTTTATTTTCTGGTATAGTCCAAACATTCTCACGGACAGCATTTTATGCTTTGGCCTTTTTTCTTTTTTCTTTTTTCTTTCCTTTTCCTTTCATGTAGACAGGGGACCATTGTTACTGTGAGATCCTGCTTTTATTTTGTACAACTCAAGGCAGTGTACACCCCAAGTGGGGATGACCTGAGAAAGAGTAATTGTCTCAAAGACACCAGTCAGCTTCCATGATTAAGGAAGAACTAGAACTCACATTCTCCTGGTTTCTGGTTCATCACTTTCAAACTGGCTTCCACACTGAGTTGCATTTAAAACCACTTCATCGGGTGTATATCTTCACATGTGTGTTATTAGATTTCAATCCCACATTTCTTTTGTACAACTCAAGAGGATGTATGTAATGTTCCTACCTTCCACTTTCCCACAACAACAACTCAATGGTGACTTGAGAGGTGGACAGATCATCTGTCATCCAGCCAGCCTTCATGTCCAAAGAAGAACTGCAATTCATAGTCTCCTAGTTCCTAATCCATCATCTTCACCCAACAGGCTTCATCTATCTATTTTCCCTGATCCCCTCCTGCCACACTAAAAGGGCAGCCCCTCCCACAGAGGAAAGCAGCCAACAAACCTTGGTGTTTGCTCTAAAGCAGGTTCATTGGAGGGCTTGGAAACCTTTCAAGGTAGCGTTCTCACTTGGCAAGAGTTAACTCAGCCAAAGAGATTGCAGGGACAGTAATAGGTAACAGAGAGGCACGAGGTGATTTCATTGTGTACAAGTCTTCAAAACACTCTCCCATGGTGTTATGTATATTTATATTTTAATGGTTATTTAAGGTGTGTTTTTACTGTTTTGTTTTATGGCATGCCTTCCAGAGTCACACTCTTGAGATGGGCAGCTATATAAATTTGATCAATCAATAAATAAAGTAACTGGTGTTCCCAGAGTAAGATTCAGAGATCACCCCCAGGTATCACTTATAATGTCCTGAAGATGTCTCATCAATTCTTTTTAAGAGATGTTTCTTCACAACATCTCTTCCATCTCATGTGCAAGCCAGTTGTAAATGCAGCCTATAGTCATCTTTAATTGCTTCACAGTGCTTTTTGCTCTCTTTTCAGTACAAACCTTGCTGTCCAATCTATAACAACTTAGTGAGGATTCTGCCAATGAACTGCCAAGCTACTTAAAGCCATGATTCCCATTCTGCCAATGAACTGCCATGCTTAAAGCCATTCCTATGTAGACCCTGGGCATTGCCTTCTGTGTGAGAAGTTAGTTTCCTGCCTTCTGCAGATCCATTTGCCTATGCAATGCTTAACACACACACATACACACAAAGACAGACACACATTCTCTCTCTTTCCTGTGTCCTCTGTCTATCTGTCTATCTATCTCTGGCTGGGAAGAAGATAGAATGGAGAAGGGTGCAAGCTGGAATAGGAGGGAGCTTGAATACACATTGACAGAACTCCCAATTTACATTAGATGAAGCTTATCTTATGCCCTACTAACATATCAATGGTGAGTTTTGTGTTATGTTGATCCCCATAGAAAACTGATGTGGGACATATGGGACATAATAAGACACTTTTATACAATGTGAGCTTCAAGAAGAAAGCAGCTGCTTCCAAAGGAAACCTGCTGGGGGACTTTGTCAAGATATAGCTCATATCCCCAACATTATGTCAACAGTCAACTAGATCACTCTACTCCAGGGGTCTTCAAACTTGGTCCTTTTATGACTTGTGGACTTCAACTCCCAGAATTCCTCAGCCAGGCATGCTGGCTGAGGAATTCTGGGAGTTGAAGTCCACAAGTTTGAAGACCCCTGCTCTACTCCATCACTTATATCAAGCTTACAAACCAGTGGATAATGACACTGGATCAGTCATACCCATTGGCTCCAAGCAGCACAGCCAGTGCCAAGAGAAGCTGATCAGTTACGTCAGATAGACAGCAAGTTCCCTATTTCTTTGCCATTTTTTTAAAGCTACACGTTTCACATATTTTTATCTTTCCCCTTGCAGATGGTGACCTCTACTTTGTACGGTATACCTGTATCTATAGCAGCTTTGGAAACTGGTTTTGCAACAGAACAACGAAGGCAGATCCATATGTTCGTGTTTCAAGTTGTTGCACCACTGACAAATGTAATGGAGAAATACCACCTTTTCCTGAAAACTGGAATTAAAGAAAGCTGTTAAGTATTGTGGCTGATGTTCTCTGGGACTCCCCGGAAATTTCTTTTGTCATCTGAAGAACTTGTCAAGACCACCTAATATCTACAGCATTATTCTCTAATCTGTATCTTGTTTCTCTTCTAAGCTAGAGAGTAGCAATGGGGGCTCTTTCCAGATTTTATTGAATGCCAATTCCAAACATCCTGAGCAAGCACGGCCAATGCCGAGGGATGTGAGGACTTGCCATTCAACAACATTTGGAGGGACCATACACTGCTCCTCCTTGATTTAATGAAACTTATTCCTGAAGATATCTGCATAGGGTTGCAGCCTACATGTTGTATAATACATATTTAAAAGGCTTTTCATAATGGCTCATTGTACATAATAATTCCTCTGCTTAGCTCATATTAGTGATTTGGTGCAACGATTAAAAAAACATCTCTGCACTGTTTATATTCTTCTTGTAACTTGCACGCTCAGAACACATCTACAAAATAAATTTGATGTGTATTTCAGTTACCTTTTCATCTTGCCTGTTGTTCCGGATGTGATTAGAACAGCAGATCTGAATACAAAACAAATCAACCTGAGCAATCATTCTAGAGAAGATAGATTGTTCTTGTAGCCCATAAAATCACTGCTCCCTCATGCCTCTTTAAGCAGATATGGGGGGGGGGGGGAAATATTGAAGTCCTAATGTTTTTAGGAGGCAAGTTTCTGAGCTAAATTTTTCATTGTAGCTCCAAAGGTTATACATGATCTGCAGCTGGGGGATATTACTATCAGCTCTTTACCATGGACACATCACTCCCTATTAACTATTAAGATGGAGTTTTTGGTGGCAATTCCTTGCCAAAGAAAGAAAAAACCTGTTTGAAGAGCTAACTCCAGGAACTTGATGGACCTGATCAAGTTTCAAAGGGAACTTGGGGTTGACCCTGAGATTCTTATGCGTGGTTCAACTGAAGCCTATTTGTATTGGGGCCTGGTTAATTAGGGGTAACTCATTCCAGACAGAATCTGCTCACCCAAAATACTTCCAGAGAGGCTTTCTGAATATTATTGATCGATTAAGTGCCATCAAAGTCAGTGTTGACTCTTAGTGACCACATAGGAAGACATCCTCTGTGATCATCTGCCCCTTACGTGGTCTTTCATCTCTTCCAAGGCTTCCTCTATCACCATAGTAACAGAGTCCGTCCACTTGCTGCTGGCCATCCTTTTCTTCTCTTCCATTCCACTGAAGGGATCAAAATATAATCATTTATGTATAACCCAGCCATTGTTCATTCTTTCTTGTTTGCGCTCTGTACTTTGCTCAGAGATAACTTAGCAAAAATTGTGCTGAGAAAGAAAAAGCTTAACTATAACTTTCAATGCATTAGCTCTAGCTTGCAACGTATCGTTCTTCTGCTGCAAATGTATCTGCTCAAGGAGAAAGTTCTCAGCTGTGTGCCAGCAATTGTGTATTCAAAGCGCGGATTCTGGAACAAGCTGTAACTGACCTAACCTGATAAAGAAAATACGTATTCAGGGCGAAAAAGGAATCTTTTAGCCTGAGAAAGTGCCTTAGCTATAAAAAGAAAAAAAAACTTTTTTAGTGTGTGCCTCTCTTTTCTCCTTTGTCTCTCTGCGTTAGAGACAAGAGATTAGAAGCACCCAGCCTTGCCTTTGATCAAACAATAAAGCTGTTTCTTTGCAGTAGCCTTGTGTTCAGAGTCTCTTTGGAACTTATTTGGATTCTGAGCTGAAAAACCTTGCACCACCATTTCCAGCATCAGAGCCTTCACCAGATAGCCAGGTCTTCACATAATGCGTCCAAAGTCAGATTGAGCCTGGTCCTTGTGCTGATATTTGCATGATTATATTATGATGGCGTGCTTGCTTTATGACTGTTGTGGTGACTGCACTATTATTGGTGTATTTGTATGTTGCTGTTGATGAGTGTTAGAGAGCATCAACAAATTTTTCTCTGTAAAATAATATTTGTAAGAAAGGAAGAGCAAGAAGCTGGAAGGAAGGAAATTGTCCAGTGATTTAGATGGGCAAGGAATGAAGCTTGAAGAACTAAGAGGAAAAGGTGCAGGGTTCAAATGTGTCAGGTGGAGGAGAGACTGAGAAGCTAAGAAGAGAGTGAGAGGAACTGCTACATAAAACTTTTGCAGAGACATCTATAGCTGAGAAAATTTTGGGAAAGCGGAGAGGGGCTGAGGGGAATTAGTTTGTTCAAATGTATTCTGTGCTTTTGAAGCGTAGCAGACTCTTGAGACTCCTGAGTCTGTTCTGTTCAAAAATACAACCCCAAAACCAGCCTTTCTATAAAACAAATGAACTTTCATCGGAAAGTGATTTTGTTTTTGAGTCATATTCAAAAAACAAACAGTGTTTGGACAATTTTGGTCTCCAGAGGGAGCTATTCCATAAAGCAGAGCTTACAGAAAAAGGATCCATCATTTCTTCAGGCTAAACCTTGCGGCACTAGCCTGAGCTTCTCAGCAGCTAAGGACCATCACACCTTAGATGAAAGAACCTTGGAGGGAATGAAGAAACTGGATGAAGGACTTTCTGCGGAGGGAGCAAAATAAAGGAGAAAGGCTGGAGAATGCAGGCATTGATCCTGCTACCTCTTGCATGCTAAGCAAGCGCTCTACCATTTGAGCTAATTCCCCAGCTGTCTGATAGCATTCTTGCACAATTTCCCAGGAAAGAAAGAAACCAAGATAACATACAGAAATTGACAGAAGGTTGGTGCTCCATGGTGAGAGTGCAATCCAGCCTACCTATATCAAAGGAAGCCCCTTGAATCAATACATTTGGAGCTTCGGAGGGATGCCTGGATTAGCAGTAAGAGAATCCCTCCACCTCTGGTTGATCTGGCAAAGTGGGATGTGGGTATCCAGTCACTAGGGGATAATCATTAAACCATGGTTAAGGAAGGGTTAGATGACACATTTCCAAGGTAACGTACAAAGCAAAAGAGCTTCTCCATAAACCTACCAGATATGGTCAGAATCCTGCTCAGATGCTGCTTCCAGCTACGAAAAGGAAATCTCTTCCTCAGTTCCCAGATAAAACTCAGCTGAAGTGAGCCAAGTCCTACACAGTGCATGGTGGTATAAGAACTATTATTTTATAAAAAAGATGGAGGCACTTCAAAGTTGATTGTGTCCCATTGATATTTCTTTCCAATATTGTAAATACTTTTTAACCTTTTGTTTTTCAGCCATGCAACTCAGTGATCATGGTTGTTGAGCAAACTGGTATTTCTCTCAATGTAACTCGCACAGCACAGCACAGCACAACACAACACACATTTGTTCCTTAGAATCTTGCCACAGAGAGGACATGACAGTAGCAACCAAGTTTATTGATCTTGGATTGGTTTGTCTGGAAATGTGACAATAGATGATAGAGATAATAGAAATTATAGACAGTATGGAAGAATGGCAAGGCTAACAATTGAAGGCTCATGTTGGCTAACAAGAGACTTCTTCCTCCTCCTCCTCCTCTTTCTATTCAACCTCTTGCATGGAAGTGCCAATCCCAGTGCCAATCCACTTCTCTAAATGTCCTGAAACAAGGGCTGTGCTGCTCCGTTCCCCCCCACACACACACACACACACATGTATGGCAAGAGATCTAGAGGTGTTTATTCAACACCCCCCCAAACAGGTCATCAGAAAGCACCCCTGTTGCACAGGTCTAGATTCTGAGATCAGCATGGCAAGAGTCACTGTGTAAACCAAGTCCAGGAAAGCAGTCCACAAGTCAAATGGGTCAGGATACACAACATGAGTATACAAGGCACAGAACTGGGCATGTTGCTTCAGCAACACTCAAGTCGCCAGGGTGGCATTAAGTAGGCAATGCCAGTGCAGCCCTTCATAAGAGACAAGGTTGCCTCCTCCTAGTTGACCAGCATTGTGGCTGTCTCCTCTCTGCTCTACATGTCCTTGGATCAGGAGGATCCAAGGACAGCTGCTCCCTGTCCTCACCTGGAGCCTCCTGGCCAGCTATGGCTCACCTCCCTCAGTCTCAGCCTATCACTGGTCCAATCAAGCCAGCTGAGGCTGCTATGCAGGCTAGCACACTCCAAGCCCCAATCCTGACCAACACTCAGCTCCGCCCTTTGCTAGCTCAAACTCACCCTCCTCTTCTGAACTCCCATCCAGAGAGGGGTCCAGGGGCAGATCCATGAAAAGTGAATAAAATTGACTCTGCAAAGAGAAAAAGAGAGAGCAGAGGGTTGTTGTAGAGAAAGACTGAAAAATTGTTGTGGAGATGCCAGCTAGGCTGGAAGGAGGGGTCAAATGAGGGCCTAGCTTGGAGTTGTTGCACAGCTGCAACTGGCATAAGCTTGACTTGCCCCCAAATCCATCCATGAAGCCCTTATCTGGTTGTTCCCAGGGCAAGTCAAGAAGTCTGGTGAGATTAGTGTAACATAAGTGTTAGACAATAAAGTTACTGGTTTCACGAGTCGTGAGTGGTTCTGGTTACTTGCTCTCAAAGGGTGAAGGATTCCCCAATTGCTTCTCGGAGGTACTTCCTGCAGCATACAAAAGAAAAGACAGATACAAATTAATGTATACAAACAGATTCAATGAGGTTGAATTAGTGTATGGATAGAAAAAAATGAGCAGAGAGTTGGCTGGAGAATATGGGCATTGATCCCACCACCTCTTGCATGCAAAGTCAGCGCTCTACCACATGAACTAATTCCAAGCTCCAGGTGGATTTCAGGCACCAAAGTGCAAGAACTCAGGACAAGATGCAGAAACTAAAGAGATAAAAGTGATCCAATAAACTGGCAAAATGAGATATATGTTTGTCTCGGAGAATGCAGACACTGATCCTGCTATCTCTTGCATGCAAAGCAAGTGCTCGATCATTTCAGCTGATTGCGCCACATCCTAGCACATCCTGCTCCATCATTTCTCTAAAAAGCACCACATAGAACCCAACATGCAGAATCACAGCGGGCTGGCTGGGGTGCATCTTTTGTATGGATGGTAAAACCAAGCAAAATTGTATCTGGATGTGGGATGTCAGCCCCCCAGAGAAGGAAATATTAAAAGGGCAGAAAAATATATTTCCTCCAAGGATCTTAAAGAGATAGAAAAGCATGCCCAGTTTGCTTAATAGCCCCAGTTCTCCCTCCCCCAAGTTCTGTACAAATGCAGATGTAGGAAGTCCCGGCTAGAAGCTTAGGAAGACAAAGACCTAAAATCTGCATACCTCACCTGAGACAGGACATAGTAGGATTAACTCACAAAGGCCAAAGGGCACACCCAAACTCAGGTCAGAATACATGACACAGGAAATAGCTTCAAAACAGGAACAGGAAATAACTCCAAACAAGAGGCTTCAGAGGGTATAAAAACCCACTCCCCACATGTGCTCAGCCCTTTTTTTCTCTCCTCTTTCCTGCCAGAACCATCTTTCTGTCTGGCTCTTCAATAAACTGCAACCTTCTTTCTAAAACAGTTGCCATGTTGTTTATCCCGGCTTGGATGAATCATGATGAAGACTTTTCCTTCAACATGGAGAAGACAGGCACCGATTCTACTGTCTACTGAAGCAAAGAAAGAGTTTAGTATTGCCACTAATTCCAACTCTCTGTCTGGGCTGCTTTGCAACAGTGTAGAAATTTAGGATAGAATTTAGGATAATAAAATTTAGGATCATATGCACAATTTGCCTGTATGGAAGCCAAAAGTGAATAGAGACTGACTGGAGAATGCAGGCATCAATCCTGCTACCTCTTGCATGCTAAGCGAGCGCTCTACCATTTGAGCTAATTCCCCAGACATCAGGCCACCTTCACCCACCAAACTGCAAGGATTTAAGATAAGATTCAAGAGCTGAGGAAATGACATTATAATATTATTATACCCATCAGAGAAAAAGTCAAATCCAAAATTGCTAGAGAATTCCTGGAAGCCTGGCACTCTGACAAAACAGCCATCCACAGGCACATACTGTACACATAAACAACATCTACATATATACCATCAACGACCTCTCATCTTCCAGTGTCTGGATAAATCCTTTCAGTTCACAAAAAAAGGGGGGGGATTCTGCCAAGTTAAAGGCAAGTGGGGAATTAGCTCAAGTAACAGAGTGCTTGCCTAGCATGCAAAAGGTAGTGGGATCGATGCCGGCATTCTCCAGTCAGTCTCTATTTACTTTTGGCTTCCATACAGAAAATCCTCATGCAGGCAGGTTTTGCATATTTTCCTGGACTAGGAATTAGTGGCAATGCAAAAGTCTTGCTTTGCTTGCAAGAGACGGTGGCACCGATGCCCACCTTTTCTAGACAGGCTTTTGATTGATTTTATCATCCTGCCCCAAAATCCACCCCACTCCACCCCTCTGATTCTGCATACGATTTTCTGTGTGGGTGTTTCTTAAGAAATGGTGGAGCAGCAATGCTAGGATGCTATGCAATTACTCAAATGGTAGAATGCTTGCTTAACGTGCAAGACGTAATAGGTTTGAAGCCCAAATCTACCTTTACCCCGTTTTGTCATTTTATTAGACCATTTTTATGTATTTCTTAATTTAAAGGATTTATATGATCATCCATCCTCTGCCACATGACTCTGGGTGTCAGCTCCACTCATGCATGAGAGAAGAGAAGCCTTTGTGGGGCGATTTCATGTTCCTTCAGGCTTCTCCATGTCAAAAGCTTTTTCAAAGGGATGGAAGGCCTGAAGCAGCATGAGATCACTCTCTCAAAGCCTTTCGTCCCTTTGCAAAAGCTTTTGGCACGGAGAATAGAAGCCATTGGGGGTGTGGTCTCATACTCCTTCAGACTCATCGAGGCTCCCTGATGCTCCAAACGTGGATCAGGTGTCCTGTGCAGCAGCCTCAGTGAGTCAGCGAAGCTGACTTGTCCCACTCAGCCTCTGCCCCCAACTCTCCACTTTTGGAGCATCGGGAGCAGGCAGTTTGGTGGCCCAGCTGGGGGAGGAGGGGAACTGGGCTGTGTGAGTGATGGGCCCAGTGGTGGGATTCAGATATGTGAACAACCAGTTCTCTGTGTGGATGCCGCTTATGGAAGTCCATTCTGGGCCTGGGCAACAAAAAATTAGCTACCGGTTCTGCCGAACTGGTGCGAACCGGCTGAATCCCACCACTGGATGGGCCAGTGCACATGCACATGCATGGAGGTCCACTCATGCAAGAGAGAAGCCTTTGGGGCACCACTCGCACAAGTGGAGCTGCGCACCAGCCCAGTTCCAAGTAGGCTGGAGCCTGGTAGTGGGCCATCGCCTGAGGGTTGGGGACCCCTGGGCTAGGCACAACCCATCCTATTCCACAAAAGGCCATAAAGTTTTACAGCCTCAGAAACCTCATTCATTCTCCCCACCCACCTGCCACCAGTTTGCAGTTACAGGCAGTTGGAGAATTAGCTCAGATGGAAGAGCGCTTGCTTAGCATGCAAGAGGCAGCAGGATTGATGCCTACATTCTCCAGTTCAGTTTTGGCTTCCATAGAGAAGATCCTCATGCAGGCAAGTTTTGCATATTTTCCTGGACTGGAAATTAGTGGCAATGCGGAACTCTTGCTTTGCTTGCAAGAGATGGTGGGATCAATGCCCACCTTTTCTAGATAGGCTTTTGGTTGACTTTATCATTTTATCATCCTTCCCCATCCTTCCAGAGCTGGCTTTTCTCCAAGATGCTAGGATAGAAGGCAACACTTAAAGGAAGGGATCTGGGATGTGCCTACACCATCCAAACTAGAGAATGGGCAGATGCACCAGAGAGAGGTGGTCCATCAAATAACCTGGCCCTGTGCTAGATAGGACTTTAAACATGATAAGGAGCACCTTGAATTGTACTGGAGAAAATCTGGAAGCCAAAGCAGCTGGCATAACAATAATGCAACATGTACAAAGTGTGAGGAAGACAGAAGGGAAGCTGAGGTTGCCATCTGAGCTTGGGAAAAGCAGCTGCAGCCAAGTAGTAACACTTCCCACCCCTCATCCCAAGACTACACTCAGCTCAACCTTTCCCCAAAGGGCCATAAAAGGTTGTACAGCCCCAGAAACGTAAAAGGAGATGGGCTAATTCATTTCCGCCCCCCTTCACACCCGCTGCCAGTTTGGTGAGAGAAGCTTCACCCTCGCAGGCATCCATGCTGCCATCTCAGCAGTCTGGCACAGATCCAGAACTCAGATGCTTCAATTCTCAGCTTTGAAGAACTTGTCCACTTTCTCTGGATCCACCTGCTCAAGCTCTTCCCGAGTGATGGAGCTCAGATGTGTCTTGGTAATGTCTAGCAGACTTATTAGTTGGCATCTAATTTCATCTCCTCAGTTTCTACTTCTTGTCCTGAATTCTTGTAGTTTGGTGGATCAAGGCTAACTGGAGCTGGGGAATTAGCTCATATGGTAGAGCGCTTGCTTTGCATGCAAGAGGTGGTGGGATCGATGCCCACATTCTCCAGACCATTTTTTTATTTACTTTTCCAAAGTATTAGACCATTTTCATCTACTCAGTTTCTATATCTTGTCCTGAATTCTTGTAACGTGGTAGAACAAGGTTGACAAGGCAGTTGGGGAATTAGCTCAAGTGGTAGAGCGGTCACTTAGCATGCGAGAGGCAGCACGATCGATGCCTGCATTCTCCAGTTAGTCTGTATTCAATTTTGGCTTCCATACAGAAGATCCTCATGCAGGCAATTTTTGCACATTTTCCTGGATTTGGAATTAGTGGCAATATAGAAGTTTTGCTTCGCTTGCAAGAGGTGATGGCAATCAATGCCCACCTTTTCTACACAGGCTTTTGGTTGATTTTATTATCCTTCCCCAAGATTCACCCCACACCACCCCTGTGATTCTGCATATGATCTTCTGTGTGGTTGTTTCTTGAGAAATGATGGAGCACTACTGCTAGGATGCTGTGAAACTAGCTCAAATGGAAGAGTGTTTGCTTAACACACAAGAGGCAGTAGGCTTGAGGCCTACATTCTCCAACCACCCTTTCTCCTTTTTTGCCATGCTATTAGAGCACTGTTTCTTTATTTAAAGGATATATAAAGTCATCTTCTGCCACACAACTCTGGGTAGCTAACAACAGTGATAAAAAAACATTGAAAGTAATGTAACAAACAATAAAGAAAAACCAAGACCCCAGTCCACCAACAACACCCATTCATCTATACAGGTTTTACAAAATTTACAGAATAATAGAGTTGGAAGGGACATTGGATGTCTTATAGTCCAACCCCCTGCTCAGGCAAGAAACCCTATATCATTTCAGATAAATGGTTGTCCAATCTCTTCTTAAAAATTTCCAGTGTTGGAGCATTCACAACTTCTGAAGGCATGTCATTACACTGATTAATTGTTCTAACTGTCAGGAAATTTCTCTTTAGTTCTAGGCTGCTTCTCTCATTGATTAGTTTCCATCCATTGCTTCTTTTCCTGCCTTCAGGTGCTTTGGAGAATAGCTTGACTCCCTCTTCTTTGTGGCAGCCCCTGAGATATTGGAACACTGCTATCATGTCACCCCTAGTCCTTCTCTTCATTAAACTAGACATGCCCAATTCTAGCAACCGTTCTTTCTAGGTCTCCTATGCTTTGGTCTTACTGTCCTAGCAAAGGGGGAAAACCGGCTCTTCATGACTCTTTGGAAAGTTAAGAGAGTGGGGCCTGCCAGAACTCAAGGGGAAGGTGTCCAATAGGGCATAAGCATTGTAGATCAGCATCCAACATGTTTGGCATGCTCCAGAACTCAGATGGCCAAACTCACAGCTGTGAGGATCTTCTCCACTTCCTCAGGATAGACCAAAATGTCTGCCACATAACTGAGTTCAGTTGTGTCTTAGTCCCTTCTAGTAGATCTGACCAGCTGGCATCTAATTTCATCTGCTCGGTTTCTGCATTTTGTCCAGAATTATTGCAGTTTGGTGGGTCAAGGATACCTGGAGCTGGGGAATTAGCTCATGTGGTAGAGCGCTTGCTTTGCATGCAAGAGGTGGTGGGATCAATGCCCACATTCTCCAGTTAAATATTTATTTTGCTTTATAATTGGATTATTTTCATCTCCTTAGTTGCCGTCTCTTGTCCTCAGTTCTTGTAACACAGTTAATCAAATCTGCCAGGCAGTTGGGGAATTAGCTCATATAGTAAAGCGCTGGCTTGGCACGCAAGAGATGATGGGATTGATGCCAACTCTCTGCTCATTTTTTTTTTAATCCATACACTAATTCAACCTCATTGAATCCATTTGTACACATTAGTTTGTATCTGCCTTTTCTTTTGTATACCATGGAAAGTACCTTCAAGAAGCAACTGGGGAATCGTTCACCCTTTGAGATGAAGCAACCAGAGCCACTCATGAATAGCCACTCGTGAAATCAATAATTTTATTGTCTACTACTTATGTATAAGAATCTCGCCAGACTTCTTGGCTTGCCCTGGGAACAACCAGATAAGGCTTCATAGATGGATCTTGGGGCAAGTCAAGCTTATGCCAGTTGCAGCTGAGCAACAACTCCAAGCTAGGCCCTCACGTGACCCCTCCTTCCAGCCTAGCTGGCACCTCCACAACAATTTTCCAACCTATCTCCACAACAACCCTCTGCTATCTCTTTTTCTCTCTGCAGAGTCAATTCTATTCTTTGTATGTAATCACAGGTCTATACTTGCCTCAGGACATTCAGAAAACTGATTGGGACTGGCGTTTCCATGTAAGAGGAGAAAGGATAGGGATAGGGAGGGGAGACGGGGGAGGAGGAGGAGAAGGAGGAGGAGGAGGAAGAGACAATCTCTTATTAGTCAATATGAATCTTTAAATGTTAGCCTTGCCATTCTTCCTCCCTTATTATAATTTCTCTCTGTCTCTGTCTCTGTCTCTGTCTCTGTCTCTCTCTCTCTCTGTCTCTCTCTCTCTCTCTCTCTCTCTCTCTCTCTCTCTGTCTCTCTGTCTCTCTCTCTCTGACTCTCTCTCTCTGTGTCTCTCTCTGACTCTCTCTCTCTCTCATCCTCATACTCTCAGACAAACCAGTCCAAGGCCCAAAGTCAACTAACTTGGTAGCCATTATCATCTGTCTGTGACAACATACTAAGGAACAGATGTGTGCTGTGCTGTGCTGTGCTGTGCTGTGCTGTGCTGTGCTGTGCTGTGCTGTGCAAGTTACATTGAGACCTAGAGGTCCTCAGGTCAAAAACGTCAGTTTTGTCAGCAGCCAACGATCACTGAGTTCCATATCTGAAAAACAAAAAGTTAAATAGCAATTAAAATATGGGGAAGAAACATCAAAGGGTCATAATCAACTGTTGAATTACCTCCAGCTCTTTGTCTGATAATACTTCTTAGATCGCCATGGCCTCTTGAGGACCTGGCTCACTTCAGCTGAGTTTCACTTGGGAACTGAGGAAAAGATTGGAGTTATGCTCTGACTTGGAGAAAATGCTGAAGCCCAAGTATTAGGGGACATTCTGGATGGAGGCTTTACCCGCCTGACTTGGAGGGATTCTCTTACTGCTAATCCAGGCATCCCTCCGAAGCTCCAAATTTATTGATTCAAGGGGCTTCCTTTGATATAGGTAGGCTGGATTGCACTCTCGCCATGGAGCACCAACCTTCTGTCAGTTGCTCTGCATTATCTTGGCTTCTTTCTTTCCTGGGAAATTGCGCAAGAATGCTATCGGACAGCTGGGGAATTAGCTCAAATGGTAGAGCGCTTGCTTAGCATGCAAGAGGTAGCAGGATCGATGCCTGCATTCTCCAGCCATTCTCCTTTATTTTGCTCCCTCTGTAGAAAGTCCTTCATCCAGTTTCTGCATCTCCTCCAAGGTTCTTTCAGTGTGATGGTCAGCCTAATGCTGCAAGGTGTAGCTTTGAAGAGATGATGGATCTTTTCTGTAAACTGTGCTTTATGGAATAGCTCCCTCTGGAGGCCAAAATTGTCCAAACACTGTTTGTTTTTTGAATATGACTCAAAAACAAAATCACTTTCGGATGAAAGTTCATTTGTTCTATAGAAAGACTGGTTTTGTGATTGTATTTCGAACAGAACAGACTCAGGAGTCCCAAGAGTGTGCTACGCTTCAAAAGCACAGAATATATTTGAACAAATCAATTTCTCTCAGTGATGGAGGAAGCCTTGGGAGAGATAAAAGACCAAATAAGGGACAGGTGATCACGGAGAATGTCTACCTATGTGGTCACTAAGAGTCAACACTGAACTGATGGCACTTAATCAGTAACATTCAGAAAGCCTCTCTGGAAATATTTTGGGTGAGCAGATTCTGTCTGGAATGAGTTACCTGAAATTAACCAGGCCCCAATACAAATAAGATTTGAAAGATGATTATCTTGAATAGCACATAAAAGCCACCAGGCAACCAGTGCAGTTGCCACCATATTCATAATAGTGGTCGGCACAAGATAACATACTCTTTCTGAAAGCTTTTTCAAAGGCAGTCCCATATGCACATACCATTGCAGTAATTCCTGTTTGAGATAACGCCTGCATGATAATAATGTCTTCTGCTCCAGGAGCATTTTTGTCCATAAGGCCAGCCTCCCTCTCTAAGCTAGCATCAGTTTGCCAATAGGTTGGCAGACTCCACATTGACGAGGAAGACGGACACACCTACAAAGAGCAATAAAGGACTTAGGGGTTATAGTCTCAGAGTATCTGAAGCTTGGTAGGTTTAAATATTAAATAGATTGTAAGTGGTTTATTCCTTTGTATAAATTAATTCCAGAAAGTATTCATCCAGTAGCTAAATTAAGTATGCACCCAGCCATAAAATTGAATATCTCATTCTCTAGAAACATATTTTTCTTAAAAGAGCCACATAAAACATGACATGCAGAATCACAGGGGGTTGACTGGGGTGGATCTTTGGTATGGATGGTAAAATCAAGCAACAGGCTGTCTGGAGAAGTTGGGCATCGGTCCCATTATCTATTGAAGTAAGCCACTGCTACTAATTCCCAATTACCTTCCTGAACTGCTTTCCAACTCTGTAGAAACATTTGCAAAATTTGCCTTCAACAAATTTTGTACGGAAACCAAAAGTGAACAGAGACAGCCTGGAGAATGCAGGCATTGATCCTGCTACCTCTCGCATGCTAAGCGAGCGCTCTACCACTTGAGCTAATTCCCCAACCCATCTTTTAAAACCTCAGTATAAGATGAAGAAACTGGGGAGAGGTAAATGGTCTAATTCTTCAGCTGCCAAGCAACCATGACCTAACAAAATGTAGGACAAAATTCAGAAACGGAGGTGATGGAAATTAAGTGCCAACTGACCAGATTACTTAGAAGTGACCAAGACACATCTGAGCTCAGTTGTCTGGAAAGAATTTGAGCTGGTTGATCTTGAGGAAGTGCGCAAGGTCCTCAAAGCTGTAAGCTCAGCCACCTGAGTTCTGGACTCATCTCCTTCTGGGCTTGTTAAAGCTTCAGAGTTTGCATGAGATTGAATTCAAGTGGTGGTTAATGTCTCTTTGTGAGAGAGAGTGATTAGGGTGCCGATTTGCCTCTGGGTGTAATTCAAGGCATTGGTTATTACTTATAAAGCCCTGCATGGGATGGGTCCAGGTTACTTGAAAAACTGGCTTACTCCTATGGGACAGGACCACCACACTTATGCTGGTAGAAGGAGCCTGCTGTCGGTCAAGGTTTTGTAACACGGTAGAACTGTGGGGGAATTAGCTCAAATGGTAGAGCGCTCGCTTAGCATGCGAGAGGTAGCGGGATCAATGCCTGCATTCTCCAGGCTGTCTCTAGTCACTTTTGGTTTTCCATACAAAGATATCCTGTTGAAGGCAAATTTTGCATATTATTCTGGACTTCTACAGAGTTGGAAAGCAGTTCAGGAGGGCAATTGGGAATTAGGGGCAGTGGTTTGCTTCAATAGATAGTGGGATCAGTGCTCACCTTCTCCAGACAGCCTGTTGCTTGAAGATTCATACCGAAGATGCACCCCAGACAGCTCCCTGGGATTCTGCATGTCAGCTTCTACGTGGCTCTTTTAAGAAAAATGATGGAGCAGCTCTGCTAGGATATTGCGCAGTTTTAGCAGGTGATTAGACAATTTTTTTTTCTCTCTAGTTTCTGCATCTTGTCCTGAGTTCTTGTAGTTTACTGCCTCAAAGCTACCTGGAGCTGGGGAATTAGCTCATATGGTAGCTTTGCATGTAAGAGGTGGTGGGATCAATACCCACATTCTCTGCATGAGATGGGCCCAGCTTACTTGAGAAACTGTCTCATTCCTATATGGGACAGGCCCACCCTTCCTATGCTGGCAGAAGGGACATACTGTAGGCCCTGTCGGTCAAGGAATTTCAGCTGGCAGAGTCCAGGAGAAAAGTATTTTCTGCTGTGCCACCTACTCTTTGGATGTCTTGCCTCCTGAGGTGACATTGGCTCCCATCTTCCTGACTGTCCACAAGAGCCTGAAGAGCTGGCTCTGCCAGTTGGCCTGGAGCCCCAAAGGGAGAGTATGACACTGAAGGTGGTGATATGGGAGAATAGTTGGGGAATTAGCTCAAATGGTAAAGCGCTTGCTTAGCATGCGAGAGGTAGCAGGATCAATGCCTGCATTCTCCAATTTGTCTCTATTTACTTTTGATTTCCATACAAAACATCCTGTTCCAGGCAAATTTTGCATATTATTCTGGACTTCTACAAAGCTGCAAAGTAGTCCAGGAAGGTAATTGGGAATTAGAGGCAGTGGTTTGCTTTAATAGGTAATGAAATCAATGCCTACCTTCTCCAGATGGGTCTAGGAGAGTTAACCACAGATACACTCTACCACAGGGGCCCCACTGCACCCATCCCATCCCAGGCATTTATCATTGGCTGGCCCTTTGCCAGAGCTCTTCCCAATCCGACTTGCCTTCCTCCCGGGCAATTTGCTGAAAGATACTTGTCTCCTGCACAATATCCTAGCAGAGCTGCTCCATCATTTTTCTTAAAAGCTGACATGCAGAATCCCAGGGGGCTGGCTGGGGTGCATCTTCGGTATGCATCTTCAAGCAACAGGCTGTCTGGAGAAGGTGGGCATTGATCCCACTATCTATTGAAGCAAACTACTGCCCCTAATTCCCAATTGCCTTCCTGAACTGCTTTCCAACTCTGTAGAAGTCCAGAATAATATGCAAAATTTGCCTTCAACAGGATATCTTTGTATGGAAAACCAAAAGTGACTAGAGACAGCCTGGAGAATGCAGGCATTGATCCCGCTACCTCTCGCATGCTAAGCGAGCGCTCTACCATTTGAGCTAATTCCCCCACAGTTCTACCATATTACAAAACCTTGACTGACAGCAGGCTCCTTCTACCAGCATAATAGGAGTGAGCCAGTTTTTCAAGTAACCTGGGCCCATCCCCTGCAGGGCTTTATAAGTAATAACCAATGCCTTGAATTGCACCCAGAGGCAAACCGGCAGCCAGTGAAGCTTGAAGAAAAGTGATGTAACAAGAGCCCCTCTAGGGCACCAAAGTTTTCCAGTATTGCTGCACTCTGGACCAGCTGAAGCCTCCTTTTGCTTAACTAGTAGGAGAGCATTCAATATATTGTAGATAACAGTTTCGTTTTTCAGCTGTTTTCAAGCCTCCATGAACAAAGCAA
The DNA here is from genome assembly GCA_023970755.1 of Azemiops feae. Taxonomy (NCBI): domain Eukaryota; kingdom Metazoa; phylum Chordata; class Lepidosauria; order Squamata; family Viperidae; genus Azemiops; species Azemiops feae. The sequence continues at coordinate 1,921,367 of JALGBA010004170.1, read as the reverse complement.
ATATTCAAGCCCAACCTTGGGAAGCACTGAGAATGTATCTCACCCATACACATTCTGATGTGTTTTCTGTGCAAATGCTTCTTTTACACTTGTTTGTGGAATTTATTGGTTGCCTATTTTACCCAGGGTAACTATGGGTGGCTTGCAACTATAAAATATAAAAACTATACAAAGTTAAAATACATAAATAAAAGACTAGGAAAAGCCAAACACTGCAACCCAATAAATAGATAGGGAGAGTGGGAGCAGGATGGGGGGGGGGAGGGGGGAGGTTGGATCTGTTTTCAATCTATCAACCACCTCCATTGTGATGCTCCCCCACTGGCACTCTAAGCTAACTGGAAGAGCAATGTTCTGCTTTTCTATAGCTATGCTCACATATTTTTGGAGGCTTTAATTCTTACGATGTAACTAGGCAGGTGGCTAATTCTAAACCAATCAACTTTTACTTTGAAGTTCTTTGTTGTGCAACTATAAAAGTAAATGTAAGCCATTTTTCCAGGTCCTCCTTTTCACAGGGAGACCCCACTTTATCAGAGCACAATAATAAATTACCATTAACTCGGTTGCTTATTGGAAAAAGGAAGCCAAGGCAGAACCTAGTACGACATTTGGCCATCACTCGATGCTACAAAAATAATGAAACGTGTGTCTTGATCTGAGTGAGATGCAAGTACATGAGTCACTGCATTGCAATGTGTTGTAATGTCACAGATGTTATTTTGTCCCTTGTTCCATCCCACCTTGTTCCCCCTTGGTGGAAAACTTTGACCTAAAGGGGGACTTTCATGTCATGTTTAGAGAGACATCAGGCATATTTGCTTTGTCCATGGAAGGATTCAGAAGCTTCAGCTGGTCCAGAGTGCAGCAATGCCAGAAGTCTTTGGGGCCCTGGAGTGACTCATGTTACACCACTTTTCCACAAGCTTCACTGGCTGCATGTTTGCTTCTGAGTGCAATTCAATGGATGGGTTATTGCTTACAAAGCCCTGCATGGGATGGGTCCAGGTTACTTGTAAAACTGGCTCACTCCTATGAGATAGGCCCATCCTATAGTACCTATCCTGGTAGAAGGAAACTGCTGTCGGTCAAGGAATTTTAGCTAGCAGAGTTCAGGAGAAGAATATTTTCTGCTGTGCCATCTACCCTTTGGACTTCTTGCCCTCTGAGCTGAGATTGGCTCCCATCTTCCTGACTATCCACAAGAGCCTGAAGACCTGGCTCTGCCAGCTGGTCTGGGATCCCTTTGGGCGAGTAACACACTGGAGGTAGTTGATCCACTAATAGCAGATTCCACCTCCCCCCTTGTACATTCTGCACCCTTCCTCCCCATGTTTTAGGTATAACATGTGTGTTTTTTTAATTGCAATGTAATCGTGATTTTTATTTAAATGTATTTTCATTTTATAGACTGGAGCAATAAAGATTGATTGAATTGTCTCTGAAGTGAATGCTGGCTTCCATTTTCCACCCTCCAAAGGCAGCAAGGAGAATCCTTTTTCACTTCCTTTGGGAGACAATTTCTGAAATATGGTCCAGCTTGGTGGTAGATCCACTTGGAAATTGCTGGAATGCAAGATAGGATTGAGAAGATGAAAAAAAAAACATTCTGGATTAAGGACAGAGCAACCCATTTCCACGTTCATGGATGTTTCCATGAAGTCACCAGGAGTCAAGCTCAATCTGGGAGTCCTTACTACGATTGTTTTTAAGATCTAATAACTACATTAGCACCTGTGGAGATTCCCAATCATCCAGGTCATGATTGTCCCAAATGTCCTATTTTTCTTTCCTCGAAAGGCAACTGGACTTTGTTTCTTTTCCTTTGGAAATGTTTCACTTCTCACTCGGGAAGTTTCTTCAGTTGTGAGTAGTGGGGAATAGAAGGATTTATATTCTTTGCAGTCATCTGGCTGTTAGCTCTCTGAGAGTTGTTGAAGCCACTTGGGGATTTATCAGTATCCTCAGAGTCACCTGAACTAGAGTGCAAATTGGTGTGGATCCTTCTTGAAAGGACTGCATTGTAAACAGAAGATAGGTGATGTCGTAAAGATAGAATATAAACCCTTCCATTCTTCAGCAGATAATATGGCATAACTGTTCTTCCACATATATCAAGGCTGGCTTCAACATCCTTCCCCAGAAAGGGAAGATTGATGAAAGTTGTCCAACACAGTAAGGTTCAAGGACAGGCTGTTGAGAAGGCGCACCCTGCCTCTTCAAGGCTGACAGAATCACTCTCTCCCTCAAAGAGGCATTAACCACCACTTGAACTCAATCACATGTAACCTCCCAATCTTTAACAAGCCCAGAAGGAGATTAGTCCAGAACTCAGATGGCTGAGCTTACAGCTGTGAGGACCTTGCCCACTTCCTCAGGATCAACCAGCTCAAACTCTTCCCAGATAACTGAGCTCAGATGTGTCTTAGTCACTTCCAGGGGAGCTGGTCAGTTGGCACCTAATTTCCATCACCTCTGTTCCTGAATTTTCACCTGAATGTTTTTTGCTATGTCACGGCTGCCTGGCAGCCGAGGAATTAGACCATTTACATCTCCCCAGTTTCTGCATCTTGTCCTGCAATACTGTAACATGGTAGAAGAAGGCTGCCACACAGTTGGGGAATTAGCTCAAATGGTAGAGCGCTCGCTTAGCATGCGAGAGGTAGCAGGATCAATGCCTGCATTCTCCAGTTTGTCTCTATTCACTTTTGATTTCCATACAGAGACAGGCAAATTTTGCATATTATTCTGGACTTCTGCACAGCTGCAAAGTAGTCCAGGAAGACAATTGGGAATTAGAGAGTGGTTTGCTTTAATAGGTAGTGGAATCAATGCCCACCTTCTCCAGATGGGTCTAGGACAGTTAACCACAGGCATATGTCTGTGCCCACTCTACCACGGGCACCCCACTGCAGCCAGCCCATCCCAGGCATTTATCATTGGCTAGTCCTTTGCCAGAGCTCTTCCCAATCTAATGGTCTAGGCACCCTCTTCCCGGGCCATTTGCCGAAAGATACTTGTCTCCGGCCAATCCCTAAAGCAGGACAAGTAACCGGAACATCAACATTTTTGCAAGAAGTGCCATGTTTGGAATTGTACAAAAGTGGAAGTAGGAGCAATGCTCCTGATTGAAAGCAGGCCTCCATGTTACTTCTCCTTCTGATCTGTCTCCTGGATTCGCTTAATTTTACATTCCTCCCTTGCATCACTGAGCCCTAACTGGATAATAATTGAGAGATGAAATATCTATTGGACTGTTTGGTTCATCATTGTGTTCTACTCAGGATGTAACAGAAGAAAACCCTGGAATCTATTAAGGACCCTGTCTCTCATATTTGGATTATTGCCTTTATCAAAATGAAGAGCAAAGGAACCCGGTGATTATACTTAGAAGCTGTTTATTACAGGACAAATAATCAGCTTGACTGAGAGTCATGGCCGAATGGGATACTACAGAAGGACACTGCATGATGGATGGAGGGCTTCTGAGAAGCAGATGTCTCCCTGTGATAATGGAAGATTCTTCTAAATCTCTCTGTCTTCTGGAAGGTACTTGGATGGAGGAAAAGCATTGCAGTGAGAATTTTTGCAGCACCATGTGATTTCTTTATAGATTATATCTTCTATTTTGTGGATCTCTGTTTGGTTGCATTTAATGTCACTGTGGCCCATGGTACAACCAGCCTTCCAATATATCAGTCTGCCTCCTGCATTGGGTGGTTCAAAGGAAGAATATATTTTTTAAAAAAAAGTTTGGTGGGGGAGAAAAAGAGAAAAAGTAGGGGAACCGCATGAAATTCCAACCCACCTCAACACACACATACATACACACACACACACGTTGCCTTGGAGCTCCATGTCTTGCCTCCCTAAAGAGATTTCTTGAAACAATGATCTGTGTTGCAAGCATAACAGGCAGCAGTAAATGTACCAGGAAATCTCTGGAAGCTATCGTAGCCCCAGGTACAATGAGCTGAAACAAAGAAGGTTAAAAAGGTCAAGACCTGTAAACTACAACAGGGATTTTGCATGATTTGACTCATAGCCTTCTTATTATGGCTTGTCACACCATCAGACAGATGTTTAGAGTGGTTTTGGCATTTTTATCTGCCTATTGAATCCTTACCAAGGATCTGGACAGGCAGATGTTTTTGATTATTATTATTATCATTAATATTTCATCACATATTTTTATGAAGGGGAGATTTGAATGCTGTATGCTTGACTATGCACCTATACATACTGCTGCTAGTTGGTCCACTACAACTCCTCAATCCTTACTGCTTGCAATGTGGATTAACAACATCAAATGCAAGTTCACGGTCTGCGTGTTGATCCTACCCAGGGCAAATTTCACTGAACTTTCTTCTCCAGATATTGTATCTCCTGCTGTGCCGAAATATATCAGATGTTGATGCTCCCCTAAAGAATGAACTGTCCTCTATAATTTTGCTGGTCTCCAAGTCAAACTGAGGATCAACCAAAATCCTTGAATCCATAGTATTTCTCCATGCAAATGAGCTTCTACCTTTAGGGGAAGGAATCAAATCTCAGCTAAAGATTTTCCAAATCCAACCATGACAAATTTCCCTAAATATCAAACACTGTTATTTACTTACCTGTAGTGCTAAAGAGCAGGCCAAAGATCCCAAAGAGGAGAATCTTAGCCATCTTTAATTTCAAATGTATGCTTCTTAGCTGGAGAAATGGTGATTTGTCCACTGCAATGAACATGTATTGAGTAATGGAAAAGGGCGGAGTTTTGGACTCTTCTGAAATGATGTATGAATATGTTCTGAGAGGTCTTTCCTCCAGCAATGTTCTTCCAGGAGGAGCACTGTAAAACCTGTGGTGATGTCACTTGCTAGAGTCCTGAGAAACGGAGGATTGTTTGTGCCAAAGAAAATGAGACATTCTTTTCCTGCTGGGGCAGGTACACAATCTGGACTTGAAGTTTATCTCAAGACAATATGGTGCATTGAGCATAGAAATGACAGGAACAGAGAAACCATGTTGATGTACTGCCCACAGAGCACCCATCTATGTTTTCCTCACAGGGAAGCTCATAAATAACACTCGTATTTCACAATATAACAATAAGTTAGTTTTCAAAATAATACACCTGGGCGGTTGCAGTCCCTGAAAGAACTTTGATATCTCCAGGACTTCTTGAATGAGCATGTTAGTGTCCTTCACCCAAGATCAGCTTTAATATATGGTTAGTTGTGTTCCATTCCATGGTTTTGTGTCTGGCCTCCACAACACTGTGGTGAGGATCTCTCTTCTCTGCTTCCTTTTACCTATTGGCCTTCCAAGAGTAGGTGCACAATCCATCTAAAACCAATATGGGCCAAAGAGCAAAGCAACTGCAGGATCACACTAAATGAGGTTCCTTCCTGGAAAGCAGAGGAGAAAGGGAAGAGGAGAGGATTCTTTAGCATCATGATTGGTGACTGGCACACTGTCAGTGATTGACCCAAAGCAAGGTCAATGATCAAGAAGTAATCAAGAAATATGGCACATGAGAAATCTCATCCTTGAAATGACTTTTTATCTTGTTGTTAGTATTGAATTTTCATTTTTCTGTTTTGTATTTTATTCTTGTTGATAAAAAAATTAATTAATTTAAAAAAAAGAAATAAGGGACATGATAAATTTCACCCTTGAAATGGCTAGTTGTTGTTTGTTTCAGGATTTGATGTTCCTTCAGAAATGATACTAGAAAATTGTAAGTTGGGTTGGTATATAATTTATCTGCTCCTTCTATATAGCTGTCCTGTCTGAGTGGGGATGAGAACTTTGAGGAGATGAAGTTGCTCTTGATAGCCCCTTTGCGTGAGCTCCCTGATTTCAATTCCCTGTGTACCTGACATCATTCCTTTCCTGTTGGAAAGAGAAATAAAAGCAAACAATTGTTCATTTATGTGCTTTATTTCAATACAAAGAACCTCCCCATTGACATTAGAATGTACGTTGTGCCCTATTATACTGTACAAGGTGAGACAGTTGGTAGTTTCTGTCCCCATCCTGGATAATTTATTCTTGTCTTAATTATCCTTGCTGATGATTCTCCAACTTCAACATCAGAAGAACATAAACTGCCCAAGCCAAGATACAACTACATATCCCTTCTCCATTGGTTCTTCTAGGAACTTCACCCCCCAAAACAATGGGATTATCAGATCTACACAGGAGAACACTCTGCAGATTCTAGAGATTTTCCCTCTTGTTCAGCCTCACCCCTTCTGCCAAGTAGGGAATCTGAGCAAGAATGAAGAAGTACTTATTTGTGAGTTATTTGCTCTACTTTCCTTGACCTTGGGTAAGTTTAAAGAATTACTTATGATAATGGCTTTTACTAGCACTCAGAAAGAGTGGGAGAGACAGAAGGGTTGGAAGCAAGGTCCTGAAAAAAGACATGACGGTGTGGGTGGGTGGGAATAATCATAATTTCTTATTTTTGATCTCATACGTGACGGCTAACCAAATCCTTATCAAAATTTGAACATTTCCAAATGTTAAAGTGCAGTTTATCAGCTACAGTTATGCAAAATGAATCACATTTGTGAAAATCGCTCGCTGGGTAGATAATCTAAACATTTGTTTATGAAAATCTGTATGGCCAACCAGCTCACTCTCAGTGACTCAGTGACTCTGGGCAACTTACAAGGACAAACTTGGTGTCAGGGCTGCCTCTGATCAATTTCTAGGAAAGAAAATCCTTGACTCCATAGATTCAGAGAAAAGGTACTGAATGCAGCAAAAGTCAGGCAAGGTCTGAAGCAAACACGCGTGAAAACGACAAATTGAAAATCACTCCAGAGCCCACCCACCCCAGTAGTGAAACAGACAGAGTCCAATCAATGTCCAGAAAGATGTTTTGGGAATGTCTCTAGTCCACGTGCTCCATGCCACCTTCATGCATGCCATTCCCAGGACGGTTGGCCTTGAAGCTGTGAAACAACCCAAGCTGGCCTCTCTGTCTTCCATAAGTCCAATCCTCCCCATCAGTTCCCAGCATTTCCACTTTCACCTCACCTCCACATTTCCCCTCCCAAACGCCCTTGCTCCTTTCCTCCCCATTTCCATGGCAACTGGCAGCAAGCTTGAGGAAAAGCGAAGATGGCCAGGTTGACACTTGGTTGACTGTGCCATGAACCATAATAATATATTAAAAGTCAATGCAGCCTGACTTCCAGCCAAATGAAGGTGATTTGGCTAAAGCTAAACCTCTTTATTGGGATTAAAAGCCTCAAGAGTTCCCCAGATTTGGTTCATCCATCTGTTACAAATACTTAGGAAGGAAGGAAGGAAGGAAGGAAGGAAGGAAGGAAGGAAGGAAGGAAGGAAGGAAGGAAGGAAGGAAGGAAGGAAGGAAGGAAGGAAGGAAGGAAGGAAGGGCTCGTAAGATTTTAGGAACTGTGAATAATGTCTCTCCTGGGTCCTTGCTTGCCAAAATGTTACGTAATGAAGTAAAGCTGGAGAGAGGCAGTAAATATAAACATTCACCAATTCATTCACTGACTCTTCTTTCCACTGCAGTTATTGGCTCTACTCTCATGGAGCTGACTTCACCATTGCTTCATCAGAAGCTGTTTTAATGTGTCTGCTAAGCCTTCCACCATGGGAGTTCTAGGAGGTGAGGAGATGTTAAGCATCTTATGGATCCTACCCACATTGCAAGCTTTATTGACACCCATTTCTTCCCTCCGCTCCCTTGATCTGCATCTCTCCTCTTACCGAAAAAGGAACCCATCATCTCTTCAAGCTAAACCTTCCAGCATTGGGATGGGTTCCTCATCAGTTTAGGAATGAGCACCACATGGGAAGAACCTTGGAGGAGATGCAGATATGGAGTGGAAAAAGACTTTCCATGAATGGGGCAAAGTAAAGAGAATGGCTGGAGAATGCAGGCATCGATCCTGCTACCTCTCGCATGCTAAGCGAGCGCTCTACCATTTGAGCTAATTCCTCAACTTCCTGTCAACCTTGTTCTACCCTGTTACAAGAATTCAGGAAAAGATGCAGAAACGGAGGAGATGAAAATGATCCAATAATATAGCAAAGTAAATGTTTGTGTCATGGTTCCGGTTGACGATCCCAACAAAGTAAGCACACTGGAGACATTCCAATCTCTCATGCAAATCTCTATTGGGCAGAGCATACTGGCACTTAACGAAATGGAAAAACAGTTCTGGTGTTTGGGTGCCAGAACAGTACATTAAAAGTATAGAGACTTCCTTCCCTCCTGACACTGCTAGTCACATTCCCCAATTAAGCACCAGATAATTGTTATCAGAAAAATTCTTGATTTCCTAGCAACAATCTTAAAGAACATTTCTTCCCAGACTAAACTATACATACATTCCAATGATCTCTGCTCCCACCTGCATCTACTGGCAAGCGAAGAAATAATAACTGCTGAAACCAAATAAGAAATTTTGAAGCTTGACAGGTTGACTGGAAAATGAAGAACCCTAACTTTTCAAACAGCCATGAAGAGCTGGCCTTTCCCCCAGCTGCTAGGGTAGTAAGATTGGAGCATGGGAGACTGTATAGATGAATGAATGTTGTTGGTGGATTGGGGTCCTGGTTTCTCTTAATTTTTTGTTGTGTTGCTTTCAGTCTTTCAGCCGAGAATATCATAGGAAGCTCGCTCCCTGGTATTCAGGATGCTGCTTATAAGCGCTACGTGCTTAGAGCTCAATGGATTGTTAGAGACCCCACCACACACACACACTTCACAGTCTGTTTCTGTTGCTCCCCTCTGTGAGGAGGTTTCGAAGTATTTCTAACAGGACTACCCGATTCTGTAACAGCTTTGTTCCCTATGCCATCTGTCTGGTAAACTCACAAGATTCGTTTCTCTCACCATGCACATGTATACATAACCCGAACTAGACTGTTGTTTCTCTGTGTCATATAATATATGTGGGTATATGCATAATTCTGTATTTATTTATTTTTGTCATATTTATGTGGTGTATATCGGAGGTGGTGACCCTTTGCGAGCTGTATGCAACAAAATTTCACTTTAATGTATGCCGATTGGTGTACATTCAAAGTGACAATAAAGTATTATTCTCTCTGTTCTCTCTCTCATTCTGTTTTTATCACTGTTGTTTGCTATCCAGAGTTATGCGGAAGAAGATGGGTGGCTATATAAACCCTTTAAATAAAGACATAAATAAAAATGGTCTAATAACGTGGCAAAATAGGGTACAGGTTGATTGAAAAGGGGGGCATCAAACCTACTACCTCTTGCATGTGAAGCAAGCAGTCTTCCATTTGAGCTAGTTTCACAGCATCCTAGCAATGCTACTCTATCACTTCTCAAGATACACCCACACAGAAGTTCATATGCAGAATCACAGGGGTGGAGTGGGGAGGATCCAGTGGTGGGATTCAAATATGTGAAAAAATGGATCTCTGTGTGGATGCCATTTTGGGCCTAGGCAACAAAAAATTAGCTACCTGTTCTGCCAAAGTGGTGTGAACTGGCTGAATCCCACCACTGGATCTTGGGGGCAGGATGACAAAAATCTACCAAAAGCCTGTCTAGAAAAGGTGGGCATTGATCCCCATCACCTCTTGCAAACAAAGCAAGACTTCTGCATTGCCACTAATTTCCAGTCCAGGAAAATATGCAAAACTTGCCTGCATGAGGATTTTCTGAATGGACGCCAAAACTGAATACAGACTGACTGGAGAACGCAGGCATTGATCCTGCTGCCTCTCGCATGCGAAGTGAGCGCTCTACCATTTGAGCTAATTCCCCAACTGCCTTGTCAACCTTCTTCTACCACATTACAAGAATTGAAAACAAGATGCAGAAACTGAGGAGATGAAAATGGTATAATACTTTGGAAAAGTAAGTAAAAAAAAATGGACTGGAGAATGTGGGCATCGATCCCACCACCTCTTGCATGCAAAGCAAGCGCTCTACCATATGAGCTAATTCCCCAGCTCCAGCCAGCCTTGACCTACAAAACTGCAAGAATTCAGGACAAGAAGTAGAAACCAAGGAGACGAAATTAGATGCCAACTAGTAAGTCTGCTAGAAATGACCAAGACACATCTGAGTTCCCTTGAGCAAGTGGATTCAGAGAAAGTGGACAAGTTCTTCCCAGCTGTGAATTGAAGCAGCTGAGTTCTGGATCTGTGCCAGACTGCTGAGATGCCAGCATGGGTGCCTGCGAGGATGAAGCTTCTCTCATCAAACTGGCAGCAGGTGTGGGGGGGGGAAATGAATTAGCCCATCTCCTTTTAGGTTTCTGAGTCTGTACAACCTTTTATGGAGCTTTGGGGAAAGGGTTGAGCTGAGCCTAGTCTTGGGAAAAGGGGTGAGAGGTGGGAAGCATTTCCACTTGGCTGCAGCTGCTTTTCCCAAGCTCAGACAGCAACCTCAGCTTCCCTTCATGCCTTGTATTTTACATTTGGACTACTGCAATGTGCTCTACATGGGGCTGTCCCTGAAGACCATACAGAAGTTACAAATGGTCCAGCATGAAGCAGCTTGTACAGTCTTTGGTGCCCCTCGGCTTGCTCACACTGCATTGTTGTTATGCAAGCTGAATTGGCTTCCAGATTCTCTCCAGTGCAATTCAAGGTGTTCCTTATCATCTTTTAAGACTTATCTGTTAAAGAACAACAAAGATGATTAGAGGACTGGAGGCTAAAACATATAAAGAACAGTTGCTGGAATTGGGTATGTCTAGTAATTTAATGAAGAGAAGGACTAGGGGTGACATGATAGCAGTGTTCCAATATCTCAGGGGTTGCCACAAAGAAGAAGGAGTCAAGCTATTCTTCAAAGCACCTGAAGGCAGGACAAGAAGCAATGGATGGAAACTAATCAAGGAGAGAACCAATTTAGAAATAAGAAAAAATGTCCTGACAGTTAGAACAATTAATCAGTGGAACAACCTGCCTCCAGAAGTTGTGAATGCTCCAACACTTGAAGCTTTTAAGAAGAGATTGGACAACCATTTGTCTGAAATGGTGTAGGGTTTCCTACCTGAGCAGGGGGTTGGACTAGAAGACCTCCAAGGTCCCTTCCTACTCTTCTATTTTGTTCTGTTCTGTTATCTGGCACAGGGCCAGATTATTTGCAGGACCGCCTCTCTCTGTGGTATCTACCCATTCTCTAATTTGGATGGAGTAGGCACTCCCCAGATCTCTTCCTTTAAGTATTGCCTTCTATCCTAGCATCTTGGAGAAAAGCCAGTTCTACATGACTGTCTGGAACATTAAGAGGGTGGGGCTTGCCAGATCTATGAAGTTCCTACCTTATGGCACACTTTCCCCTTGAGATCTGGCAGCCCCCCCCCCCCCCCCCGCTCTTAATCTTCCAGACAGCCATGTAGACCTGGCTTTTCTCCAAGATACTAGGATAGTAAGGTTGGAGCCTGGGGGATCGTATAAGTCAGTGGGTGACATTGGTGGATTGGGGTCCTGTTTTTGTTGATTTTTTGTTGCATTGCTTTTAGTGTTTCTGTTTTTAATCACTGTGTTAGCCACCCAGAGTCCTGTGGCAGAGGATGGAGGATCATATAAATCCTTTAAATTGAGAAATATATAAAAATGGTCTAATAAAATGTCAAAACAGGGTAAAGGTAGATTTGGGCATCAAATCTACTACCTCTTGCATGTTAAGCAAGCATTTTTCCATTTGAGCTAATTGCATAGCATCCTAGCCTTGCTGCTCCATCATCATTTCTAAAGAAACACCCACAGAGAAAATCGTATGCAGAATCACAGGGATGGAATGGCAAAGGATGGATGGCCATGTAAATCTTCTAATTAAATACATAATAATAAATAAAATAGCAAACAGTGTTAATGGTAGGTTTGGGTCTTCTGCTTCATATGTGTTAAGCAAGCACTCCTTTAATTCGAGCTAGTTTTACAGCATCCTGTTCTACCATTTCTGCTTCATCATTTCTTAAGAAACACCCATACAGAAAATTGTATGCAGAATCAGAGGGGTGGAGTGGGGCGGATCTTGGGAAAGGATAATAAAAGCAATCAAAAGCCTGACTAGAAAAGGTGGGCATTAATCCCCATCACGTCTTGCAAACAAAGCAAGACTTTTGCATTGCCACTAATTTCTAGTCCAGGAAAATATGCAAAACTTGCCTGCATGAGGATTTTCTGTAATGGAAGCCAAAACTGAACAGAGACTGACTGGAGAATGCAGGCATTGATCCCGCTACCTCTTGCATGCTAAGCAAGCGCTCTACCATTTGAGCTAATTCCCCACTTGGCTCTAACTTGGCAAGATCTTTAAACTCTTTTTGTGAACTGAAAAGATTCATCCAGATACTGGAAGCTATCAAAAATCCATGTTATTGCAATAGAAATCAGAAAGACTTGATTAACTGTTTTATTCTGGAAATCTAATTCCAGAAACTTCCCAATCAACGTCCACCTTCTGTAAATAATTCTATCTACACCAAGTAACATAAGGAACATTTGATCTCACAACCTTTCTCCTTGGAATTCGGATTCAGAAGATTTGAGTTCCCTTTTCCCACACTCCTACATAGACAAATCTTCCCCTCTTGTTCAATTTCTTTCTCTCTCTCTCTCTCTCTCTCTCTCCCGTGTTTATGAATATATGAAGGGCAGAACGATTCATAAAAAATGAAAGCATTTTTGTCACATGGTAATGGTATTCATAGTTTTCAAGACTGAGGAGCAAAGTCTCCAAAGAGACATAAATCAGGTATGCTAATTCTGAATAAGCTACCCTCTTCCACAGCCTTATTTATTTATAGTATCATTATAAAGAATGGTTTTATTTATCCTTTTTTTCACAATGGCCTGTTGTTCTCCCCAAACTATCAAACATGGTATCAGGGTGATCAGTCCAGCCGGGCTCTTCCCCCCCCCCAAGCACGTGCACAAGAGGCGGCGAGCACGCAGGGACCGACGGTGTCCGGCAGCGACCTTAGCCCACCAATCCCTTGGCACAGCACATGTAAGTCCAAGTGCGGAGGCAGAGATGGGGGGGAGGCAAGCTATCCCGATGAACTCCATTCCATCATCTCTCAACTTGCCCGCAGCCGCAGTGGGACAGGCAATCCAGCGTGGGTGCGGGAAGCTGAGAGATGGTGGGACGGAGTGGGCAGTGCATCAGGATCGCCTGTGCTTCTGCCTGTTGCCAGTGCCACCATGCAAGCCTCCTGCAAGCTAGGCAGCACGTCCAGATTGCCTGCCTCCCCCCACCTCTGCCTCTGTGCTCAGACTTACCAGCAGCTGCAACTGCTGCCAGACGCTGTCAGCCCCCGCACGCTCGCTGCCTCCTGTGCTGGCCACGCCCACCCCCGAGCTTATTTTTGGGGTAGGGCTTATATTAGGTGTGCCCCTAAAAAAAGCAGGCTAGGGCTTATTTTCTGGGTGGGTCTTATTTTCGGGGAAACACAGTACTTACTTTTTAAAAAGCCAAGAAGCCATCATGATAAAACAAAAATTAAAAAGTGGAAAGTTTCTCTCTCGTCTAACCTTCTGGAGCTTCTCAACAAACTACTCTCAAAATGTTAGCTCTGTCACTCAAGCCTTCATTTATACAAAGAAAAAATGGTCATTATTAGACACCGATCTTTCTGTGATCAGAATTATGACTTTTAAGTTGAGCTGACTGTGGGTTGTTGCGTAAAAAGTAGGAAATTCCAGAGTCTGTCCTATGGGGCCACAGAAATCACATTTTGTTTCAAATAATGGCTATTTATTCATATGTGTAAGAAGTTTCACCCTGGAGATTTGCTGAGCTCCATATAATTTTAGATATCTTGCTTAAGCATTGATCTATTGGGTGAGCCATTTTAGTGGATTGAATTTCTACATTTTCTAGAATGTTTTTCTAACTTCCTAATTAGGGAATTCCAAGCAGCCTGCTATCCAAGTATGAACTGCCTTTCTTTCCCTTATTTACTTAAAAGAATACTTTTTAAACAAAAGAGAGAATGGTGTGGGGGGGAAAATAAGAAAAGATAAAGTTCTAGAACTAGTATTACAACATAATTATTTTTGAACTTTAATAGTAAACAACATATTAAATCAATACTTTATATGCACAAACCAATATAATTCTACGGAGAAGGAAAACCAAATTTCTGGTGGAGCACAAAACTGTTTTAACATAATTCTAAACATTATAATCCAAGAACTGTTTCCAATTAGAATTACATTTTGCATCAGATTTACCTTTTTATATAAGAAGTTATTCTGGACTTCAAAGCATACTCCCCTAATTTAACTAGCTATTCTTCCAAAGAAGGAATCAAAGTTGTTTTCCAATAAAAAAACATATAAAATGCTTGTAACTATTTTCATATATAGTACTAGTTCAGGGACATACTAACACAGAGATAATTTAGGTACTGTCACCTAGCTGGACAATAATATGGGAACAAGTTTCAAAATTCTTTGAATCTTAAAAGCATCCTATATTCTACATTCTGCCACTAGAGGACAGAAAAAGCTACTTTTAATGTGAAGTTGAAAAACAGACAAGGGCTTTAAGGAAAGGGAGGGAAGAGGGTAAATGAGATATGCACGGCAACCCAAAATTTAATTTGTGATCTTGTGATGAACAACTATGTATGCATTTTGATGACAATCCACATTTTGTCTTTTCAACAGTACTTATTTCTTTATTTCAGGGCAATGCTATCAGCATACTCATAACACTTCACCCCAAATTGATTAATTATCTTTTCCAGCAATTTCGCAGAGGTAAATAACACAGGTAGACCCCTGAGTCCTTCATCTATCTATCTATCTATCTATCTATCTATCTATCTATCTATCTATCTATCTATCTATCTATCTATCTATCTATCTATCTATCTATCTACCTACCTACCTACCTACCTACCTACCTACCTATCTATCTATCATCTCCCACCTTTATTATTTTTATAAATAACCCCATGGTGACAAAAATGTGTGACTAGAATTCAGTCTCCTGGTTTCTCTTCTAGTGCTTTAACTACTAAACCAAACTGACACTTGGAGCAAAAAAAGACTTGAATGCTCTCCCCTGCACCCAGTATTACAATCTGGAATGACTTACACCATAGGAGTGGAACCACTATAAAATGTACTTCCAACTCCCAACTCAATTGGATATCATGGTCAATGGTTTAAATGTCCAGTGACCTAGTCCAGGGTCCCCAACCTGTGGGCCACAGCCCAATACTGGGCCGTGGCGGCTTGGCCACCAGGCCATGTGAAAGGATGGCCAGTGCAGGCGCACACACGCATGCACTCACCCCCCCACACTCACGCTAGCGCTGCCCAGAGTATCCCGCCGGCACTAGCACCATTCCGCCCCGAGCGTCCCATCAGCACTAGCACCACCCCGAGCATCCTGCCAGCACTAGTGCTACCCCAACCCTGAGCGTCCCACTGGCGCTAGCGCTGCCCTGCCCCCGAGCATCCCATCAGCACTACTGCCGCCCCGAGCATCCCACCAGCGCTAGCACTGCCCTATTTGCAGCACTTGCACCCATGCAGCCCTGTTTTCATGTGCACATGTGCTCGCATGCAGCCGTTTGCGTGTGTGCATGTGTTCATGTGTGGCTGTTTGCTTGTGCGCATGCACATGCACTCACGCATGGCCCAATTGTGTGCAAGTGCACAGGGCTCATTTTTGCGCACGCACACGCACGGCCCACTTGTGCGCGCGCACATAGCGGTGCCTGCTTCCCTTTCCGGGCCGCCAAATCAAAAAAGGTTGGAGACCTCTGACCTAATCTAAATATGTATTCGAATATCAATTTAAGACAGCAGAAAGATGATACACTCCAGCACTCAGGTACTTAGCAACTGAGCAAAAGAGTGTCAAGAGAGGCTATTGGCACTCCTAAGCCTGTAGAAAGAGTAGCACGAGAGGAAGAAACTAGCAGCAAAGTACTTTCTATTATAAGCAAAGTGTGACAAATTTAAGTTACTTAATTAGAAACATAGAAACAGAAAACAGACAGCAGAAAAAGACCCAGCGGTCCATCAGGTCAGCCTTTTCAGTGTTTTTGTTTTTTGCTTTCTTTTCAATTTATTTATTCATTATTTTATATTTTAATTTTTGATCTAATTTAATTTTTGTCAGATGATATACATGTTTTTAAACTCAGTGAAGATTGACTCTACTACTTCCGCTGGATGCTAAGTGCGAAGAATTAAGTTTAAAAAATTATTAGAATACATATTTACACTCAGTCACTGCAGATAGATACACATATAAATAAGTGCTGATACACACAAAATCTTGTAAATAAATTTGTACTTTGCTTCCATAGCAATGAATAGTACTATATTCATGCATTAGTGTGTGCATTGTATTATTAAATAATTCCTATTTTCTCTGTTCAACAACTTTTAGGCGTTGTCAGTAATTATACATATATAACTCAAGTCAGATGAGATGTTAGCATTGGATGGGAGCAAAAAGTTGAATTTCCAATAATTTCCATACTTGTGGCTTTGTCTTAAATTTTATTATAAGTGATCATAGCTACATTCATTGCTAATGGGGATAGTGGACATTTGTACTGGATAAATCTACAAGCCTTGATTGATTTGAGTGTGTCCTCACTTCTGTGTTTGCTGGCAACACCCAGGGCTATTTTCTCAGCTGACAATGTGCTTTCATGCACACATGTCTGCCATCTAGCTAGGGAAATCTATTGAAATAAGTTGATTTGAGGGGTCCTTGGTGCTCTCTGAGCTTGCTTGTTTTCTCGCTAGCACTGATGATGTTACCAGTTTGGGTAATGAAACGTCTGTAAGAAAACAACCAAGCTCAGAGAGCGCCAAGGGCCCCTCATGTCAATCCTGAGCTTACAAATATTCTCTTTTATTAAATAAGTTGATTTCCAGATTATTATTATTTTTAAAAATACAATCCAAGCACAGCATGGAAAATTATGGTGCTTAAATTGTTCAGACTGACTCGGATCTGCTCTCATTCATTAATTTCCAGCAAAAAAAAAAAAAAATCAAGCTGACTGGCCTGGACTGGGACAATTCACCATGGCCAACTCGCCTCGCTCAAACTCACCATGGGACAATTCAAACAAATACAAAAGTTAAATTAATTTTGACAGAACCATGGCCAGTAATAATAAAATAAAGTCAATCCAGAAATACAGGATGTCAACGCTGCTAACATTGGATGTTCTTGCTTTGACAACATATGGAGATGTAGCCTTTTTCTTTCTTATGCTTTACTCTTAGAATTAGATGATACTGGGAGAAGAGGAGGAATGTGATGGGAGTTAGTTAGACATAACAATATTGTAATAGTGTGTGAATTCAGGGCTTTTGAAATAAGAGATGATAAGAAATGGAGGCTTGGAGAACAGGAGGGAAAGCCTGCATTTCAAACTAATTGGAGAATGTGATTTATGACTGTTAATTAGAGGAGGGAATTATGTTTGATACTGTGTGCTAAGGGGAAGGGAATCCAGATTTTGGCTTCGCTTATGTATGTGCCGATGCTATGCTGCTCGAATAAAGATTCTTTAAGGTAAACAATGTCTCAAAGTTCTTTTGAAGAGTTTCATCTGTCGGAACCATGACACAGGCATTATAATAATCTCGGTGAAAATGTGATCACCAATAATAAAAGTACCTGAATGAACAATTCATACAGCTTGGAGGTTTCCCATAGCAAAGTGTCCTGCAGCTAGTTGGCCATGGTGAGTTGGCTGTGGCAAGTTGTCCTAGACCCAACTGGCCTGTTTTTTTTCTGGCAAGCTTTGGAATGGCTCAGTATGCACTTTGATATCGCTGTGCAAGCCACATCACACAGTATATTATCTAGTCCTTCTTTGCTCCAGGTAAGGCCACACCTCGAATACTGCAGCCAATTTTGGTCACCATATCATAAAAAAGATGTTGAGAGTTTGGAAAAAATTCAGAGAAGAGCAACTAAGATGATCAAAGGCCTGGAGACCAAAACTTACAAAGAACGGCTGCGGGACTTGGGTTTGGCTAAAGAAAAGAAGAAATAGGGGAGACTTGATAGCAGTATTCCAGTATCTGAGGGGCTGCCACAAAGAAGAGGGGTCAGGTTGTTCACCAGAGCACCAGAGAGAAGGACGAGAAACAATGGTTGGAAACTGAACAAAGAGAGAAGCAACCTGGAATTAAGGAGAAACTTCCTGACAGTGAGGACAATCAACCAGTGGAACAGCTTGCCACCAGAAGTTGTGGGTGCTCCATCACTGGAGATTTTCAAGAAGAGACTGGACAATCACCTGTCTGAGATGGTATAGGTTCTCCTGCTTGAGCAGGGGGCTGGACTAGAAGACCTCCAAGGTCCCTTCCAACTCTGTTATTCTATTCTATTCTATTCTATTCTATTCTATTCTATTCTATTCTATTCTATTCTATTCTATTCTATTCTATTCTATTCTTGCTTTTAATTCATATTTGTGTTTGGTCCTTGTCTGATGGAGGCTGCTGGGAGAAATTTGGTTAAAATCCATTCTTACTTCTTTTTTCTTGAAAATAAGTGGTCATTTGAGGTCCTTTTTTCTTCTCTGTTGCCTCTAAGAATTGCCTATGTTTCTCGGTTTGATGTTCATTGATCGTTGTCAGATTTTGTATATTGTCATGCCATCCCCTGTTGTAATTTCTTAGCCAGAAGAATTTTTCAGCAATTTTTCCCCCAAACTATTATATGTCTTTTCTTTTCTTTCTTTTTAATATTGATACATTGTTTCCTTTCCAACTTTTCCTATTTCTGCCTGGCAATTTGGTCATTTGTATTTGTTCTCACTTAATTGTGATTTGTTCAATAAATGCAATACTTTTGACATCACAAAATGGGAAGGGGAAAATACTTACTGAGCCACGATTTTGACAAACTCTGAAGATGACAATTGTGGATGTCAACTTAGGATGCATATATCTCTTTCTAAGACTGGGTGTGGTTCAATTCTTTTGTCAAAAAGACTCTGTGGATGACAAGTAAAGAATCATTCATAACATGTGAGGCTGCCTTTGTGAACTTCTCATTGTAAAAAAGGATGTGTGCGCACACACACACACACACACACACACCCTCATATTGGAGACTTTTTAAAAATTCTGTTATTCTTTTCAATATAAAGTTGTACTCAACAAAATGCTCACAAGTGTGTATTTATGAGTAACTTGTTAGAAACACCTTATCATTAAGTAAATATATTAAATACTTCTTGGAATAAGATACTGACTATTGCTCAGTTTTTGAGGGCAGGCTAGATCACACATTATTCAATTGTTTTTCTTCTACACAACTACACATACACTTAATATCCACTGTCCATTTTTATTTCCGGGTAGAAGAATTTGCAACTGGAGCTAAGGTTAGCTCTAAGCAGCTTTAAATGCCACTCATTAAAGCATTACAGGTACTTCTTCTTTAATGACTGCCTTGTTTAGTGACCATTCACAATTATGACAGTGATGAAAAAGTAACTTTAGAAACAATATTTGTATTTACTTCACTGGCCTGTAAAGGAAAGCTGGTATAAGATCATAAGCACAATTGTGGTTTTACTTAGTGACAATTTCATTTAACGGCCAAGGTCCTGGTCCCAATTGGGGTTGTTAAAGAAGACTATCTATACTTAAAGCATTACTTTATACCCAGACCCAGGGTATTTATAACAACTTTTAAATTATTCTTATTCTATATGAATATTTTTAAACTAATTATTTCCACAAACACATAGGACTGGTAGTATATAAATCTTTGTTATAAAGAAATATGTGCTACTAAAAATGCTGTGTTTTACTCATAAATTGTGGGAGTTGGCTATTTGCTTACCTGTAAGATGTCTTTATTTCTCTGAAATTCTGCTTCATTTTTCTCTGTTGTCTTTTGATTTTATAATGTAGGAAAACTGTATTAATACCCAGGCTCTGGAACAATGTTTTTCAACCTTGTTAACTTTAACCTTTGTTAACTTTAACTTTTCCAGATATTCATGGTCTCCCAAGGATCTAAGAGTTGATATATTTATGTGTTCTATTTTTGCTTTCTTAATACATTGTGACTTTTGTATTATGCTAAATAAAATAGATACAACTGTCATACATGACATTAAATCACACCCTTAATGTCATCTCTTCTTGCCTTCACCAGCCTGCGGCATTAGATTGCAACACCCATTATGCCCAGGCACATGGGAATAGAATGGGAGTTGTTTCTCGCATCTCATGATCATGTAGAAAGAACTTCCTCTAATTATTCTGGAATATAAAGGATTGATCTGGCATGAGGAAAACACAACGTCTTTTGTTCTTTATTCTCTTGAAGTCTACTTCTGATCTAAATATCTATCATATTTTCTAGTGTGTCCCTCCCAAGACATTCCAATTTGTTGAGAAGGCAAGGAAAAAAAACAAACTTGGGTGTGTAGCATGGGCTTTCTTAGGAATGTTTGTACGTAGACAGAAAAAAAAGAGATTGAGTTTCACAGATACATAAGCTTCCATTCTTAGCCATAGAAATGGATGACAAAATACCAAAACGTCCGTTGTCATTTACTCATGCCATGATGTCACAGGAAAGTTCCTAAGGATCAGAGCTTGGGTTGTGATAATACGATGCCCAATTTCTCAGTTGCCTCCTTTGCCCATCATTTATCTACATCTGTATAGATGTATATTTACACAGGTGGTCATATTGATACTATCAAGGTATCAACAATTGATTCGGTAGACTTGATACATTTCTTTTTTATGGGATTATTTGCATGTTGTAGAAATACAAATATTAACTACAGTTTAGGATTGTCTCTGCCTCACCTTTACTTTTTACAACTGAAGATGGTATGGTAATGCTATCTCTTCCTGGTCTTTTGCACCTCACACAATCATATTTAAATTATTTATTATTTTAAATTATTTATCAAGTTTATTGGCCGCTCATCTTATCACAAGGGCAGCTAAAGACAATCCCAATGTGGTTTGCAAAAAAATTCTAAAGTCATTAGAAAAGATGAGTAAAAAAAACCACACACACCATATGTCAGACCTGCCTCAACCTGGGCTTCTAAGTAAAAACTATCATTAATTCCATTCATTGAGAATGGTATAGCTTAGTAGAAGCCAAGTGAATTGCAGTAGTGTAAAACCAGAACCAAGAGTTCGCGCCAGATATTTGCCAGTTAACTTGCATCCCTTGGTCCCTCCCCACTGTTTATCTCTCATTGTTCAATCAAGTTTAAACAAGATGTTTTGGAAACAGTCACTCTACCTGTTG
Source organism: Azemiops feae (assembly GCA_023970755.1). Classification (NCBI taxonomy): domain Eukaryota; kingdom Metazoa; phylum Chordata; class Lepidosauria; order Squamata; family Viperidae; genus Azemiops; species Azemiops feae. The sequence goes on along the minus strand of JALGBA010004170.1, from coordinate 1,900,102 downwards.
CCAATCTTCTCCCAGGGAAATGACCTGGGTTCTCACAGAGATATCTTCTCACAGTTCGGTTTCACAGTTCAGTTTCACTTTCCCCCAGGCCTTCATCCTCCCTTCCAGCTTTCCCCATGGTTCATGGCAGACAGGCAGTGAGGTGGCAATTCTGACACTGTGTTTAATGATGGGGCCTTGATTTTAAGGGATGTTTCTATCATTGCATCGAGGAGGGTAGCTTGATTAATGTCATTGTGACCAAACAAATAAAGCCCATAGAGATATCTATATGATGATGATCATCGTTAGCATCATCACCACTACTACCACAGCTGAAGTCCCGAGTTGAAATTGGTGGATTGACCCATTCATTTATGAACAGAAGTTGAAAAAGAAAGTCAGCTTGCTATCAGCATCTTGCTAAGGGGAAGGCAACAACCCCTTTTGAGGTAAAGCCTTTCCTGGTCACAGCAAATAAAGGAAAGAGATATTGATTGAGTCATGATACTTATCCATGCGCAAATCAGTGTTATTTACATGGGTAAATTCTCAAACAGAGGCCTTTTTCATCCAGTAAGGCTGTGAGGACAGAGGGTCAGTACTCACAAACCAGGTTGGACAAGAGAAATCCTGGTTTTGGACTAGGATTAAAGAAATTCAATTTCTGGGTTTCTCTCTCAGCCAGTCATTCTGTTTCAGCTGAACCAACAATGAAGGGTTGAGCACCAACAATGAGCAATATGTGAATGTAGAAGGGAAAAGGAGCTTTTGAAAAGAGATGCCCCTGTCTGCAATGGATGCTATGAGAATTGTGAACTGTCCTGCCACATTGCTGAATTGTTACTATGGTTGTTGTTTGTTTATTTCTTCTGCCAACAGAGGGAGAGACATGTCAAAAATTCTCAGTAGGAAATAGTAGAATATTTTTATTTTGTTCTGTCACTTAGGAGATTCAGAGATGATAGAAGACATGTTAGTAATAACTTCTTCTCTAATTGTGTCTCTTCAGTATATTTAAAAGCTGGGGAGGTAGAACATAACACTGTATTGCAAAGGGATTGCTCAAGACACATTATTGTTTGTTCACTTGTTCATTCATTTGTTCATTCTATTTATATTCTATTTCACTACCGCCACCACCCCAAAACCACAATGTGCAGTAGATGCTATTGCTGACTATTCCAATAATTAAGCAAGATCATCCTAAACTTGCACTACACAGGATCCAATCTGGGTTGGTCACCTGGACCAGAGGTTTTGTCTACTAAGCTTTCGGACTGATGCTGGAGCCCTTCTTCAGGGAACTTCTCTCTTTCCTAGTCCAAGTCCAAAAACTTGGAACAACAAACCTCTGGTCCTGGTGACAGACCCAAATTGGATCCTGCAACATTATCCTGGGACACGTATATTTGCCTTCATTTGCTCTAAACACTCCTATTAGCAGAGAAGTTTTCTAATCGTGGACTTATTAGTTTCTCTCTGGATGGTAGATGAAGACATCACAGATTAAAGAACTGGCTAGAGATAATGATAATGATAATGATAATGATAATGATAATGGTAATGGTAATGGTAATGGTAATGGTAATGAGAAGAAGAAGAAGAAGAAGAAGAAGAAGAAGAAGAAGAAGAAGAAGAAGAAGAAGAAGAAGAAGAAGAAGAAGAAGAAGAAGAAGAAGAAGAAGAAGAAGAAGAAGAAGAAGAAGAAGAAGGAAGAAGAAGAAGAAGAAGAAGGAAGAAGAAGAAGAAGAAGAAGAAGAAGAAGAAGAAGAAGAAGAAGAAGAAGAAGAAGAAGAAGAAGAAGAAGAAGAAGAAGAAGAAGAAGAAGAAGAAGAAGTAGTAATAGTAGTAGTAGTAGTAGTAGTTGGAAGGGACCTTGGAGATCATCTAGTCTAACCCCCTGCTCAGGCAGGAAACCCTATACCATTTCAGACAAATGGCTGTACAGTCTCTTCTTAAAAAACACCAGTGTTGGAGCATTAACAGCTTCTGGAGGCAGGTTGTTCCACTGGTTAATTGTTCTAACTGTCAGGAAGTTTCTCCTTAGTTCTAGGTTGCTTCTGTCCTTGGTTAGTTTCCATCCGTTGCTTCTTGTCCTGCCTTCAGGTGCTTTGGAGAATAGCTTGATTCCCTCTTCTTTGGGGCAACCCTTGAGATATTGGAACACTGCTATCATGTCACCCCTCGTCCTTCTCTTCATTAAACTAGACATACCCAATTTCAGCAGCCGTTCCTTATATGTTTTAGCCTCCAGTCCCCTAATCATCTTTGTTACTCTTCTCTGTACTCTTTTTAGAGTCTCAACATCTTTTTTACATCATGGTGACCAAAACTGGATGCAGTATTCCAAGTGTGGTCTTACCAAGGCATTGTAAAGTGGTATTAACACTTCACGTGATGACAGGACCTGTTGTTCAACACATGTTCATAGAATCATAGGGCTGGAAAGGACCTTGAAGGTCTTCTGGTTCAATCCTGTTAAAAGCAGGAATCCTTATGCCATCCTGGATAAATATGATTGTCCAATCTTTGGTTGAAAACCTCCAGTGATGGAGGATCCATAACTCCAGGAGGCAAACTGTTCCATTGATTAATCTTCTCACTGTCAGATATTCCTCCTAATTTCCAGATTCAATCTCCTCTGATGAGCTTCCACCCATTGCTTCTTGTCCTGTTCTTGGGTGCTTTGGAGAATAAATCAGTGTCCTCTTCCCTGTCATACCCTTCAAGAATTCAAAGGATTGAGGAGCCAAAATTGGAAAGACTGTGACAAATGTACTTTGATTTCTGGACTCTTCACATTTATAAAGATGCCTGTTTGACCCTTACTTGAGGGGGTTGGGGGATGGGTTCTGCAAACAGACCTAGATCCAGATTCCAGGTAACCTCATTTATTTATTATTATTTTAAGCCAATTGTGCTATCAGTGTATCTAGTTCAAAGTTCCAAGTACCAGGATGAGGAAGGAAGAACTATTTTATCATACTGGAAAGCAAACAGGTATATGTTGACATTTGGAGATAAAGTTCATGAAATCTTTAGGAATGAAGTCTAACAATTGTCTAATTGTTTTAATGCAGTTTTTAAAGACAAGCCAGTTTTGACAGCTTCTCAAGCTTGACATTTTAACATTGTTGTCTGGTTTCTGACGCTTCTCTTGAATTAAGTTATGATGCTACCCAAAGCTCACATCTTCTGGGCTGTGTGCAAGGATTGGGTATTGTAGACACATTGTGTTACAGTGAGAGATTTCAGGTGCTGGTGGTAGGTATCAGACTCCTCCAATCTATTTGCCTGCATATTATTGCTTTGCCTGTGTATTCATTTTTGGGGTCTGCCATTCTGGTGGTAGGGGGGCTGATCAGCTGGGGAATGTATTTGCCTTTCTCTGCTCTTTCCTCTTTGAAATGCCCTCCCTTTGTGAGAAAGGAATGTGGCTTGAAACATCTGCCTTATCTCCAGACAATGTAGCCTGGGACCGTTTGTAAACTAAACCGAGAGAGACCTAGAGTCGGGTGCTAAATCACCAGGTTCTCAAAACATCCTAGCACCTGTGGATTGTCTGGATTTCAACTGGACAGTTGGACACTGGGGGGAGGAGTCCTGAATGGGCATTATGATGTAACTTTTTGTGCACAAATTTTTCAGACCTTGCTTTGTTCTACTGCTATCACTAACTCTCAATAAAAGTTCTTTTTGAAACAATGCCTGTTTCAAGAGTTCTACTTTTTTGGGAGGTCTAGTTGAGGCAAGTCCTTACAGTAGGGGAATAAGGTCAGCCTGTGTTAGTCCTTCAAAGAAAGCCAGATCAAAAAACAGATCCCAGTGGAATTCTTCAAATACTACCTTATTGCTGTGAGGTATATTAAGAGAATCTTGAAAGCCTGTTCCAGATCTAAGGGGTTGCCATAAAGAAGAGGGGGTCAACCTATTCTCCACACTAACTGAAGGAAGAACAAGAAGCAATGGATGGAAACTAAGGAGAGAACCAATCTAAAACTATGGAGAAAGTTCCTGTCAGTGAGAATCATTAATCAATGAAACAACTTGCCTTCAAAAGTTGTGGATGCTCCATCACTGGAGATTTTTAAGAGGAGACTGGACAGCCACTTGTCTGGAATGGTATAGGGTCTCCTTCTTGAGAAGAGGGTTGGACTATTAGAAGACCTCCAATGTCCCTTCCAACTCCGTTATTCTGTTAAGATCTTTACTGCCCCTTTTCAAGGATGACTGCAGAGCTGTTGTGGGTCTCTTTGTCATGCTTTCTACTTTACTTTTCCAAGGCAACCATTTCACTTCTCCTTCCTCCTCTCAACTGCTTTGCAACCAGTAAGCACTTCCTTGTGGGGTTCCATCATCTCCCTTATCCCAAAGGTGCTTTTTCACAAGGCAACTGGTCCTTCTTGATTTTCTTTGAAGAGTCAAAGAAGCTTCTTGGATGAGAAGCAAAGAGGCCCTGAAGGTTCTCCACCATACCATCAGTGACTTACAAACTACTCACCCAGAAGGTGCATTTATTGCTGTGGGAGACTTTAACCAAGTGGATTTGAAAGCTACCCTGCCACATTTCCATCAATATGTGGACTTTGCAACCAGAGGGGACAATACACTGGATCTTGCTTATTCCAACATCAAGAAGGCTTTCAAAGCTATCCCCCGCCCTCACCTGGGCTCCTCTAACCATCTCTCAGTGCTGCTTATTCCAGCATATAAACCTTTATTAGTCAGAGTGAAACCTACAGTAAAGCAGGTGAGGATTTGGACAGAGGGAGCTATAGAAGCATTACAAGACTGCTTTGAATGTACAGATTGGGGCATGTTTAAGGAAGCAGCTACTGATAACCAACATACAAATGTTGAGGAGTATGCCACCACGGTGTCTGCATATATCCAAAAGTGCATAGAAGATGTCTGTGTCCTGAAAAGCTTTGTTGTGAGGGCAAATGAAAAACCATGGCTGACTTATGAGGTCCGCAAGATGCTGAAAGCACGGAATGTGGCTTTTAAATCTGGGGACATGCTGGCACTTAGAACAGCCAGAGCAAATCTGAAAAGTGCCATTAAAGGTGCAAAGCAAGCCCATTGCCAGAAAATTCAGAACTTTTTTCAGGACCAAACAAACACCAGGCAAATGTGGCAAGGGATCCAGGCCATTACGGATTACAAGGTGGCTCCATCGAGATGTAAGGATGACACAGACTTCTAAACAAACTGAATGCTTCTTTGGTAGATTTGAGGCATCAAACTCCTGCTAGGAAAGCTGTGCCCATCCTGATGAGCAAGTGCTAGCTTTGATGTCACCTCTGTCCGAAAACACTGCAGACAGTTACATTCGGAAAGCAGCAGGCCCAGATACATCCCTGGACGTGTCCTCAGGAATGCGCAGAGGAGCTGGCTTGTGTTCTCAGATATTTTCAACATTGCGCAGGCAGTGGTCCCATCGTGTTTTAAGATGGCCATCATCTTGCCAGTGCCAAAAAAGTCCACAATTACAGGCCTCATGATTACGTCCGGTTGCACTGACATCCACCATCATGAAATGCTTTGAGAAGCTGATAAAGGAATATTGTATCTAGCCTCGCCAGCATTTGACCCGCTTCAGTTTGCCTACCGACCAAATCGCTCTAACGGAGGATGCTATTTCTTCCATTCTCCATCTGAGCTGAAGCACTTAGAGGAAGAAATACTCATGTGCGTTTGTGTTTGTCGACTTCAGTTCGGCATTTAACACAATCATTCCCCAGCATCTAGTAGACAAACTGGGCCTTTTAGGCTTACACTCCTTTGTGCAACTGGATTCTTGATTTTCTTACCAACAGGCCCCATATGTGCAGTTGGAACAAATACCTCTAATACATTTTCTTGAGCACAGGTTCTCCTCAGGGCTGCATCTTAAGTCCGCTGCTGTTCACCCTGTTGACCCATGACTGTTGTGCTAGGTTTGCCACCAACCATATTGTGAAGTTCGCAGATGATACAACAGTAGTGGGCCTTATTCATGATGACAAGGTGGAAGCTTACAGAGGTTGAGGGTTGGTGAACTGGTGTAAGGAAAACAGCCTAGTTTAAATACGGAAAAACCAAGAGATCATTCGATTTCAGAAAAGGCAGGCACAGCCACACTTCTCTGTGCATTAATGATTCACCTGTGGAGATGGTACCAGCATCAAATTCCTGGGTGTGCAGCTAACGAGTAGGCTGACTTGGTCGCTCAACAGTGAGAAACTGGTGAAGCGGGCACAGCAGCGCCTGCATTTTCTGCGCCGCATGAGAAAAGCACATTCCTTCCTATCCTGACCACTTTCTACAGGGGGACAATCGAGAGCATCCTGTCATACAGCATCACAGTCTGGTTTGGAGCATCACTGCTTCAGACAGGAAGGCGGTGCAGAGAGTGGTGAGGATGGCCGAAAAGATCATTGGCAGTTCCCTCCCTACCATCCAGGACATAGCACAGAAGCGTTGCTTGAGCAGGGTCCGTAAGATTTTGGGACACTACACATCTCTTCACACCTGTTTTCCTTGTTACCTTCTGGGAGGAGGCTTCGTGGTATCCGTAGCAGAACATCCAGATTCAGCCATAGTTTCATTCCATACAGCATTAACCTTGCGAACTCTCAAGCTTCCTCCTTGCGTTATATATTCAAGATGGACAGTATTTAATATTTATTTGCTATGTATATGTAGGGATGTGGTCTATATATATGTTGTACTAGTATGTTTAGGTGTGTGTCATGTATATGTTTCACTTTGAGAGCGGGCAACTAAATTTCATTTTTTATGTGTGCCATTGTGCCCACAATATAAAAATGACAATAAAGGTTATTTATCTTATCTTTATCTTATCTTTAAAGCGGGGGGGGAGTCCAGTTGCCTTGTGAAAAAGCACCTTTGGGATAACTATGTCCTGGGGGACTGAGAATCTCCACAGACATTATCTCCCTTCCAATTTTCAACATTTAAATGAAGCCATAAGAAGAGGTCATCTGTTGGTTCTTGGAGAGATATCATCAATATATGATGAAACACAATTATCACTGGATTTGACAGTTTTGGACAACTTTTATCCCCTTTTCCACTTACTAGAGAAGATTGTTGAGAAGGTACAGCTTCAAAAGGCAGAGGAGGAAACGTGGTTTTCTGGACCCATTTCAATTGGGTTTCAAATCAGTTTATAATACAAAGACAGTGTTGGTCATGTTTGTGGATGACCTCTAGTTGAGCTAGGATGGAGGTGGTGTGTCTATTCTTGTTCTTCATCTCTCAGCAGCTTTCAGTGGCCATAGTATCCTTTTGGACCCCCTGCAGACATGTAGGAGTGGGAAACACAGTTCTTCTCCTTTCTCTGTGGCCAGCTCCAGTGGGTGTTGATAGGCAGGAGAGATCAAATCCAAGGTCCATATGTGTGTTGAGACACTCATCTCCTGTTTAGTATCTACATGGGGCCACTGTGTCCAATCATCCATCATTTCTGGAGCAGGTGGCATCACTACATTTCTACATAATACCGATGTATATCTTAACCCCAATCAAATGAAGCCTTGTCTGGTGGCTGGCAAACCTTCAAAGTAGACTACACTTGGATATTAAAGTTATGAATATTAAAATTACAGGGTTATCCTAACAGAATCTTGCAAATCAGAAAGTGTCTCTCCCTTCCCAGCCTTTATCCTAAAATAAAATAGGGAAGATCAAGTGGGACATTTTTTTCAAATACATTCCTGCTTTGGATTCATATTTCTCTTATCTGACTGTTGTCATGGCTTCATCCTTCCTGTTCCTCAAGATTATTATCTCAGCCCATTATATCTGGTAACCTGGATTGGAAGGTGCTAGCAAACATGCTCATATCAGCATCTGGTTGGACTACTGCAATACAGTGTACATGGAGCTGCCTTTAAAGATTACTTTGAAGTTGCAATTGGTCTAAAATAGAGTAACCTGCTTGCTAGCATCAAACCCTGTGCTCTTGGGCTCACAATACTAATGTTAACTAACTAGCAGGGCTGCACAATTTGGAAATTATTGAAGTGCTTTGGACCTTGTACAAATTCAGAAGTTCTCTGGTATCTATTATAATTATGTTATCTGAACTGCAAACATCTACTAGATGGAGATGGAAGCAAAGTGTTAGAATTGACTGTTCTCTTTGCTTCCAACTAATGGTTCCAGGGATTTTTGCAGCCCTAACCAACCGACTCTTTGTTTATTAAACCATCCTGTTGCTTTAAGAGTCATGTTAACTTGAGCAAGTGGATGCCTTAAACTAGAAACATCTTTTTTTCAGGTTCTGTAGATACCTGAAAAAAGTTGGACTTCTTTACTGAATAGTAAAAAGATGTACAAGTTCAGAAACTTGATGTCCCTGTGTGCCAGTTCCTATCCTATTTCTTCCCTTTTCTGTGCACTGGAAAAATCTAGATAAGATGCCATCAAATTATTGGGCTTGATGTAAGCACTGTATTTATTGTATCCTACTTTGGACACATGATGTGAGGACCCAGCTCTCTGGAAAATTCTGTAATGCTTGGAATGGTGGAAGGAAAGAGAAGAGGACAACCAACAGCAAGATGGATGGGTTCAGTTAGAGGGGCAATGAGAACAGCATTGGGAGACCAGAAAGACCAGTTTATATACAGCTTAACATGGAAAATATCTGTCTGCTAGGAGTCAAACATAACTTAATGGCACATAGTCAATAAATCAAGTTAATCTACCACCAAAGCACAATTCCCAGAGGAAGTTGCAATGAAGGAACACAATCCTGGTCACAGTTTCCAGATCTAGATGGGCACCCAAAGTGCCACGTTGCAATTTTGGAAAGTGGCATCAAAAACATTTAATCACTTTGTCTAACTATCCAGATATTGGAGGAAATAGGAGCTTAGTTATAGTTGCTACAATTGCACACAGGATCAATAACTTAATTAATTAATTATCTGAGGATAATTGCCTGAGGATTGGAAAAGGGCTGATGTGGTTTCCATCTTCAAGAAAGGGAAAAAAAACAGACCCAAGAAACTACAGACCAATCAGCCTAACATCAATACCTGGGAAAATACTGGAAAAGATAATCAAAAAACGTATCTGCAAACATCTAGAAACAAATAAAGTTATAACTAGTACCAGCACAGGTTTGTTAAAAACAGATCATGCCAAACCAATCTTATTTCATTATTTGACAAAGTGACTAAATTAATACATCAGCAAAATGCTGTGGACATAGTATATTCAGACTTCAGCAAGGTATTCAACAAAGTAGACCACAACCTACTTCTTGGTAAGCTAGGAAAATGTGAGATAGACAGCATCACCACCAGATGAATTTGTAACTGGCTGACAAACAGTAAATGAATAGTCCTTAATGGTACTACATCTACGTGGAGGGAAGTAAGCAGTGGGGTACCACAAGGTTCTGTCTTAGGCCCAGTACTCTTCAATATCTTCATAAATGACTTAGATGAGGCAATAGAAGGGAAACTCATCAAATTTGCAGATGACACTAAGTTGGCAGAAATAGCCAACACCCCAGAAGACAAACTCAGGATCCAAAAAGATCTTGACAGACTTGAACAATGGGCCTTATCCAACAACATGAAATTTAATGTGGAGAAAAGCAAGATTTTACACCTGGGCAGGAAAAACCAAAGGTACAAGTAAAGGTTAGGTGAAACTTGGCTCAAAAACAGTAATTGTGAGAGGGACCTTGGAGTCCTAGTGGATGATCACTTAAACATGAGCCAGCAGTATGCGGCAGCATCCAAAAAAACTAAAACAATCCTTGGTTGTATAAACAGAGGCATAGAATCAAAACCACGTGAAGTATTAGTACCGCTTTATAAAGCCTTAGTAAGGTCACACCTGGAATACTGCAGCCATTTTGGTCACCACATTACAAAAAAGATGTTGAGACTTTGAAAAAAGTACAAAAAAGAGCAACTAAGATGATTAAAGGCATGGAGACTAAAACATATGAAGAACGGTTGCAGGATTTGGGTATGGCCAGTCTAGAGAAAAGAAAGTGTAGGGGGGAACATGATAGCAGTATTCCAGTATTTGAGAGGCTGCCACAAAATGGGGTAGAGGGTCTATTTATTTTCCAAAGCACCAGAGGGCAGGACAAGAAACAATGGATGAAAGCTAATCAAAGAGAGAAGCAACCTGGAATTAAGGAGAAATTTTCTAACAATGAGGACAATTAACCAGTGGAACAGCTTGCCTTCAGAAGTTGTGGGTGCTTCATTGCTGGAGGTTTTTAAGAAGAGACTGGTCAGCCACCTATCTGAAATGGTATAAGGTCTCCTGCTTGAGCAGGGGGCTGGACAAGAAGACCTCTAAGGTCCCTTCCAGCTCTATTCTAATTGATTGATTCAGTGGGAGGAGCTGAAACATGTTCACTATTATTTTCTTCTGTGAAAGACATGGGCAGTTGCTGCAAGAGTCATTGTGATTATGCAATATGGTATGACTACAAGTTCATGGAAGCTTTCAGGTCCCCAAAACAACAGAAGGTGTGGAAAATGGCTTATGAGCCCTACCTAGAAATGTCATAGTTTTTCATTGACTCAGGTTTCTCCCAGGCAACTTCCATGTGTCTTTCCCATACAATCCTCTGTCATAATTCTATCCTACAGTTGGATTCTTCCACAATATGGAAGGAGACCCTGACTTTGAGGGAAACTATTATCTCAGGACTTGCCTCCTATTCTAGGCCCTCTATATGAACCTCTGTCTATACTAGAGCTTCCGAAGTTCAGGTTCAAAAGGGTGTGTTGTTGTAGCTGCACCTCCACCCACTGTTATTTTAGTAGAATTTGATGTTGACATCTGACAGCAACAATATATAGAGGGTGGTAGAATTAAGCTCCAGACATTGCTTCAAACAGAGTGGATGCCAGTATTTCTTCATTCACACGGTTATTATACAGCTGCCAATCTGTCTTCTGACTGCTTTGACATTCGAAAATCTGAGTTATGGAGAAAAGAACTAGACTCTTGAGCATCTTCTTAGCAGTGTCCTTCTTCCAAATAGGTAAGTTGGTGTTTATTTTAGTTGATTTTTGCAAACCAGGCTATTGTGCTGAATATTACTTAATGCTTAGTGAGATGCAAAGAACAACTAAGATGATCAAGGGCCTGGAGACAAAAACACATGAAGAGTGGTTGCAGGATTTGGGTATGGCCAGTCTAGAGAAAAGAAGAACTAGAGGCAGTGGTGGGATTCAGCCAGTTCGCACCACTTTGCCAGAACCGATAGCTAATTTTTTTGTTGCCCAGGCCCAGAATGGACTTCCGGAAGCGACATCCACACAGAGAACCGGTTGTTCACATATTTGAATCCCACCACTGACTAGAGGTGACATGATAGCAGTATTCCAGGATTTGAGAGGCTGCCATAAAGAAGAGGGTCAGCTTATTTTCCAAAGCACCAGAGGGTAAGACAAGAAACAACCGATGGAAACTAATCAAGGAGATAAACAACCTGGAATTAAGAGAAACTTCCTAGCAGTGAGGACAATTAACCAGTGGAAATTTCAGAAGTTGTAGGTGCTTCATCTCTGGGGGATTTAAAGAAAAGATTGGACAGCCACCTATCTGAAATGGTATAAGGTCTCTTGCTTGAGCAGGGGGTTGGAATAGAAGACCTCCAAGGACCCTTCCTGCTCTATTCTGATTGATTGATTGAGATATGCTAAGTGTGAGGTGGTATGGTGTGTCCAGGGAGGGGTAGCATCTCTGATGGAATGGCCCACCATACCCTTTTTAGGACTGCTTGTTCACCTTTGATCCCTGCCTGGTGTTCCCCCTGTGGCTCCAAGTAGATGTAGCACACATAGCCGCCACACCCCAGTCAACTGTCTTGGCAGATGTGCCAGACTAGGTGAGTCTTTGACCCTCAGTGAAGTAGAGGATTTATTTAACCAGCATGTAAACTCTGGCCCTGGCTGATTGAGTGGAGAAGACCAATCAATGGTTCAATGGTCACGAAGGTAGACCCAGCAGGTGTTATAGAGTGCTAAGAGTATGACAAAACACTTAGACTTCACTGCAGCATGAGAGGTCTCCAGATGTAGCTGTTACCGAGAGAATGGGATTGCCCCTGTGCAACAGTTGTTCCACTTAAAACTCCATCACACACAGGTTTCTGTTGTGCAAGTGTCTTCTTTGAATTGTCGTCCTGAAATTATTTGGCATTTGGACAAATCAGATTTTGTAGCCGAGAGAAGTTACCAACTCCACTTTGCATGATGCTAAAAGAACCAATATTTGGAGTTGGCATGACATGATAATCCTCAAGCTTCAAATCTTAGCAGAGTTTGTAAGGAGAGTAAACGTATGGCATCTGTCCACATATTACAATTTGTTGTAATATATTGTGTGGAAATAGTCATTCTATAGAATAGAATAGAATAGAATAGAATAGAATAGAATAGAATAGAATAGAATAGAATAGAATAGAATAGAATAGAATAGAATAGAATAAGTATCTTTATTGTCATTGTGTAACTCACAACGAAATTAAGTGCTGTCCACAGTGCACACTAAACACAAGTAAAAAACACAAATAAGAACATACTGTATATTGTATACACCCATCCTTCACATTCTATTAATCACTGCGCTGCCCCTGATATTGCACTTCAATGTTGCACTATACAGTGGTATTTAATATGGTTACAGCTCTGGGATAAAAACTATTTTGCAGCCTATTTCTCTTTGTTTTTATCAGGAACGTTTGCTGGAATTGGGTATGTCTAGTTTAATGAAAAGAAGGACTAGGGGTGACATGATAGCAGTATTCCAATATCTCAGGGGTTGCCACAAAGAAGAGGGAGTCAAGCTATTCTCCAAGGCGCTGAGGGCAGGACAAGAAGTAATGGATGGAAACTAGTCAAGGAGAGAAGCAACCTGGAATTCCTGACAGTTTAGAACAATTAACCAGTGGAACAACCTGCCTCCAGAAGCGGTGAATGCTCCAACACTGGAAGTTTTTAAGAAGAGACTGGACAGCCATTTGTCCGAAATGGTATAGGGTTTCCTGCCTGAGCAGGGGTTGGACTCGATGACCTCCAAGGTCCCTTCCAACTTTTTTATTATTATTATTATTATTATTATTATTATTATTATTATTATTATTATTATTATTATTATTATTATTATTATTATTATTATTATTATTATTATTATTATTATTATTATTATTATTATTATTATTATTATCCTGTACCATCTGCCAGATGGTAATAGTTCAAAAAAAGAATGTCCAGGATGAGATGAGTCTTTAAGAATATTTTGAGCTTTCCTAAGACAACGGGAACTGTACAGTTCGTCCAGGGCGGGGAGAAGAGGACAGCCAATAATCCTCTGGGCGATGGTAATGCCCCTGTGGAGCGCTTTCCTATTTGCTACTGTGCAGATAGTGTTAATAATGTGCACAATCAGGAGAAATAAATGTCTTCTCAAATCATACAACTATATTTGTGTCCCCCAAAAAGTAACAATGTGGACAGCTTCAACAATATCTGGGTGATGCTCTAAAAAGTCATGTTGGTAGTGCTAAAATGACCATTGCTAGATCACAGTTCCTGTAATTCCTTTTAACTGGCCATGTAGGCTGGAGCTGATGTGAATGGGATTCAGCAACATCTGAAGTACCTCCTCATTATGTAATGACAATCCATTTGATGTCTGGATAAGGGCACCCAGGTTAAAAGGCCATCCTCAGCCTTAGAGCTCACTGGATTATTTTGGTCCAATCACCTTTGCTTAACCTAACATATCTCACAAGTAGTACCTTGCTCAATAGTAGTAACTGTGAGAGGAATCTTGGAGTCCTAGTGGATCATCACTTAAATATGAGCCAGCAGTGTGCTGCAGCTGCCAAAAAAGCCAACACAATTATAGGCTGCATTAACAGAGGGATAGAATCAAGATCACGTGAAGTGTTAATACCACTTTATAATGCTTTGGTAAGGCCACACTTGGAATACTGCATCCAATTTTGGTTACCACAATATAAAAAAGATGTTGCCACAAAGAAGAGGGAGTCAAACTATTCTCCAAAACACCTGAGGGCAGGACAAGAAGCAATGGATGGAAACTAATCAAGGAGAGAAGCAACCTAGAACTAAGGAGAAATTTCCTGAAAGTTAGAACATTTAATCAGTGGAACAACTTGCCTCCAGAAGTTGTGGATGCTCCAACACTGGAGGTTTTTAAGAAGTGATTGGACAACCATTTGTCTGAAATGGTATAGGGTTTCCTGCCTGATCAGGGGGTTGGACCAGAAGACCTCCAAGGTCCCTTCCAACTCTGTTATTCTATTCTATTCTATTCTATTCTATTCTATTCTATTCTATTCTATTCTATTCTATTCTATTCTATTCTATTCTATTCTATTCTATTCTATTCTTGTTGTGAACTTAAAATGAAAGGGGATCTCCCTGACATGCATGGCTCTAGAAGGTAGGACAGAAATGCAATATTCATTCATTCATTCATTCATCATTCATTCATTTATTCATTGATCTTTCATGAATTATAGAATTATAGAATAATTATAGAATTATAGAATTATAGAATTATGGAGGTGGAATGGCCCCTAATATCTAATCTAGAGCTTGGTGGTTAGAATGTAGTATTGCAGGCTAATTGTGCCAATTGCCAGCAGTTCGATTCTTACCAGCTCAAGGCTGACTTAGCCTTCCATCCTTTTGAAGTCGGTAAAATGAGGACCCAGATTGTTGGGGGCAATATGCTGACTCTGTAAATCACTTAGAGAGGGCTGTAAAGCACTGTGAAGCAGTATATAAGTCTAAGTGCTATTGTTATTGCTATTGCTATTGCTAATCCAATCCTGTGCAATTTTCAGGAAAACCAATTAAACCATCAGTGAGAAGCTGATAAATGGTGGCTAGCAAATGAGAATATGTCTGAACTTTCTGCAACCTGATCACCTTCAAAAAAAGCCAATGCAGTCCTAGGCTGCATTAACAAAGGAACAGAATCAAGATCAAATGAAGTGTTAATACCACTTTATAATGTCTTGGTAAGACCAAACTTGGAATACTGCATCTGGTTTTGATCACCACAGTATAAAAAAGATGTTGAGACTCTAGAAAGTAGTGCAGAGAGTAGCAACAAAAATGCTTAGGGGACTGGAAGCTAATACATATTGCTGGAATTGGGTATGTCTAGTTTAATGAAGAGAAGGACTAGGGGTGACATGATAGCAGTGTTCCAATATCTCAGGGGTTGCCACAAAGAAGGAGTCAAGCTATTCTCCAAAGCACCTGAAGTCAGGACAAGAAGCAAAGGATGAAAACCAACCTAGAAATAAGGAGAAGTTTACTGACAGAATAATTAATCAGGGGAACAATTTGCCTTTCGAAGTTGTGGGTGCTTCAACACTGAAGGTTTTTAAGAAGAGACTGGATAGCTAATTGTCTGAAATGGTATAGGGTTTCCTGCTTGAGCACAGGCTTCGACTAGCAGACCTCCAAGGTCCCTCCCAACTCTCTTATTCTGCTATCTTTGAAGGGACCTATCATATCCCCTCTCAACCTTCTCTTCCGCAAGCTAAACATACTAGGTCTTTTAATCATTCCTCGTAGGACTTTGTTCCCAGTTCTTTCACAAACTTGGTAGCCCTTCTCTGGATTTTGCCTCGATTTATCATTGTCTCTTTTTAAACTGGCGTGGGCAGAAGATATAGCAGAAAAAAACAGCCCTAGGTTGTATTCACGCTGTCATTTTGGAGGTGCTTCTCTTTTCAAGCAGACCCTTTGAGGCAGTCTGAACAACAAGGGATGCTTAGCTATTTAAAATTCTCCCTCCTTCCCCTCCTTTTTTTTTTCTGCATCAGGATGGAAGAGTTACCCGGGGATTTTTCCACTCCATGTTTCAAAACAGCTTGCATAATCAGCTGAAGCCAAAAAAAAAAAAAAAAAGGTTCAATACCAGAATTTCCTTAGAACAGATTCCTGGGGTGCATAAAATAATCAAACTTCTGCATGCTTTTCCATTTGCTGGCCCATCCCTGGGGTGCCTGTCTTCCAAATTCTTCCCATTTTAATAGGGACAGTCTGTCATCCTGGCATGGTGAAGTCTCCCTGTAGTTGTGCTCAATTCCTGGTGGCAAATGCAGGCATGTCCATGTCAATTTCTTGACCATATGGAAATAGTTTAGGATTTATTTATTTTTCCAATTTTCAGTCTAGTTTGCAGACTGAGACTTTTCTGGCGGTCTTCCATCTAAGCCCTAGCCACATCCAACCTTTTTAGCTTGTTCACATGGCTGGTAGCGGCGCGTGAGGATATTTTTATTAGAGAAAGATGTTGAGGTTGGAAAGGAGGAGCTTTGCAGAAACTACAGGAGCTTCATGGGGCCTCTGCGGGCTGGAAGGAGAGATTCTCCTCATTGGAGTCTATGTTATTTCATTACCTTCCTCAACCATGTCCTTTCCAGTTACCCTTGAACGCAACTCCCATCGTGTCCAGCCATCCTGCTATCGGGTAGTTGAGTGCTTCTGTGTGTTTTCCCAACAGACTGTGGGGAAGGCTGTGACACTTTGTAAGACTGGGGAAAGAAGCAACATAAAATGACATATTGGCAAGGCTACTTGGCCAGTAAGAAAAGAGACCGATGTACAGAAGGTCACTTTTTCTCCCTATATAACAATGATTGCATTAATTGGCAGGAGCTAACTTCTTAATTATTATTTTTTTCATCTTCAGGTATCCCAGCCCTGTGCCAGAGTACACTGGTCTGTTATAACTGTACCCTTGGACAACACTGCTTGGAGCCATCACTGGTAACCTGTAAAGAAGAAGAGAGGTGTGGCACCATAAAGGGACTTTCAGGTGTGTTCCAGGATTGTTCTGGCCTTCTGTAGATGCCAGATTTATTTATTTGTTTGTTTGTTTGTTCATTTGTTCGTTCATTCATTTTCTTCCTTTCTTCCTTCCTTCTTTCCTTTTTTTTACCTCCCTTCCTTCCTTCCTTCCTTCCTTCCTTCCTCTCCTTTCCTTTCCTTCCTTCCTCCCTTCCCCCTCCCTCTCTCCCTCCCTCCTTCCTTTCTTACCTCCTTCCTTCCTATTTTCTTTCTTCTTCCTTCCTTCCCTCCTTCCCTTCCTTCTTTCTTCCCTTCCTTCTTATTTTCCTTCCTTCCCTCCCTCCTTCCCTCCCTCCCTCTGTCCACAACTGCATGTGTGACTTTTTCAAAACAAACTGGATGTCTTGGGTACAATCCAGATATAAAATCCGTATCAAGCTTGCTGGCAGCTGGAATCATGATCTAAATTTGGTTCCTATACCTATTAATGAGCCCATGGCAAGAGGGGTGGGGGAAGTTTCCATTTGCTTCCAATAAAAACTCAGGGATGGGGTAGAGGATTTTACAACCCCACTCCATCCCCCTTCAACTCTCATGATATTATTAATTGCTTCCATGGGATCCCATTGAATGGGATCCTAGAGCTTTTGAGTTTATATTCTGGAATTTCTATAATAATTTTGTACCTGCTCCAATATCCCACCACTGCAGAATCCCTGCTAGAGACCTACACTCTGTACAAGTAAGTACAGTGAAAGTAGGTACAAGGATGCACATTGTACATAAAGCTGTGGTGGCGCAGTGGTTAGAATGCAGTATTGCAGGCTAATTCTGCTGAGTGCCAACTGCCAGCAGTTTGGCAGTTCAAGTCTCACCGGCTCAGGGTTGACTCAGCCTTCCATCCTTCAGAGGTCAGGAAAATGAGGACCCAGATTGTTGAGGGGCAATATGCTGACTCTGTAAACTGCTTAGAGAGGGCTGTGAAGCGGTATATAAGTCTAAGTGCTATTGCTATTGTATGCACATCTGTGCACCAACATACCTCTTCCTCAATACTTTCTGCTTATACCATCCACCCCTTGCACACCCAAACTAGTTTAACCTTAACTTTGCATTTTTGTTTTTGCAGATTTCAAAGTGCACGAAAACATCTATGCGAGGGGTTGCATCCCTGCCACAAAATGCAATAGGTTGGACAAGGCTTTCTACTCAAAAGTCCCATACCGGGTCAAAGTCTCCTGTTGCAATTCCCATCTCTGCAATGGGAGTAACTCCTGGGCATCCCAGACTTCTGTCACATTCTTCTTCTTGCTGGTTGCTACCACAACCGTAGCTGTTCTGCTTGCCACTTGCTCCTGAGATACAAAATCCACCTGCTTCTTCCCACAGTCACAGCAATGACTGATCTACTGAACATCAATGGTTAGAAACTTTACTTTAGGGGTTAGATAAAAAGTTAGCATTCTGCTAGAAGTCTGGTAGATTCATTGCTAGTTCATATAGTATAGGAGGTCCTCACTTATCTGACACAATTGGGACTGGAAACTCTGTCTCTAAGTGATGTGGTTATTAAGTGAATCATTGTGGATCCTTAAGCACAACATTATGTGACCACGACCTGCAACTTCCTGCCAGATCTCCATTGACTTTGCTTGTCAGAAGCCAGCTATGAAGGTCACAAATGACAATCACGTAATCACGGGGATGCTGCAATGCCCACAAGTTCAAGGATTGGTCATAAATCTCCTTTTTCAGCACCACTGAACAGTCATGGAATGAGGCAATCAATAAGTGAGGTCTACCTGTAGTTGAGGCTAAACATGCTTACAAATATAATTCCTAGAAAACGTACTAGGGCTTGCTTCAAATAAACAGGGCTAGAATTTGGCTGCAAACACTATAATCAGAGATTATAATAATTGTACTCCAATGACTCAGAGGAACCACTTTTGTGAAAGTCTGCCGATTTTCATCTCTACAACATGAAGACAATCAGAACACCGATCTACCTCAAAGAGTCTTGCAAGAGTTAATATCAGCTAATTCCATTAAGAGGCCTGGTGGCTCAGTGTCTTAACAAAGCTGGAGATGGTCTCAGCACCAGCCATTTGAGCCCTAGCACTGCATGGCAGGGTGAGGTCCTGTCACTAGCCTCAGCTTCTGTCCACCTAACAGTTCAAAAGCATGTTCTATGCAAGTAGATAAATAAGTACCACTTCACTGGGGAGTCGGTGCTCTGTACAGGTAGTCAGATTACTGGTTGCTCTGAACCTTCCCAGTTGTGAGGGAGCTCCGGGAAGGGAGGGGAACTTGGGTGATGCTACAGAAACAGCTGCTCATTTTTCTCTCTGGTGCGAAGCCAGTTCGCCTTTCTGTGCATCACCTCGGGAAGCACACGATCATGTCCTATAACAGAGCTGGAACTTTGGCAAGCCAAACTACTACTGTGCAGTAGCATTGTGGTCTCCTGACTACTGTAACAAAGCTATACGCTAATAATAATAAAAATAGCTAATTCCATTTAAAAACAGTTGGAACTGTAACTTCTAATTAGGATGGAAATGTAGATCTTTGACCTTAACACATGCTTGATATGCACTTTTACTGCAAAGAAACTTGTGGAGACCAATAATACAGAGTGTCATTTCAGACCTTGCTCTGTGCAATAGCGGCACACATCCATAGAACTCCATAGAATTATAGGACTGGAAGGGACCTTGAATCCCATGTATTTACTTAACGATAAGCAGGTTGTTATTACTATTATGAAATTTATTTGCCACCCATCTTGTATCCAATGACTCTTGGATGACAAAGTTGTCAAAATAATTACAATAAAGTTTTTCCCAGAAAAGACATAATTTTGTGTTTTTATTTCAAGGAACATGATGGACGTTTCCTTTGAGTATTGCTATGAAAATCCTTCCTCGGGCTAATATACATCACAAGAGTCTTGAGTCACCATAATCCTAGAACAGATGAAGCCGATAGAGAATGAGTCAACAATGCCATCACGTTTTCCACAGTTTCTCTCAGTGTAGTTTCATAGTTGAGTTGTTGACGTGGTTCCTCTTTAGGTTGTACATATTGTTCACTAATCTCTTTGGCGCCAATCTGCTTCTTCTGCGCTGTCTTTCGGTCTATGATTTGATCTGTCAAAGTTTGAAAGTAAGAGTTCATATCCTCTGTGGCTTCCAGAATTTTTTCCAATATGAGCTCATAGTCCAGCTGTGTGTTAGGTTCCATATCAGTAGTAGAAAGATTTTTTAATCTTTTAGAGAAGGCTCTATTTTGTAGAAATCAAACAAATGTTCACCTCCAATTTTCAATAGACCAGCTGTTTCAGTTATCTTATGCTTATCATCTTTTGAAGGTCATAGCCATTCCCAGCCATAAAAAAAATATACAGTTGCAGTACCACTTTTCGACACAAGATGTCCTCAGCAGACCATAAAATCTTTTTTTTTCTTTCCAAATTAATAGATTTTTTATTTTTCGTGTTGAAAAAGATGAAGAAAGGCCTCTCCAAAGTAATAGATGCGTAGTTATAACAATAACAATGAAGAATAAAATATTTTCAGGTCCCCTCAGTATTCCAAAATTTAAATAGTCCATAAAAAATTAACTGGTTTTTTTTTTTTTTTCCAAAGCTGTTTTTCCCGAATGCCCAAACGCTGCTCCCTCACAGCAGGGAAGTAATTCAAACACAGAAGCTTTTGACAGGAGAGTAATTAGGGGAAAAAGGGGTAGGAAAGGTCTCACCCGGATTCTCCACGGGGGTTCTTTACGCTTAGTTGTTCTTCTGGCTTTCAGCTGGTCGATCTTTTCCTCCGACGGCCCTAAGGAGATAGCTCGAACTAGGGAGAGCTGCCACTCTTCCCCAGTCAAGCAGGAGCCTCCTCAAGCGGTGGTCGCCTCTACGGGGCGACTTTCGACCCGGTTAAGGGTCTACTGGCGAAGGGAAAGCAGCCGGTGGGAGAGACGGCTCTCTCCATGCGACTGCGCGTGCCGCTATCCGGAACCGGAAGAACAAATTAACTTTATACAACTCCAAACGCAATCTATGGAGAAGCCTGATGATCAAAGAATAACTTTAACGGAGATGTCTGAAGCATTAACATCAACAGAGACTGACACTCAGATACAAGTTATTGAAAATTGTGAAAAGGTGGATAAACAACTGGCAAATATAACATGGAATAAAACGGCTTTTACCATCCAAAGGCTACTAGAAGAAAGGAAAGAGAACTTTGACCAATTTGAAGTGTTAAAGAATATGGACCTTTTAATATTGTGGTTTGATGATGCAGGAATTTTATTATGGAAACCGTTATGGCACAGAAAGAAACCTAGAGTTAGATTTAAAAATGTACTTTAAAGTTTTATTTAATGGGTTTAAAAAGGCTTTGATTTTTTGACTGAGTTAATATCTAATGGAGCACGTGAAATTTCTAAGAGGATACCCTTTGTAACAATACTTTGTTTTAAACATGGTAATTACTGGAGAGGTAAACTTTATTTACTGGTTTAAAAAGATTTTCATAGAAATAGATGAATTGATAGAATATATACTTAAATTAGATAGAAATCTATTTGTTGGTTTGATATTTTTACTTTAAGATAATTATTTTGAAATAGAAGGAGAACAAGAGGGATGGGTGACAAGAGAAGAAATGGTATTAATGAAGAAAATATAAGAATATTATTGCGGGAATAATATACCAGATATAATTACTATGTAAAAAAAAAAAAGGACACCCGAAGTGTTAATAATATGTTTATCTAAGGCCAATTGGAATATGGTAATTGTAAGTTAGTAAAGCTTAAAAACAGGACCTGGATCTTTAGAATTGAAATGTGAGTGATATTTGATAGGATTGTTTGAAGCTTATATAGAAATGTATTAATCTGAATGTGCAAGACTAAATGAGGGAATTAGAGAGGGAATTTTAAATGAATTGATTTGGGCTATATATTTGTGATTGTTTTTCTTTTCTTTTTTGGATGTTCAATATACCCACCTCCATGGTGGTTCCTAAGCACTCTGATGTAACCCTTTTACCCCTATAAAAATCTAATAAAATATATTTGGGGGGAAAAAAAAAAAACAATGCCATCACGTCAGTGTTTGAAATGGGCATCTCTCCTTCTAGGCTATTCACTGGACCTCATGGTGAAGCCAACCACTTTCTTTAGCAGATTTTACGGAAGTACAAAGGTTAAAAAAAAGTGCAAAAGCTACGCTCTTCTAGAAAACATGGGACCAACATCTTTCCAAACCTGAGGAAGCTGCATTTAATGTGCTTGGTAATTTTGTGAGACTCTCTGCTCGTGAGACTCAGCTTTCATCATCCCATTCAGTCCTCTTTGTAATCCCAGCTCATCTCCCTTGGCAACAGAAAGGGTGTGGGCCATCAAAGATAATGTACAAACTGTACACCAGAATATTTTTCTGCTGACTCAAAGATGGGTAGAGAGCATCTCAGTATCGGTGAATGGCCCAGAAGGAGAGACACCCATTTCAGACACTGACATGGTCTCTGCCCATCTTTGTGAGTAAGCACAAAAATATTCTGGTGTACAGTTTGTTGGGCCCCTTACTGTCAGGCCCCAAACCAAGAAGGACATGTAGCAATTCTTCCAAGTGGAGTTCTTTATTGTTTCACACCTATAGACAAAATCTTGCCTTACTGAGCACTCTACTACCTGCATCTCCAATATATTGTGAAATATTAGGGAGAGTCTGTCTTCACTCTCTTTCTCTCACACGTGATATCCAGGCTGAGCTGCCTCTTACTCCACTGGAATGCACCCCCCCCCTCTCTCTTCCTCCCCCCTACCCCTCTCCCCTCTTCCTACATGCCTGGTTTCCCTATTGTTGCTAGTCTGTCCCCTCCCTCCTCCTTTCTCTGCTTTTGTCATTTCCCTCTCCTGTTCCCTTCTCTAACCCCCTTCCTCTCTTAGCCGCCCCCTTATTCTCGACCCTTCCCCCCTACGCCCCCTCCCCCTCCCCCTTTACTTTTCTGCTTCTCCCCTCCTACCCCTCCCTCATTTTTACCCCCCTCTCTTACCTCTTCCCTCCTATTTCCCTGCTCCCTCCCTTCTCTCTATATTTGTTACTTTTATTCCCCTTACCCCCCCTGCTCTCCCCCTTTTCTCCCCCTCTTCTCCCTGCTACCTTTTCTGCCTATCCCCCTCCCCCTGCCTCACCGCCCCTCGTTATCTTCCTTTTCCCTTACCCTCCCTTCCTTCTCTCCCCCTGCCCTTCCCCTCCCCCTTACTGGCTGCCTTCCTGCTACTCTTCCTACTACATTCTTGGCTCTCCCCCCCCCCTCTGTGCACTAGTTCAGCCTTTTTCTTTTTTATTCCCTGATCCCTCTTGTAACCTGTTCCCCTCCCCCTACCCCTCCCTCCTAGTTTCCCTCCTCCCTTTCCTACATCCCCCTAGCCCCCCTTTTTTACGTCTTTCCTGCCCTTCTTCTTAATAGCCTCTGCCCTAATTTTTCCCCCATTCTTGCCTCTTTTCGTACATGCCCCCCCTATTCCCCTTCTTCTCTTCTTTCTGTGGCGCCCCTGGGACTAATCTATTCCCCCCCTAGCTGTACCCTCTCCCTGTCTCCTCCCGTTCCCTTTGTTCCCCCTTGACTCCTCGCCCCTCTTTTACCTTTGTTCCTTTTGGCCCCTACTGCTGTTCTTTCCATTTTTTATCCTTAGGGATCCACCTCCTTAGTACATTACATCACATCTTTTAAAGTTTTTGTTTGTTTTTTGCAGTTACTCATGTTTGGGCTTGCTGTTGAATAGTAGTGTCCTGATTTGGTGTTTGCAAAACACGTTAAGAAACACAATTGATTGAACCTTCTGGTTTCACTGTCCCTGTATTCTGATTGAACCTCACACAATGACACCACTGTAGCAGGAATGGAATGGCATTTGACATCCGAAGTCCATTATCTTTGATAGCACACACCCTTCCTATTGCCAATGGAGACGAGCTGGGATTACACTGAATGGGATCATGAAAGCTGAGTCTCATGAGCAGAGAGTCTCACAATACTACCAAGCACATTAAATGCAGCTCCCTCAGGTTTTGAAGGATGTTGGTCCCATGTTTTCTAGAAGAGTGTAGGTTTTGTACATTTTTTAACCTTTGCACTTCCATAAAATCTGCTAAAGAAAGTGGTGGGTCCACCATGACATCCAATACTTTTGGCAAGGGAATGAAAAAATGGTGGATTGTGCCTGATGTACTGTTATTTGAGGATGACCTGGGGAGAACAGAGGGAAGCGTCACAACCAAGGACAATGGTAGGATAAGGACAGCTTAGCCTGCAGAAGGAATGTGGGTATGGCAAACTTCTCAGAAGGGACCCTCCCAAGTTTATTTGGCTGTAAACGTGAGGGATATATACTTTCAGATTTACAACATTCTGTTAATGTAGCCTTACAATAAAGTAAAGCTAGTACTTCTGGGTCTGGATTACCTCACAAGGCTGACACAGTGCCTGGAAAAGAAGAGATGTGCTTGTATCCATCTTGTAAGAGTCCAATAGATGTTGGGCTGATTCCATCTGTCACAAATCAGCTGTGTTTCCCACAGCATGCCTTACATACCTTGCAACTATTGTGGGCTCTTGGAAAAGGGGCACAATGGCTCAGCAGTTAAAGAGCTGACAGCCCAGTTTCGAGACCTGAGCACTGCATGACAGGGTGAGCTCATTACTTGCCCCAGCTTTTGTCCATGTAGCAGTTCAAAACCATGCAAATGCAAGTAGATTACTAGGTATCACTTCGAATGGGAAGGTAACAGTGTTCCCTATGCCTTTGATGTATAGCCTTGCTGGCCCCATGACCGCAGAAATTGTCTTTGGACAATGCTGATTCCCTCAGCCAAGAAAT
Organism: Azemiops feae; assembly: GCA_023970755.1. NCBI lineage: Eukaryota > Metazoa > Chordata > Lepidosauria > Squamata > Viperidae > Azemiops > Azemiops feae. The sequence goes on along the minus strand of JALGBA010004170.1, from coordinate 1,875,386 downwards.
GGACACAACTGATGGGGAAACCTTTACTTTTTTACTTGTACGGTGCGAACGGTTTAAAGTTATTCATGCATGGGTTAAAGATGAGACGAAGGCAGTATCAATGGGGACATGGCAGAAAAAAAGGTCTGCAAGGACATATTTATCCCATGGTATAGCCCCCTTCAAGACTAGGTCAACATATCCCACAAGGAATATCCCTACAAAAAGGGGGAAAAAATGGATCCAGGAAACTACAGACCTATCAGCCTGACCTCAATACCTGGGAAGATTCTGGAAAAGATAATCAAACAACGAATCAGCGAACACCTAGAGGCAAACAAAATCACTACTAAAAGCCAACATGGGTTTGTCAAAAACAGATCATGCCAGACAAATCTTATTACATTCTTTGACCAAGTGACAAAATTAGTGGACCAGAGGAATGCTGTAGATATAATTTACTTGGACTTCAGTAAGGCATTTGATAAAGTAGATCACAACCTACTACTCGATAAGATAGAAAAATGTGGGTTAGACAGCATCACCACCAGATGGATTCGTAGCTGGCTGACTGGCCGTACTCGGCATGTGGTCCTCAGTGGAACTGCATCTACATGGAGGGAAGTGTGTAGTGGGGTGCCCCAGGGCTCTGTTCTGGGTCCAGTGCTCTTCAACATCTTCATCAACGATTTGGATGAGGGGATAGATGGGAACTCATCAAATTTGCAGACGACACCAAACTGGCAGGAATAGCCAACACTCCAGAAGACAGGCTTAAGATACAGGAGGATCTGGACAGACTTGAACACTGGGCGCTATCTAACAAAATGAAATTCAATGATGAAAAAAGTAAGGTTCTACATTTTAGGCAAGAAAAACCAAATGTACAGGTATAGTATAGGGGTACCTGCTCAATAGTAGCAACTGTGAGAGGGATCTCGGAGTCCTAGTGGACAATCACTAAATATGAGCCAGCAGGTGCTGCAGCTGCCAAAAGCCAACACAGGCTAGGCTGCATAACAGAGGGATAGAATCAAGATCACGTGAAGTATTAATACTTTACAATCTTGGTAAGGCCACTTGGAATACTGCATCCAGTTTTGTCACCACGATGTAAAAAAGATGTGAGACTCTAGAAAGAGTACAGAGAAGAGCAAAAAGATGAAGGGGACTGGAGGCTAAAACATATAAGGAAGGTTGCTGGAATTGGGTATGTCTAGTTTAATGAAGAGAAGGATGAGGGGGGACATGATAGCAGTGTTCCAATATCTCAGGGGCTGCCACAAAGAAGAGGAGTCAAGCTATTTCTCCAAACGACTGAAGGCAGGACAAGAAGCAATGGATGGAAACTAATCAAGGAGAGAAGCAACCTAGAACTAAGGAGAAACTTCCTGACAGTTAGAACAATTAACCAGTGGAACAACCTGCCTCCAGAAGCGGTGAATGCTCCAACACTGGAAGTTTTTAAGAAGAGACTGGACAGCCATTTGTCCGAAATGGTATAGGGTTCCTGCCGGAGCAGGGGTTGGACTCGATGACCTCCAAGGTCCCTCCAACTTGATGATGATGATGAGATGATGATGATGATGATTATGATGATGATGATGATGATGGAATATGAGGACAATAAAGTGTAAAGACTATTAATACAGAAAGATATCGCATGAACAGTGTTTTTTCCTTTCCTTCTCTTATACCCCGAGAATCAGGGGCAGTCATCTTGAATTGTTTGTTCTCAGATCTTTTCTTTGACCTTGTACCCCTAACCTAAATTCATGCGATTCTCCTACTGTTGCTATTTCTTCAAGACCCCCTCTGCAGCTCTTTCTAACATAAGAGAAAGGCCATTCAGGATGACCAGGAAACCCGCTTGGTTTCTAAGCAGTGCTTTTTTGGTAAAAAAAAAAAAAAAAAAACTCACACACGTCATACAACCCGCCTTGCCTATCCTACAAGGTTCCATCCAAAAAAGGTGCCGGAACTCCGTTCTGGGCGTTCTATGAGAAAAAAAGCCCTGGTTCTAAGTATCCCTCTGGACTCCTTCTTCTAGCTTCCTCTGATGCACCAGTCAAGTTGCTTCCAAGGAAAGAGAAGCCTTATGCAACCTTGTGAATATGGCCATAAATAACCTCTTGACTAGGCTACTATAACATGTTCTGTGGAGATCTGAACCTGGAGATTGTTTGGTGAGTTCAACTGAACTAGAACTCAATAGTCAAAGCAGTTACTACGGTTACTATGGTAAGGATGCTGCACAGTGCCTGATTTAAGGGCAAAAAAAAAATGCTCCAGAGGAGACACGGGTAAGCAGGAAGAAGATTCTCAGTCATCCAGTTCAGGATTGTCCCAAAGATGCTTTTTCAAAAGACAACTGGACTTTATTCTTTTTCTTGAAGCTTCTCATCCAAAAAACGTCTTCAGTTTTGAAGTCCGCCCATCCACTGTTTAATTTCTGCCCTGGATTTTCTAAACTATTCCTGCTGTTTTTAACATTTGACTCCTTCTTTGAGTTAAAAAGTGGGTTATGAGTTATGTAATTCAAGTAAATACATTTGCATACTTGAACATTGTTGTCACCACTTCATTCTAGGCAAACCTGTTTGAGTTATCCCACTCCGAGACCATATTTTGTTCTCCTGTTTTCCTAAGCTTTGTCACGCTTTTATACTTCTTTGGATCAGTTTGTCCACAGCTTTGATTTATTCCTAAGCAGTCATCTAGCTTTCTGTTTTCATCCTTTCATGAGATAGAAACATTTTTTCCTAATGTACTTTGTTTCCTAATGTGTTTTTTGTTTCTGTTCTTATTGTTTTGGCATGTCCTATTAAATTATCTTAAGAAGTCGGAAGCTATTTTTCTTAGCTGGAGAACCACAGCACGACAAGGGTCATAACTCCAAAAAAAAAA